>JAQHUG010000004.1:12748782-12793130 GCA_028555095.1 Dicrostonyx torquatus
AGAGAGAGAGAGAGAGAGAGAGAGAGAGAGAGAGAGAGAGAGAGAGAGAGCAATTAGGAGGGTCAGGAGCTTTGTGATAGAACCTTGAAGGATGTTAGGCCTTAGCTGGAGAAGATGAGAGAACTAGGATTCTAGAAGTTTTTTTTAACTTTTTATTTATTTTACACACCAACCACAGTTTCTCCTCCCTCCTCTCCTCCCGTTCCCTCCCCCTCCACTCCTGAGAAAGGGTAAGGCCTCCCGTGGATTCTAGAAGCTTTAACAAGGCCAGTCTTGAAGGCCTCTAGGAGGGCAGCATGGACGGCCAGCGGAGTAGAGACAGGCAAATCTAGAGTGGAAAGTTAGGCTCAGTTTCGGGACTCTGAAAGCCAAGCGTTCCCCTCCCGCGCCTCAGGGACTGCAGGCGAGCAGCTGGACCTACCTTGGACAGGAACCAGCCTGCAGATCCCCCCTTGTTGTTGTGGCCCACATTGATCTTCATCAGCTGCCCCAAATCCGGGGCATCCAGTATGAACTTGTCTTCAGCTCCCTTTTCAAAGTTGTCCTTTTCGTTTTCCAGCCTACGCTCTCCTGATTGCACAAGGACAAGAAAGTTACCAGGGAGGGGGGGCGGGGGCAGGGTGAACAGAAGAGAAGAAAGAAGAACTGGAGGCCTTAATGGTCCACCCACTGAAAGAGCTCTTACAAAGTCAAGGGCGGCTCCCTGCTGCGATCTAACGGTTCCTGACGTCCTTCCAGCTTCTGGCACAGCCAGTTTGCCTCCTGTGTGACTGGTGCCTGGGTCTCATAACTGGGTTTCTCATTGCTGCCTTTGCCCTTGTGAATCAAACTGTACCCCTATCCTAAGACTTGAGGTCCCATTGCTTGTTCTAAACTAGAGCAGTGAGCGTGACACTTGGCATATGCATGGCTGCTGCTGCTGCTGTTGCCGGGTTTCTGGCTGCCTTTGCTCTCACCCCTGTCGTGGACACCATGGCAGCAGCTATCAGCAAACACCGTGTGTGTCTGATACAGATCTTTATCTCTTACACCCTGCTAGGATCCAACAAGGATGCACTATTAGCTTGGTCCTCAAATGAAGAAACAAAGACTTAGAAATTAGACAGTGGGTCCAAAGCCATGTGGGCAATGGACACAAAGCTTAGCATCCCGCTCTGAGCTGTTTCTCCGCTTTGCCGTTCTCTGTTGTCACATTCCGGTGACCATGAGTGCACAAGTTAGGCTTTCTCATTCCACCAAAGCGCCAACTTTTTGCTTAAATCTTTCCATGGTCTCTCGTTTCAAAATTTACATTTTGGCATCCAGAATTAAAGAAAATAATCTCCAATATTCGGGTACTCACCACCCAGATACGAGAGGTGTAGCAATTGCTAACTTCTGTCTACTTTGCTCCAGATATTTATTTAGCTCCCCCTTCTTTCCAAAAGATTTATTTGTTTTTTATTTTATGTGCTTGAGTGTTTTGGCCTTCATGTATGTAAGTTCACTATGTGTGTGGCTGGTGCCCAAGGGAGTCACAGTGGGTGCTAGAGCCCATGGAACTGGAGTCACGGAGGATTGTAAACAGCTGTGTGGGTGCTGGGAACAGAATTCAGGTCCTCTGCAAGAGCAGCAGGTGCTCTGAAGCCCTGAGCCATCTCTCCAGCACCTAGACCATTCACTGTTTTTTAAAAAAGAAGCAAACCCAGTAGACATGTATATGGCTTCCCTGCTCATCTCTCCCTCCTACTCGCCCCCATCTTGGTGTGTACCGTCCCGGAATCATTAGCATCTCCACGCATCTCCAAGAGACACGGGCCACATGTGGCCAGTTCTGATTCCTGCATAATTGAGGGCAGGATACATATCTCACCACCATGAGCCCTTCACCTTCACAATGAGGCTGACAAGAGTGTCTGTGTCACAGGGTGCGTGTGAGTGAGACCTGCTGGTTCTCACACATCGGGCAGCCTGGGAAAACAGCGGGCACTGTGGCAATGCCACCCTGGCTAGGACTGCCGCCGTTCCTCTGCTGTCAGCATCGCAGGTCTTCGAGGAATCTCATTTTCTCGGTTACCAGCAGGCTGTTGAGAGTGCCCCGTGGATGACACAGGGCTGGTGACAGTTTGTTCATTCACCATTCTACCAGAGCCACCTGACAAGAGAGCCATTCTGCTTTCCTTTCCTGGCAGGCATTTGAGTTGTGTCTGACTTAATCATTACAAAGTTTTGTGCCCTTCCTCTGCACACTGGTGAAGACCGCGCTGCACACACATCCGCAGAGATGGTTGTTGATCTGCTGCATGCTCATCTTTAGTTTGTTGGGCAGCACTGCTCTCCAAAAGGCGTTCATGGTGTTAATTTCCACCAGCAACATATGGGGATTTCCACCGCCCGTACTCCCCATTAACATCTGTGGTTTAAGATTTTTATTCTGTGTAGAATGGTATCTCACTGTGGTTTTAATTTGCCCTTCCTTACTTTTTTTGAGAGATTGACTAGATAATACACGTACATATATATTCCGTGTCATTTAGGCAAGGTGCCTCAGTCTTCTTTATTCTCATATCCTCCGTTTAATTTTTTTTAAAAAAATAACTGTTAGCCGGGCGGTGGTGGCGCACGCCTTTAATCCCAGCACTCGGGAGGCAGAGGCAGGCGGATCTTTGTGAGTTCGAGACCAGCCTGGTCTACAAGAGCTAGTTCCAGCGCAGGCTCCAAAAAGCATCAGAGAAACCCTGTCTCGAAAAACCAAAAAAAAAAACAAAACAAAACAAAACTGTTGTGTTATTTTCTTTGACATGTGTGCGTGCACATGCATGTGTGTGTGCCTGCATGGGAGTACATGTGTAAATATATGTGTGATTTTGGTAAATTGCTTATTAAATTTCATCCTTACATTAAGGTTGACATTAAAAATTAAGATCTTAAAATTTCTTTCAAAAATTCTGATAATTTTTTCACATTTAAGTCTTTAGCCCATCTGGAAGTTATTTTCGTGCATTGTGAAAGATAAGAATCTAATTTCATCTTTTCTCAGATGGCTAGACAATTGTTCGAACACCAGTAATTAAGCATCTTATCTCTGCCCTCAGATTTATAGTTTATGATGTTATCATTCTATGTATTCTAGGTTCTTTATTCTGCTCCATCGGACAGTTTCATTTGTCCTTCTTTTCCCATCACACTATCTTAGTGTTTGAGGCTCTGTGACGGGGCTGGAGAGACGGTTCAGTTCACAAGGCCATTTGCTACTAAGCTGGAGAACCTGGCTTAGATTCCTGGGACCCGCGTGATGGAAAGAGGACCAACTCACCCAAGTGTCCTCCCACCTCCCACGTGACAGGGCACAGGTGTCTCTCACGTGCATTAAACAGATTGAATAAACGTAGCTTACGTTTTAAGAATATCTGCACTGTCTTCGTTTCTGACAGGGAACTATCTGCCCTCATTACTATTGCTCATACCATTTTCTGTTCCACAAGTCGCATCTGTCTGTCTGTATGCGGGCGAAGCAGCACACTCTGGCTCGTATGTGTGTGCATGCAGAGGGCAGAGGACACCCTGCACGAGTCAGTTCTCTTTGTCCACCCTGTGGTCCAGGAATAGAGCTCACGTTGTCCCATTTGCCAGCAAGGACCTTTTCCTGCTGAGTCATCTCACCAGCCCTGCTCATGCTGTTTTCGCTTTTCCGGAGTTATCATGGAAATATTTAGCTCTTTCTGGTTCTACATTTTAATAGTAGCCTGAGCTTTGGATGTTTGCTTTTAGGAATTTGACTGCAGTAGCCTTGCTCTTGTGAAAGAACCGGGAAACACGGCATCTTAGCGAGTTTGGGTCCTTTCTCGTTATGAACACATCTCTTCATTTATTTATATGTTCTTGCACACCTTTCAAAAACCTGTATTTCCCCGAAAGCCCTCCCCTTCAGAGTCATTCTTCTGCACTAGTTTCTGATGTAAATAGCATGCATTTACACTAAATATTTAAATTGTTTGTTGTTTTAGTAATTTTTCTTATTAATTTTTAATCTACTACCTCTAGCAAACTTTGATTTTTGTTGATTCTGGTGATATTTTAACCTATATACATCTTCCCGGATTTGGTGGGTGATGTTACTTATGCAAATGAAAGCTTGTTAGTGGCTTGTTGTACCACGTACCCATAATCCCAATCCCGGCGTTCAGGAGGCTGAGACGGGAGCTCAGAAGGCTTAGAGAGAGAAAGAGGGGAGGGAAGAGGAGAAGTGAGAGAATGGAAGGAAGAACAAAGGGAAGGAGAGAGAAGGGAAGGGATGAGGAGGGGAGAGGTGAGTGGAGAGGGTGGGGAAGGAAGAACAAGTCTTTGCTGTCATTTTCAATTGTTGTAGCCTTTTTCCTTTCTTTCTTTCTTTCTTTCTTTCTTTCTTTCTTTCTTTCTTTCTTTCTTTCTTTGTTTTTTGAGACAGACCAGGTTGGCCTCAGACTCACAGATCTACCTGCCTCTGTCTTCCAGGCGCTGGGATTAGAGGTGTGCACCACCACCACCCAGCCAAGCTTTTATTTCTTTATCGTGTCTTTTTTTTTCTCCCTCTTGCCTTAGGCTTTCTAGTATTGAGATGAATACAAATAATAATTACCTCAAATATATCTAAGATAATTTTATTTTTTCTTTTTAAATATCTGCTATAATAAAATCAGTGAATAGGTTGCCTAATGTTAAATTTCTGTTGACTTCTTATTCATATGTTTATTTACAAATTTAGTGTGTTAATATTTTATTTAAACTGGGGGGTTCTTTCATAAATTAATATAAACTATTTATTTCTCTTTAAATTTTACCTGCCTGATATTCTCATCAAAATTGATAAAATGAGCTAAATGAATGACCTCTTTTTCTTTAAAATTATTTATTGAGGATGAACATAAACTATTTCTTAAATATTTCTTAATTATTTGGTAGATTTTTACATAAACAGTTTGTGGATCTGGCGTCCTGGGTAATTTTTAGTGGATACTCTCATTCTTTAGTGATTAAAATTGGCTTCTGCAAGTCCTTGCAAAAATCAAACCTTATAGGATGCTGAGTTGAAGGTCCAGCCTAGGACATATGGTGACATTCAAAAGGCATGGACCCACAGATTAACCAGAATACTTCATGTTGCCTGATTCATCCCCAAATTTCTCCTCTCATATATTTATTCTTGATTTTTCTTTATTTTTATATAATATGAGAATATCTATTTTTGAAAGAGAATCATGTTAACAGCTCAGCTTGACCTCAAACTCCGGCTCTCCTGTACCTCCTCCAAAGTGCTGGGGTTATAAGTGTGCCCAGAAAGACTGTCTGTTCTTCCCGGATTCTCCTACTCCTGTGATAACCAATAAACCTACATCTGCTGTCAGTCATGTTTTCTCATTGCTTTGCTTTGATCCACTGAGAGTTTAGCTCTTTATTCTCTTTCATTAATTCTTTTCACTTCCAGATTATGCATTCCAACTTTTGGTGTTCATGGTTATAATTTTAATATTCAGACTTAGGTTAATGAAGTCTATAGTTCACAGTTTAACTTCTCTGGGGATGGGGAGATGGGTAACGAACAAAATCTTCATAGCGCTTTGTCCAATTTCCTTCTCAAATATCAATCTTAAATGTTTTGGGCAGACACTCCTCTTGTCCCTTGTGTTAGTCACTGTTATATTTTATGGTAGATAACTATGTAAAATATGTTGTATTTTATGCTTACTTAGGTTTGTTACATGGCTATCAATGTTTTGTTCACTTGTGTGTAAAAGAGAGATGGAGGTCTTCCTTCACATGTAAGCTAGGCTGGTCTTGAACTCCATATGTAGCCCAGGCTAACCTCAAACGCCTGTTTCCATTGTGTCGGTCTCCCGAGTGCTGGAACTTACAGTTATGAGTCACCACGTCCAACAGTACCTACTAGCAGCTGTTGAAGCCCGAGTGTAGAGCATGTACATCCCATTTCTCTTTGCTAGAATAAACAGTTAATCGTTCCCCTCGCCTGGAATGATAGCTTCTCTGCTGTGGAATGACTGGTTGGCATACATCCTTGCTGAGAATACTGAAGCTGTGATTATATGAATTTATAAACTCGGTTGTTGACTGTAAGAGTTTTCCATCGGTCTACATGGTATTTTTATAGAAAGTGACCTGCCAAATCTACTTCCTCTAAGATCTTTCTCTTTGCTTTTCTTTTTACACCGTGATGTCGATTCCATCATAGATTTTATTCAATGAGTCATTTACCCACTTTAAACTGACATTCAGATCTGTTGGAGTTTAAAAAAAAATCCTTCGGCCATTAGCTCTTTGAAAATCTCCTCTCGCCTGTGCCCGTATCCTCTGTTTCTAGACCGCCTACTCAGTCTCTCTCAGGCCTCCCTCCCTCCCTGCTCCCATGGCTCCGCCTGCCCCCTTCCCAACCCTGTCTCTCTGTGCTCCATCTGAGGGTTTTGCTCACTTACTTACAGTTCACGAAGTCTCTCCTCGGCATCTGTAATTGCATGTTTAACTCACCTGCAAAGATGCTTATCTTTACGAACCATGTTTTCATTTCCTGCGGTTTTGTTTATTTTCCCTAATGTGTTGTCTTTGATGGTGCTGTACCTTTCTCAATTCTTTCTTTCATGCAGTTAATAGTTTTAAAATACCTTAAGTTATAGGCTAGCCCACATCACTCCATTATCAGAAACCCCTGGGGATTTCATTCTGGTTGCTGTGCAGTTCGCGGCTTCATCATGGTGGATTTGTGTACTTAAGAGTCTTATTGTTTTGGAAAACAAATTCACTCCAGCACTTCCTCTGTGGGAATCTCACGTAGACTTAGAAAGGTTTTTGCAGAACACTGATGGAGATTTACCTGCTATGAATCAAGTGTTCTAATTTGGTTTTGCTGTTGTTGTTTTGATGGGGGTCTCATTATGCAGCCCCAATTGAACTGGATCTTACTATGTAGAGAACATTGACCTAGAATTCACAGAGATCAGCCTGCCTCTTCCTCCCAAGTGCTGGGATCAAAGCTGTGTGCCATCATACCCGGTTTGAACCAAATACTCTGCGTGGGAAGAGAAGAGTTCTGAAATCGCACGTCTAATGTGACAGTCGGACCTTAAGTCTCTGTGCAGCATAGGTTTTCAGTGTTGTTTTGTTTGTTTTCAGTTTTGAGTTCCGACAGGGACGCAGTGACCGTGCCAGTACACCATTGCTGTGCCTTCCCACTGAAGCTCTTCCTGTGACTCGGGGCCCCCTGACTTCATGTGTAGTCCTAATTTCAAATATCTTGCCTCATTCAGGACCCTACACCTTCTTTTCTGACCCCCAATGAGCATAAAAACCTGTCTTCTAGAATGATGACTGTGACCCCTCCTCCTCCTCAGAGCCATGGTATCAATGCATGGCTAATCCTCGGGTGTTGAGTTTCTCCTTCATGCCTGGCACCTGCAGTGGTCTTTTTCCTTCCTTATAAGTTCAGCGATCCATACTGAATCCTTTGATGTATTCTACCCCAAATTCACACTTCTCTGTAGCTTTTCTGGCTCCTGTGTTATTCTGCTAAGTTTGCAGAAGGGAAAGCAAACTGCCGGTCTCAACCTGTGACCTGAACTTCCTCCCAGAACCTGCAACTGTATGTGTGTGCAGCTTCCATCCCTTAGCCTCACTCTGGCCATCCTACTTGACTGCACTAAATTAGACTGTACCCCACTGCAACCCACAGAAGCACAGAGCTTATGGCAATAAAGAAATTAAGGGAGAATAAATTCCTGAAGATGGGAAATTGGGAAATTTGAACTTATTCAATGTTAATCAGTCCAAAACCAGGTATAACTTTTTCTGAATATTACACTACACACACATACACATACACACACACACACACAGAGAGAGAGAGAGAGAGAGAGAGAGAGAGCGCTTTGAAAATCTATCACACCACTTCTTTCCTCCTCTCGCCCCTTCTATGGAAAAAAATGTATAGCTCAATAAAAACAATAAAAAAGAAATAAAAACTATCACACATATATACATTTGACCTCATAAGACACCCCACTATTCAGAACAAACCATGGCAAATCACAGCACAAGAAGATAAGAGAGACACTCGACAGAAGGACCAAAAGGGGAGGGGCTAAAGCTGCCTTCCTCAGCTGGGATACGAAGCCACAAGGTGCTCTAGGAAGCAGTACTGGGACCGACTTATGAGGAAATGCTTCAGACCATTACCTGTGTCTCCGTACTCTCCAAAGATATTGATAAAGACATCAGCATCTGTCCCTGCACCCATCACGTCGCCAGTGTATACCTTGATTTCATACTTGTTTCCTGGGAACAAGGACAGAGAAAATCTTGCCTCATTAGGATCCTGAGAAGAGAAAATTATAGGTATGTACATAGCTACTGAAACCTCCATCCTTCCCACGAATGTCCAGATGATAATGAATTATCATCATTTCCGTCATTATCGTTACCGTCAATAACAGGGCAAGAGAGAAGACACTCAACACTGGCTCCAAAAGGTCATCACAAAACTCTATGTAATACTTAAGTCATGGGTAAAAGAGACTTTCTGTTTTCATCTAACATATTCCCAAAGGCCCACCCTAAACAACATCCACCATCATATCACCCCTACTGAAATGCTTCTAACTGGGTCCCCTACACCCATATCATCCTTTCCTGTCCATTTTCCCACACTGTATAACAATGCTGAAGTTCATTGGGGAGATTGGGTTCTGAAGATGAGAATAAATGTATATGTGTCACATACAACCAAAGGCTAGACTAAAATCAACAGTGGCTAGCAAAATACATATTAAAGGACCCACATCTGCTTCCTACACCATTACTTCATTCACTGAACAAAAAGTCAACTCATTGTAACCCCAAACACATCCTCAGTCATGGCAGCATAGGATGGGGTCAACACAGACTTAACAGTATGCTGAAGTCAAGCCAGGCCTCCCCACCAGGAGCCTGACTTAGCATAGAGAATAAATGCCAGAAGATTATGTGTATGGTTAGGCCAAGGAGAATCTTCCAGATATTTTTGGTTGGCAATAGTATTAAGGACTGAGTCAATTCTTTCTTCCCTTTTCCATTCTATGTGGTAATGTGGGATTCCCTCTGTGTGCTGTGAATAACATTGGTTGATAAAGAAACTGCTTTGGCCTGTTGATAGGGCAGAGTAGAACTAGGTGGGGAAAACTGAGCTGAATCCTGGAAGAAAGAAGGCAGAGTCAGAGAGAAGCCATGTAGCCCCACTGGAGCCGGACAAAATTTTACCCAGTAAGCCACATCTACATAGCAATACACAGATTAATAGAAATGGGTTAAATTAAGATGTAAGAGCTAGCCAATAAGAAGCTAGAGCTAATGGGACAAGCAGTATTGCAAATAATATGGTTTCTGTGTGATTATTTCGGGGCTAAGCAGCAGGAAACTGACTAGCAGCCTCCTACAACAATGTGGCTTTCTAGTTTGCATGTAAAAGGAATCCTTCCTCCTAGATATGTCAAGCCAACTCACTAAGCTGATTAAAAACTAGTTATTCTAGGCAAGGTCCTTTTGCCCACTTCCTCCCTGGATCCTCCCAGCCCTCCTACTCCAGGCTCCAAAGGGGTTTGCCCTCTGTCTCCTCCGACTCTGCTGGCATCTGTGTGATGACGTTGAGTTTTGCGACCGACTGACTTACCCTGTCTGCTAATGCTTGAAAGTCAGTCTCTCATTTCCTCTGACACTTAGAAAAGGGATATATTTAGGACTTCCTTCCTCCTTCCCTCCTTTCTTCTCTCCCTTCCTCATCCCCTAGTGCACTGCTGGCCTAGGGGTAATGTGTTGGAATGCAAACTGAATTCAACTTCCTAAAACTTGAAGTCCCACGGAAGTCATTGAGGATGAAGGGCTAATGTAAGCCTGCCCGTTCCCCTCCTCTGGTAAGAATACACACACAGCACAGGATCAGCCTGGAAGGGGTGATCTGTCACAGCACCTGAAAGGGGTACACAGAGGACACCCCATCCCTCCAGTGCCTGGCAGCTGATCCTTCCTGGTGAGAACATGGGACCTATCACAGATGCTACAGGCTTCTCCACAATTCTCTTTCAGCAAAGCTCACAAAGAAAGGGGTAGGATCCTCTGATTCTTGTCCCCAGCTGCAGGCTCCAGGAGGAACAGCCTCTGTCTACCTCATCTTTCTTACGCATGAATACCTCTTGAGACAGCAGCTGGAACCAGAGCCCTCCAGAGAAGGCAAGGCCCAGGGAGCCAATGGGCAACTGACTTGAAACTTGGGCCTGGAGCTGCCAGTGAGTGGGTTAAAGGTAGATGCCACATTTCTCACAAGGGCCTCTAGTCCTGTGGTTTGTATCAGGAAGACCTTAGTCCAAGCCAAGTGTCTCTGTTCTTCCCACTTCCAAGTTCCAGGGCTCCAGACAGCTGCGGCTGCCTTCTGCTTGTCAGAAAAGCCCTCTGGGACATGGATTGAATCCATAACCTGTATCTGTTACTTTTCTATGGCTGTGACTAAATTCCATGACCAAGGCCGCTTGCAGAAGAAAGAACTTACGTGGGCTTATGGTTCTAGAGGGGTAAGTGTCCATCAAGACACATCATGGCAGCGAGTGGCAAAAACAGCTGAGACTTCACATCTCCAACCACAAGCAGGCAGCAGAGAAAGCAACCTCGAAATGACACAGATCTTTAAACTCTCAAAGCCTGCCTTCAGTGACGTAACTCATAATTCCTCTAACAAGTGCACACCATGATGGGCTGAAATCCCCTGATACCTTCTTATGTGGAATTCACCGTAAGATTGGCTTGTTGGCAAGATGGCACAATGTCCCCAGCTTTGGATGCAGGACCACATATTGAGGCTGGCAACCTGGCAACCTGAAACCATTCAGAATGAAGGCTTAGGGAGACCCTTCCCAAAGGCCAGCAGGAGGTGGCAAGGCAGGGAGAGAGATGCTATGAAGAAAGGGCTGAGAGAGGATTCCCAGGGCAAAGGTCACATCTCGTCCCTGACAGCAACGACACTAAGCATTCCTGAAGACCTTTGCAGCTGACAAAACTCTTGCACATCCTTGAAGTCAGTCATGTGATACAGGTATGGCAGGCACAGTTGATATTGTCATTTATAGATAAGGAAACCAGAGCTTCAGAGGGTGGGGTGACCCGCCCAGGGTGCTCAGCTGAGAACCATGCGTCTCTTGCTTTTGGACTCAAGGTTCTTCTCAAGACACACAGCGGCTTCCCCTGCCCTATGTGAGGTCAGTCGGCTTCTCTAGAAAGTGCCCGTTTAGACATATTTTAGGCATTTGTAGGCCATTTCACCTCTGATATAATGGCTCAACCCTGTTGCTCCGGCACAAACTCAACCATATGCGTTAGACCAGAGGTAGGGGAGGAGAGACGGCCATGAGGAACCTGAAGAACTTTCTGGATGACGGAAACAGTGTGCAGGTGGTAGTGGTTATGCAGCTATATACCTTTCCATCAAAGTGCACTAAGCTGTCAGGTGTACACTGTACCTCAATGAAGCCCTTTGAAAGTTTAAGTAGCTATAGACCAGACTACATGAACAAAATAGGCACAACAGTGTCCCAGTAAAAGTGTTTTTTTGTTTTTTTTTTTTTTGATACTTCATTGGAATCTCAGACTTTTGTGTAGCATGAGTATTATTCTCCCTTTGGCTTCAATCATTTATACATGCGTCCGTCATTCTTTGCTAAGTTTGTCTTTCTCCCGCTTCCCTTTCAAGACAGGGTTTTTCTGTATAACAACCCCATCTGTCCTTGCTTTGTAGACCAGGCTGGCCTCAAACTCACAGAGATCCACCTCTGCCTCTGCCTCTGCCTCCCAAATGCTGGGATTAAAGGCATGTGCCATACCCTCAACTGTTCCCTGGTCCCTATGTGTGTGTGTTCGGGTACTCCAGTCCTCAGATGAGAGTGGAGCTGTCCAGCCACAAAGTGAGCTGTGCCTGCTGGGTAACAGGCATTTTAATCGATGGCTGAGAAGCCCAGGGCTCTGGAGACTGGAAACCAGTCCCATCTCTGCATGGGTGGAGCGCGTCCCTGGGTTGGTGATAGTCTGGAGCCAGCTCTACCTGCTCACAGTGCAGGATGCAGTGGAAATACAGTATGAGACATAACGGTAGCACCAGTGCACCCCCACCTTATGCACACCGCGCCTTTTATCCCTGGCCTGGCTCAGAGCCCGTGAAGAGCAGAGCCAGAAAGAGTGGGGAAGGTCGAATTGGGTAAGAAGAGAGACCAACGTAGGAAAACCTTCCCAAAACTATGGGGGTTGCTCCTTGAGCCATCTCTAGAACTGGCTTGTGACTTGCCCAGAGGTATGATACTTACAAAAGTTCTCCTGAAACTGACTGTCCTTTCAGCAGGGTAACCTACCATAAACCCAGCCAGGCAGGCACTTTGTGCAAGTAAGAATCCCTTCCTCAAGACACTCTGGCGCCATCTGTTGGACAATTGTATTGAGCACACAGACCTATATCTGACACGAAGTGTCTCCTTATGAAGTTGTGTGGTGTTGAATGAGTACATCTTAGCCCACAACCCTACCACGAAGGCAACAGCCTCCCTTCGCTGGAGATCAGTGCAAGTTCCCAAAACACAAGGAGGGATTCAGAGCCGGCCTTGAGATAACGCATAGCGCCCTCCAAAACCGAGCAAGTGCAGCCCACGCTGTGCTGTGGAGCTAGAGTCCGCTTAAAGAACAAGTCGTGGCCTCTTGTCCTGCTCAGTGGACACAAACACATGTCTGGCTTTGCACAGTTTCCTCTCTGGAGGCAGAAGTACAAGGGCCTACCACCGCTTCCAACAGGAAATCTGTCCCTGAAGGCCAGCGGAAGCGCCTGCGTGGGCTTCCCGAAAAGGCAGAAGCTGGCAGGCCCTAGCTGCCTAAGCCGGGCGTGCCAGCCGCCCCCACAGCCTCCCCTGCACTGTCTGGAACAGTCAGCACACAGCAGCGACACAACACATCTCCAGAGAGCACCCTGGCGGTGGGGGAGGCTCAGCGATGAGGAGTTGGCGCCCCCCAGATCTTAGTCCACATATACGGGTGAGAAGCTGCTGGGCATGCCCCTGCCCCGTGTTGAATACATGCCTGTCTCTGAGCCTTGTGGCCCTGGGGAAGGGCTGTCTCACACCAACACTACTTGAGCTAAGGCTGGAGCTGGGCATGTGAGCGGCTTGCTTTTTTTTTTTTTTTAGTTTTTTGAGAAATAGCCACAGGTAAGCCTTGTCTTCTCTTCCGTTCCCGGACCACATGTATGCGGACCGCAGCCTCAGTCTCTGGGACTGTGATGACAGGGCTGGGGGAACTGGCAGTGTCGCTTCACCCCACAGCCTGTAACTCACACCAGCTGAGGTGCTAGAAGGGAGAAATCACAGGAGGTGCGGGGGAGGAGATGAAAACGCAGGGGGAGAGATGCGGGGGGGGGTGCGTGGAGAGCTCCCTAGGAGGAAAGAATGTTCTCTCCCAGCCAGACAAGGCTGGCACTACTCCTTCCTGCTCAGGTCAGGGAGACCAGGTTGGCCACTGACTACTGGCCTGAGAATTCAGCCCAGGGGCCCTTCTTCCTGGCTGTGAACCTGACTCTGCCCCTCCGGATTGTGCCAGTGTCTCCCAGCCACAATAGGTCGGGCCATCTACCCTCACCTCCTTGTCCTCCATACCCTGCACAGCCTCTGAGGGGCCTTGGGAACTCCTGGGTTCAGAGACCCCAGGGCTCTTCCTTGCCTTTGCTCCACAGTGTGTTCCTTTATTCTTTCACTCTCTCTTCCAGTCTGGCAAACAGGACTAGAGTTTTTGTGTTTTTCTTTAAATGGTCTCTAGGTCACTGCTATTGCAGACAGGCCCAAACAAGGCCCCTTCATACCGAAGACCTTTGAAAGGCCAATCACAATGTTACCTCAGTCCTCACAGCAATGAACCCTGCTGCAGCTTGTATGTGGAATGTGCCCCCCCCGCACCGGGGGACTCTGGGATTTTAACAGTCGGGCCCCAGCTGTTTTGAGGGGTGGTGGATCCTTTTGGACAGGTTGCCTACCTAGCAGACCCTAGCTGGAAAATGTAAGGCTGTGGCAGTAGGGCTAGACCATTGTAACTTGGCTTCAGTTTTGACCCGAGCCACCTCTGTTCCCTGGGCAGTGACATAGGACAAGCAGACGCTCAGCCTCTCAAAGCCATGGGGCTGCCCGCAGCCATGCCTTCCCCACCATGAGGGACTGTATCCTCCCAAACTATGAGCCCAAATCAATCCTTCCTTCCTTAAGTAGCTTTTGCCAAGCATTCTGTCACAGCCTGAGAATGTGACTCTACAGGCCAGACAGTGACTGTGCCACCCTCTGATGGGGAGAAAGGAAGTTAAGACACTGGACCCGGTTCGTACTTGAGAAATGGTAAGGCCTAAACTGGATCACAAGAGATCTGAACCAGAAGGCTCCCATGTATACCAGCTCACATGCCAAGCTCTTTCAGAAGTACCAGCTCCGGAGCCCACAGTGCACCCACTCCTGAACTGCTGTCTGTGGTGCCCACTGACACTAACATCCTCAAACACAAGCTCTGGGTTTAGTCTCACTGCAGCCTGGTTGGCAATGCATTGATCCGTCACTTGGGAGCAGGAGAGATGACTTAATGCAGCGTAACATTGAGGGTCCTGCTTGTTGGGGTTACTGTCCCGCTCAGCACCCCACAGCCAGCAAGCCCCAAAGAAAATCACACAGAGAGTCTACATCAAGTTATACACTGATTGGCCCATTAGCTCAGTCTTCCCTACCAGCTCCCATAACTTATATTAACCCATTGTCAGCCACATGGCCAGTACCTTTTCTCAGCTGGGTTACTACATGTTGCCTCCTTGGAGATCTGCGCAGGAATGCCAGGGAAGCTTCCTGCTTCCCAATTTCTCCTGTTCTCCTTGCACAACCTCTACTTCCTGTCTGGTTTTCCCACCTATACTTCCTGCCTGGCCAATCAGCGTTTATTTAAAACATGATTGACAGAATACAGACAATTCTCATGCACCAATGCAGTGTCTGCCTTGCATGTAGAAGGACTTGAGTTTGATCCCCAGAACCCAGTAAAAGAGCTAGGCATGGTGGTATGTGCTTGTGATTTAGTGCTCGGGAGGCAAAAATGGGTGGATCTCTGGAGCTCACCAGTGAACTGGTCTAGCCTAGCTGTCAAGCACCAGGGCAGTAAGAGACCCTTTGGTGTACACATGTACATGCATCCACATACACATGTACGAGTACAGACATTACCATACACACAAATGAAATAAATGGATAAAACGCTGGGTCTGTGACGTCTGTGACCATCATCTGCCGTCGTTACCTCTATAAATACACAATGTATGTTCCCTGTGATAAGCTGGTGTAACAGAACACTGTGTAGAAGCCGTGTAGAAGCTCTGGCTCCTCACTGCTCTCCCCACCTCAGTCAGGTCACCTGCAAACTCTGCAGAGAGAGCTTTCTCGACTCGTCCCTTGGTGGCCGCTTGTCCTTGTTCCCACATCTGCTGCTCTGAGCAAACTTTCACTCCTCTCCCAGGAAGCACTGCCCTGCCCATCCCAGGCGTCTCTGCATTACTACTGTTTATCTTCCCCGACACTGCTCACCTCTGGCAGAGGAACTAGAACTTTGCTTAGCCTTGCTGGGAGTCAAGTGATTGGCATATCATACATTCAGAAGTCTGAACACATGGAAACTGTGGGGCTAACTGTGGGATCCCTTCACATTACAGTGCACAGGAAAGGAATGGTTCTGTTCAGTGTGCCTGCAAGCACAGAATTCTTAATAATGCGAAAATATCCAAAATAGGAGACTGATGGGTGAGCTGTGATGTTCTTCTGCCCATGGGATGCTATGCAGATGTTTAAAATAAGTGGTTAGGAGATTAGGCAATGCTGTACTGTGGTCATGCATTGTGATAAAAGTATCGCCTATATCCTAAGAACCTGGAACTTTTGCTGGACCCTACAGTCAAGTTAACAGTCCACCTTGAGCTCTCTGAAGACTCTAAGACTGCTGCCCTACTGTGCTCAGCCCATTTGCTTAACCTGCCTTACAGAGAACAAGGTAACCAACCTTACTGACCTTGGATTTCCCATGTAATCAGCCTTTAAAGACTAAGCAAAAGGGTGGCTGTAATCTTAAGTTATGGACTCTTCCATGTTCCAGACCCAAGGATAATGCATGTGTGTGAAAGTCTGTTATGGTAACCATTTACTGAAAATAGCCAATGTATGAATGCGGATCATCAGTGTTGATGGGTATCACTTGATAGCATTGGTTTGTTTGTTATATGGGTCAGTCTTCGGCAGCTGTAGTCAATGATACAATCCCTTGTAAGACACCATTAAAGTATTGGTAAAGTATTCCTCAATCCTCCATGGGATGCGTTCTATACTATTCCATGGAGAGCAAAGCCCTTTGGTAGGGACAGACATACAGACACAGACACATAGGGACAGACAAAGCAGCATTTGGGCAAGTGTCTGACAGATTCAGACCCATACAAAAGGCAGATGGGGACAGCAGAAGACACGGGTAAAGCCAAATATCTCCATTTGAGATGTTCATGTTTGAGCTTGCTCTTGGTCAGATGATATTAATGGGAACTGCTTTTTTAATTTCTATACATAATGTGACACCAATGCATTATCGATAACTCTGAGTTTATTATTAATGTGTTCAAAATGACTGCACCATGTGATAGCATTAATGAAAATATGACATGGTTACAAATCCAAATCCAAATTAATATATTATTTTGAACGCATTCATGGATCAAAATTGGGGGGAAGAAGAACAGGAAGGACATTCACCAAGGGGCGACTCCACCGTAGTTTTATGTAGGAGCTGGTTTCCATCAGCAGGCTTCCTCCTGGCTCCATGTTTACAAAGTGGTAACTCTGAGAAACATCGCCTCTAAGTGGGGGTACTGATATACCTTCCTCATGGGTCATTGTGAATATTAAATGTACTTTATGATAGATGCATAGATAGATAGATAGATGATAGATAGATAGATATACAGACAGACAGACATTAGACAGACAGGTGATAGTTTGTTAAGAATTATGCCTGTCATGAGAAAATACCAAACAAAAATTATGTGCCACCATCTTCAAGTAATAGGATTGTGAATTTTTCTGTTATTTTTTGCATATTTTTCAGGACTTTGAGGCCGTGTTTTTTCCTATCACTGGAACGAAAGAATAAAGTCATCTACAGTCAGTACTGGAGGAAGCCCTGAGAACCCTTGCCAATTTCCTGTGCCTTTGTGTTGCACTTGGCACCAAAGGTCTCCAGGAGGCTGGAGGGAAGATTAAGGAGCTGATGGTGGGATAAGGAGAGACTCAAGGTCAAGAAATGGCATCTTTCTGAGACTCCCATTGCTCACTCCAAACCGCACTGGAAACCAGGGTAGGGCCACCAGAATCCAATGGTGCTGGGTTGGACACCGACAGGGGGTTAGGACCAACACAGGGTCTGCCCAGAAGTTTCTATTTTCTTGGGTACAAAATGTAGAAAAGAAAATATTCTATTTCTATAAATGAAGGCGTTATATTCAAAATACCCATTTAAGAATCAAAATAACCAAGTTTGGAGAAAATCTATGATTCCATGCCTTCTCCAAAGGTTCTGGCTACTCAGATGAAGGAGCCTGTGACTGGCTGTGGCCCTGGCAAAAACAGAAGCCTCAGCAATGCTGGGGCTGGAGAGTGTGGGTAAGACACAGCTAACAGAGCCCATTGTTTTCCCATGGGCGCTCACCCTATTGCAGACCTAGCAAGCCACCCCCTCCACAGATTCAGCCTGAGCTTCAGCTCCTCCATAAATCTCTCCTGGTTGCTCTTGAATCATGCTCCATTAGCCTAAACCATCCCCACTTGGGCATGCTTGTTCTCTTCTCTACCCTGTGGTTATTGACTCTGCCTTCTGAAGCCTCTAAGCTGGTCGAGAAAGAGTTGCACACATCCACCGTGAGCATAGGATTTGACGCATGGAAATAGCAAAACAGTTCATTCATGGAGCCGCAGAATGAACATGCTTAAGAGCAATGTGAGCCAGCCTGAGCCCAGGGCTCCCGCTCTGCCCCACAGTCAGGCTGTGCAGCGGCTGTTTGGCTCCCCTGGGTTTCCATTTTCTCTGCTGTAAAGTGGAGGAGGAGCAGATAAAATCCCTTTTAGTCCTAAAATTCTCTCTTATGCCTCACCAGATTCTCATTGTGAGTGGTTCTCTCTTCCCACTCTTTCCGGAGATGATCTTCTGCAGCGCTAGCTGGGAGCAGATGGGGTAGGCGGGAAGCTGGGGTGAAGTCAGAGGAGGTGAATGCTTCGAGCCTGGCCCCAGCTCTCCCAGCCCAGGCCCTTTCCCTGTATGGTGGGACTGGAGCCCCTCCACAGGTCTATAAGGAATGATGATCCACCCTTAAGCATCATCCACAGCCAACAGAGCCCTGGCAAGGACTGACTCTAGTTGATGGGGAAATGTCAGGGAGAGGAAGGAAAGCAGGGAACGGAGGTTTTCCCTGCGGGCTCCAGATGTTGTGGAGGCTGAGAGCTCATCCACAGTTGTCGCTTTAGTCTGCCTGGGTCCTAGAGGAGAGAGTGACACTGACAGTCCTCCCCCCACACACACACTTTCCTTCCTTCCTTCCTTCCTTCATTATTTATTTCCTTTTGGGGGTTGTGTTGTTCTGGTTTTGGTTTTCTGAAACAGGGTTTCCAGTAGCTATGGAGTCAGTACTGGAACTCCCCCTGTAGACCAGGCTGACCTTGAACTCATAGAGATCCGCCTGCCTCTGCTTCCCGAGTGCCGGGGTTAAAGGCATGAGCCACCACCGCCTGGCTGACAGTCCTTTTTAATTCTGAGAAACCAGAAGCTGCAGTCTGTATCTCAATCACAAGAAGAACCAGGACAGTTCAGAATGTAGAAGGGAGGAAACGTCTGGGCTGCTGCAGGTTAGCTACCACATCCAGGCTTCGTGCTCGGGTCCCCAGCTGATCTTAGAAGAGAGAAACTGATACTACCCCTGCATTAGTGACGTTTGAATCCTTGTGATCACAAAGTCTAACAGAAATGGCATAAAGCAAGAAGGGCTTATCCGGACTCACTGTTTCAGCGGGTTCTTAGAGTCCCACCATGGCAGGGAGGGCACAGAAGCACGACTCAGAACGTGGAGGTAGGTCCACGTGATGGAGGCTCTTCACATCACAGTGAATCAGAAAAGCAGAGGCCAGGCAGAACTTTCAAAAGCTCTCCTCTTATGACCCACCTCTGCCAGCCTGGCCCCCACTTCCCAAAGGTTCTGTGGCCTCCCAAAACAGCAACATTGGCTGGGGAATAAGTGTTTGAAATATCAAACTATGGGGAATGTGTCCAGTTCAAAGAACAACAGCCTGTGTTCAAGAGGGAACAGTAGAGCACTCAACAGTCGGCTCACGTTTGTGCAAACGGTGGACTGGTCCAGCTAGGCTCTGACCACAGAGCATAGGAGTCCATGCAGTGAGAGGATGAGAAGAAGTGGGGGAGATGTGCTTACAGCAGAAGAGGAGCACCAAAAGCATCTCTTTCTGCCCTACACCCCCAATACGCTACACCTGCTGGTCCAGCCTCCTATGGGATGTAAGAGGAGCTGTGATCTGTCCCCAAGTCTTGTTGCTGCTGGCTCGGGAGAGCCAGAACCAGAATTCGGGATGAACGTTCACTCCCTGTGCCTTCTGGGCCAGGAAGCTACATCTTAACAGTAATGATGCAAGTACCTATGGCATTTTTCTCCGGGACCCGGAGAATTCCTTGGAATCCAGAAGAACACGAGGAAGGCCGTGACCACTGGGTTCCTTGGCAGAGCCTCGCAGCTGTTTCTTTGCATCGATCACCAGGCATAGGTGACCTGTTACTGCCATCAGTCAGCATCGGTCACTGTCATTTGGCACAGGTGTTGGTGCCACACGGTCCTCTGAAAGGTCTTATCCACAGCTTGCACAAGCTCTCTCAGTGCTAACCACAACCCCTGCTTGTTTTATCCTCTCCTCAGATACACGAGGTGGTGGGCACCATGTCTGACGTGGTCTTAATGAGACTTTGTGCATCTTTGTAACTCAGTGCACCAATCATGGTGCAGTGCAGCACAGGCTGGAATGAAGTTATAACCTAGATACCTGACAACGTGTCCGAGAGAAATGGCGGGGGTGCCAAGAATAAATACAGTCCATTTCTACCTGCCCCAAAGGTCTGGACCACATCTAGACTGGCCATGCTGTTTGGAATAGCAAAACATGGGTGGCAACTAGACTGGCAGTTCCAATAAAAATGTCATCCTCCCTTCCATCTATAAGGAAGCCCTGTACTTCTTGAGAGAGCTCTTCTCTCTAACAAGTGTCCGCTGGTCTCTGGGAAGTATATAGCAGGACTGGCAACAACCGTCCCGACTCTTAATCCAATAAAAAAGATTAAATATGTCTTTGAGGGTTTGTTCCTAACAGCCCAGAAAACAGGTGCCAGCTAGGAGCCAGGGGAGGGGCAAACCTGGGTCCCCTGGATACAGGGGCTTCCTCCCTCCATTCGTGACAGGGTCCAAGAGTGATACATCTGTGAGATGTTAAACATGGGTTCTGACAATGTGGGCAGGGAATGGTTCCCCGGCCTGGACAGACTGTGACACTGGGTCTCAGAGGCCCGCCCTGTGCTCAGATGGCAAAACTTCCCCAAAGTGATGTGGTGTGGGACCAGTACTAGTTTCAGTCACATAATCATCTCTGCTTTTCAAGATGGATAACTTTGTGGGTTGGACCTAGACTGTGACCAGAAGCTAGAAGTAGCAATAGGTTGGGATTGAGAAATCCAGGCAATGGTTGACCTACGCAGGTATTGCTCATGACGCCAGACTACACAGACCCCCTAAGGCAGATTCTATTAGACCCAATGCAGAGATCTCATTATCTTGTCAAACCTTATCCATCTCAGATGCTTCTACATTGCATCCTTCCGCATTGCCCTACACCCCACCTACACTCAGGAATGTGTCCTGAGTGTCCTCGGGTCAGTGAGGGCCTGTCAGCCTTGCGATCTCAGCCTGCATAACTCTGCATCCGGCTTGGCAATGGCATGTTGGCACTATGCCCAGAAATGTCACAACAAAAGTGACAGTGTTACAGTAGAAGAAATCAGGGAAGTAGAAAACAGGGCCAGGCAAGAAAGGATGAGAGAAAACCAGCACAACACGGGGCCCCAAGGGACATCCAGAATGGCTTCTACAAGGAAGTAGAAATGTAGACAGCGCAAGTGACTTGCCCAAAGTCACACAGTGGCTGAAACGTGATCTCACACCCAAGAGCTCTGCTTCCCAGGAGAGAGCTCTTGGCACCTGTCTGTTGCTGCCTTCATAGGTGGAACATCACACATATCCCTTCCCCCATATACACAAAACCTATTGCCAACCGATGCTCATACGAGCCCTTAGGAATCAAACGATGTGGCAGATGACAGGGCGGGGGAAGGAAGACACCCCAGTGGCGCAAGCTTAGAGAGAAAGAGAGAGAGAGAGAGAGAGAGAGAGAGAGAGAGAGATTTGCTCATTAGAGCCAAAGAGGCTAACAGCCATCCCTGCAGTGTGGTGTTTCTTAGCTATTTATCCATCTCAAAACACCTGGGAGCTGCATCCCACGCTGTCAGCCAGACAGATTTGCTTTGGCAGCTACTAAGGAGGATGCTGTCTCAGAGAGCAGGAGACTGAACTTGGCTTTGGGCCCAGGGCTTCCATAGGTGTGGAGACAGTGCCATGGCTGCTCTGTCCCTCTGATTCCAGGTTGTAAGAAGGGGAGTCATTCCAGACAAGGCACTAGAAACCTTCCAGGAAGAGTCGGGCATGCATGATAACTGAAGGGATGCCAAGAGGCAGATGGAAGGACAGAAACTTCACAGTGCTTCTGAAGCCATTGCATAGCTGAGCCTGTGTTCCTAGGGATGACAAATGCTGGAGAGGAGGCTGCCAGCCTTCCATAAATTCCAGAAGATGCCAGGTCCCCTGGTACCCTCTCTAAGTGGAAGACAATCAGGGAGGTGGCTGCCAAGTCCCTGTGCATGCTCCACGTGTGCCTGAATTGCTTAATTGTGTGTGCCGCCTGCCTGGACCATTCCATTGCAACGCTGGGGAAGCCAGCCAGTGAAGGGACCCCACTGCTGCTAGGTCCTGTGGGGATGTGTTAGGAGGACCCAGAATGTTTCTCCAGTGGCCTGAAGTCCTGGGCAGGAGTTGGAAACTTGAGGTGCAGCAGATGCTCTTTTTTCAAGGTGAACAGAGGCCGTGGACTGCCTCAACATGATGTAACTCATTATTAAAAACATTTAATGACCATCCAGAATGCATTAAATGAAGTGGGCCATTGAGAGAGACTGGCTAGACAAAACAATGTTGAAAAAGAAGAGTAAAAGTGCAGGTCTCACAATGTCTGATTTCAAAGCTTACCATAAAGCAGCAGGAGTGTACTGACTTGAGAATAAATATATTGACCAATGGGAAAAGAACAGAAATAATCTGTGAGTATACAGTCAGTTATCAAGAGTAAAAGGCAATTGGATGGATGGGAGAAAAATATTTATAAACCTTATATCTGATAAAAGGTTAATATTTAGAAAAATAAATATCTACAACTCAAAAAAGAACAAAGTCCAAGCAATTTGACATCTAAAACACATGCAAAGGATTTAAATGGATAATTCTCCAATAAAAAAAGTGCAAATGACCAAGAAGCACATATGAAGAAATCCTTAATATTGTGAATCATTATGAAAATGCAAATCAGAACTACACAGAGATATGAATTTGCATCTACTGGACGGTCTTATCAAAATGACAAGCATTGGTGATGATGTAGAGAAATTGGAACTCTCAACAATGGAGGAGAGGATGCAGAAATGTTGCAGCCACCATCCAAAACAGCATGCAGATTCTTCAAAGTTCAATACAGAATCACATGACCTCACCTAACTCTAGCCTGTCCCTGGGTGTACATCCAGCAGAGCTGAAAGCAGCAATGTAAATACACCCGTGTTCCCAGAACAATAACTACCAAAAGGACTAATGACCCAAATCTCTCTAGATAGATAGATAGATATCTCATATATATGAGATAGAGATAAAATGAGCAAAGATGCAGCATATACTCAATTAAATATTATTTACCTTTAAACAATTAAGTTCTGACACATGCTACTGGGTGGATGAAGTTTGAAGGCATTGTGCTAAGTGAAATAAGCCAGTTATGAAAGGACACTTACTGCTTAATTCCATTTACATAAGGTTTTTAGAGGAACGGAAAATAGACCTGAGGTGACGGGGGCCCAGGAAGAGAGCAGATATGTGCTAGGGCTTAACAAGGACAGAGTCTCAGTTTGGGAAGAGAGAAAGTTCTGGAGATGGATGATGGGCTGCTCATAATCTATACAGAATATGAGTATGCTTGCAGCCACTGAACTATAACCTTAAAATGTTAAATGATCATTTCTAATGCATATTGCCCTACAATATGGTGCAGAAAAATAAGATGATGGAGCCAAAGAAGTGATCGACCTAACCTGGAAAAACCCCCCTCCACTTCTCTCACACTGAGTTCTGGCCAGGATCGGTCTGCACTGAAAGTGCTGTGTGGGACAGATACTGTCTGTTAAGCACTGCCTGAAACAAAACAAACAGAAAACCCAGGGAGAGTTGTGTGTGGTCCAATTTCAAAAATAGCTGTCTGCTCATCAATGCTGCTTTGCAGTATGGGGGTCACCCTGGGAGGCTGAGAACTACCTGCCACTCAAAAAGGGCTGGTGTAAAGGGAGGAGAGGGCCATCCAGGACAGCAGGAGGTTAGAACGACTGACCCCCATGATGCTACAGAGTTCCCTCACAAAGCCAGGCTGATTTGCCCTTGATCTTGCTCTGCCCAAGATACAGGCAGGAGGCAATTCAGCTGAAGATAAGCCGACCCCCATTCTAGTCTCAGTCCTTTCGGCGATATTTATTTGGACTTGGATGAACCTCAGTGTGATGAACACCTGCTAGGACCGCCTTCGCCTCATTCTCATTCTCAAAGATACGGGACCAGTTAAGCAAGGACTTAAGGAAGAGAGGAGATCATGGTGGACACCCTCCTGCCTTCCCTCTTGCTCTTCTTTCCAAAGGGAGTCAGTGGCATTTCCCCAGATGTAGTCTGTGCACTGGGTAGTCTGGGAGATCCCAGGATTAGCATACAGGATTATCTAAGGAGGCATATCCTCATTACTGTGTGCTGGTGTGGAGCTGAGATTTACATCTCTAGAGAGCAGCGTGTATGCTCACAAGCTCACAGGGCTGTGGAAAGGTGAAGAAGAAGAATGATGGCTAACACACATGGTGACTGAAGAAGGTGAAACCCCTGAGGGTGAAATGTGACTGGCTAGGGTTAGGGAACCCTCTTGTGGATTGGGGAATGACCTGCCTAATTAAGGGAGCATGGGACAGGATTTTTTTTGGTTGATTGTGTATCTGACTTCCTTAAGAAGCCATACAGGGGCATTTCTCAACCTGTTGAGAGTAACTAAGAAACCAAACTCAGTGGCAAGGTCTTCCATCTTAAGGTCCTCTATCTGCGAAGTTGTCAGGTTGATCAACATCTACCGGCTTCCTTCATGAGCTCCTGCCTTAGCCTTTTCTAGTGTCCTTATTGTACTCACTGGGCTCCAGCAAAGGAGAAGGCAGATCTCCTAGATGTTAGAAACCTGTTGGGCTCTAGCCCAGGATGTGCATGTCAAGGGGAGCTCCAGCTGCAAAGGCCTTCTGAGGTCCTGTCGTGGGTCCACTGCTGCCATCTACTGCTACCCACAGGGAAAGCTCTCCCGTTCCTCATACTGATACTTAGATCCTGATTAGCTGGATGTCTCGGGACTGGTTCCTCAGGACATCCTAGAATGCCTGCCTTACTTGAAGGGAAGAAGGTTCAGTTGGGTATCAATCAGAACTTGCTGCAGGCTCCCCTTGGGGATGGGGAGAAGAATGAGAAGTCTGTGAAACAACTGTCTCTCCTCTGACAGTGCTGGGTTGATAACAACAAACTGAAATTGTTCCCTTTCCTCTGTCCTCCTATTACTGCCTACTCTCCAGGTTTTAAATATTTCTCCTACTAAACAGCGGGAGTGGAGAACTAATTACCTTCCCTATTTTTATCATCAAAGACCTCCAACAGCAGTTAAATATCAAGTTGGTGGGATTTCAGGTAAAAAACAAAAAGCCTTTTGTTAGCTGGTAGAGCTGAGTCAGTATTTGAGGATCCTTTTTCATTTCTTTAGCTGCAGTCTAGCCTATGAGTACCAAAGCCCAATGTCCTGCAGCCAGTGTTGAAGCTGGATCCAAGCAAGGACTCAGACATCAGGTCAATGGTGCATGACTCTCATGGAAAGCCAGAGGACCATTGAGCTGTATCTATTCTTCCTTAGTAGGGGACTTTCCAGAAGCTTTTCCCCCAAACAGTGCTACCCTAGACTTTTGTGTGGCCAAAGCAGAAGGTAAGATGAGGAACTGGAAGTGTGGAGAAATGCCAAGAACAGGAGAAGAGAAAAGGAAGAGATGGTAATTTGATGGGATAATAGGTAGATTAGTGTGCTTACTCACACTAATAATAGTAATAGTGAGAATACTTGTGAGCTATTATTTACAGATAATTCACATTAATATAGATTCTCATATATTGATGCAAATTCAAATTATATTTGCTATATTGAATATGCTTCTATTTCTGTTTGCAATATTTATGCACCCATGCAAGTCATTTTGTCCTATTGTAAATTCATGTTTCTACCTCTACTTAAGATATTTTGTATATTGATGCGATTTTAGGATGTATTTTTCATATTGCACTATACATTTCTACCTCTGGTCAAGATACTTATACATTGTTTACATTTTGAGGTCATTGTCCTCATATGCTGCACATTTGTTTAAAGATTGTTTAACATTTTATTAAACCTTAGTCTTTGAGCTATATAGGCTTTAAGAATTATAGGCTAATAGTCATCCTTGTTTGTCATACTTATAGTCAGACTAATCAGGTTCTTTAGATGCATAGAGATTGTATTCCACATAGATAGGTGATCTTCAACCACTTCAAAGAGCTGTAGAATATGACATTGAAATAACTTAGGAGTCGGTTGACATGAGACATGATTGCTCCTGGTTGCATCTATCTATTCCTGAGAGAATGTTGAGCACTGAAGACACTCCACTTGGAGCTTGTTTTCTTCTTGGCAAAACTGGCCTTTGGGCAAAGAACTGCCCCTGCCTCAACCACTGACAAAATGCATGGTATCCAGACTGGACAAGCAGGGTACAAGCAAACAGACTGCCAAACCTTGCCAAGACAGGGTAAGATGGTTTCTTCAAATTTTCCTGCCTCTGAAAATGGTCTGTCAGTTACTCTAGGCCTTAGCCAAAGTTGGTTGCTCCAACACTGCAAATGAGACTTTGGGTGATTGCCCAGGGAGCCGGTTGTCTCTGTCATTTCTTGCACATTTTGGAAGCTGCTTGATTGTACTTCCTGCCTACTCAAGTAATATTATTTCCCTTCTCAGGTCTTTGATGGGGTTGAAGATTAGATAGTTGTAGTTACTTTTCTCTCATGACTTAGCCAAGCCATTTCTAATACAAGACTTAGACACCTTAGGATAGGATAACTATTGAGACATTTAGCGTATGTTTCTTGTTTGATGTGATTTATGCTGCTTGTAATTCTAATTTTTATACTTGATATTTGTTCTTATTGTATATAGTTTCGTATTGGGCTTGGAACTCTCTTATTTAGACAAAAGAAGGAGGTGCTATGGGAACTCTTTCAGCCAATGGCCTTTGGGACACTAGCCCACTTTGGACATGGTCTCATTTACTATAAATGCAAACATAAAAGCATATGTGGGCCTCTTAGCCACTGGATTTGGTTCCAGTTCCCTGCATATGAAGAGGACTGCGGATCTCTACCCTTTTTGTGAGTTTGCCCCCAAATAAATAAACCTTTTTTATAGTCCATTCTGGGCTAGCATGGAACTATTTTATATCACAAGAGACTAACCCTGACAGACTCTGTCATCAACTCAAGACATGTACAGTTTGAGGGGAATCTGGGAAATTCACCCCAGAGGAAAAGACAGGCAAAGAGCAATAAGCAGACAATTCCCATATGTATGTGAGTGCATACATGTGCACATACACACACGCACGCATGCACACACACACGCACGCGCACACATAAACACATGCATGCATGCACACACACACACGCACGCACACACACGTGCGCACACATATACACACGCACGCATGCACACACACACGCACGCACACACACGCACGCACACATATACACATGCATGCATGCACACACACACACACACACTCACACAGAGACCATTTTACTACCCATAACATATCTCAGAATTTCATGCAAATCTCAAATATATATAATAGAATTTATCAAAAAACAAAATTTAGCCAGGCAGTGGTGGCACACACCTTTAATCCCAGCACTTGGGAGGCAGAAGCAGACAGATTTCTGTGAGTTTGAGGCCAGCCTGGTCTATAAGAGCTAGTTCCAGGACAAGCCCCAAAGGTACAGAGAAACTCTATCTCGGAAAACCAAAATAAACAAACAAAAAACAACAACAGAATTTAAAGTGAACAACTGTCAATAAACATGAAATATTCAACCACACTAGTAACCAAAGAAGAACATTGGAAGGCCTTTACAATCCAACTGGAAAAGATTCCACAATGCTAACCAAGTGCAGGCAGTATCGCATTCGTGGTACTCTGTGCAGTCCGCTATCTACTTCCTGTGGCCATTTGAAATGCACATCAAAAGGTTGAAGCAGGCTAGTAAGGTGGCTTATTTGTTGCCAAGCCTGGAAACACGGAGGAAAGAATAAATTTCTTCAAGTTGACCTCCACATATGCAGTCTGACAAATCTGCATTTGTACACACATGCAACACACTCAGACATACACACACATAAAATAATATCAAATGAATTTTTTAAAGCTTTAACCATGGGCTTATTGTTTGGCTTAGAAATTTCACTTTGGAATTTACCTTAGGGAAAGAGTTCTAAAATCTAAACAGTGCATTTAGGTGTGTTTTTAGGAGAGAGAGAGACACACCGCAGATGTCCAATGATGAGAGATTCAGTGAGCGAATGACACGTTCTAGATCAGTGATTCTCAACCTTCCTGATGTTGTGACCCTTTAATACAGTTTCTTGTGTTGTAGTGACCCCCAACCATTTTCATTGCTACTCCATAACTATAATTTTGCTACTGCTATGAATTGTAATGTAAATATCTGTTTCCTGGTGGTCTTTGGGGGTAGTAGCCTACAGGTTGAGAACCACAGTTCTAGACCATACACAGCCAGTGGGAGTAGGAATGTTAAGTAATATTTGACGGCATAGAAATAACCATGCCGTGAACAGAGACATGGCAACCCATTATTTCATAGCACATGTGCATGGAAAGGACTGGCAATTAATGCATCGGTCACTGCAGGTGGTATTTTTCCAGCTGATGGGATTAAAGTATTTTTTTATATATTTTCATGTGTCTATATTCTAAACTTTGTGCAATGATGAAATTTGGCTTTGTAAGAAAATAGAATCTTGATAACATTTTTCAATGAGGTTTCAAGTTTAGTGAGCTAGGGATTCCAGGCAGAAATGCTAGAGCTCCAAGTTCTTTGTTTGAAATCAGAGGTCAGTACAGAAATGGAGAGCCACAGCCCATGGACTGGAGGTGGTGTTCACTTCCGCCAGGATGGACTGAAGAGAGGGTGGGACTTGGAGATAGCCCGGGCTTATGCCAGAGGGCAGAGTCATGATTTTGCCAGTGTGCTGTTCTGCTGAGTGACTGACCATAGTGAAGCTGCCTCTCTTCTCCCGCCCCAGCGTCCCTTTCCCCTACACCAGGCAAATACTAGCCGGCACAGATGGGCTTTCGCTTGGCATGGTGAGGGGGGAAGGTGGCTTCCAGAGCACAGTGAGGAGCCAGGCCCAGGCAGGCTAGCTACTGACCTCTGGGCATGTCCATCGGGTCGAAGCTGGCCAGGAGGTCGCGGCACCACTGGCGGTCACCTTCCACCTTGCTCAGCCAGTTGTTGCAGTTGAAGTAGTAGCGGAGATGGGGCCTCTTCATGTCGGTCACTATCACTCGGTCCAGGTACCAGCTGGCGTTCAAGCCTGTGTTGTCATGCTCGATCCTGGGGCAGAAGCCAACACCCACACTTCACTGGCAGAATGAGGATGTTATGGTGCCCCTTCCTTATTGAGGGCACCCAATAACTACTTCAGAGAGGTCCGGTCATTGGTTTTCTTTGGTTTTAAGTTTCCTTGTCTGTTAATGGGGATATTTTGCAAGGCAGATGTGCATATTAATGACTGTTATATTGCCATATTGACACAGGGGAATATTTTCTTTCACGGGAAGATCCCCGGGACTCTTGGTAGGAGCACCTAGAGCTGTGCCTGGCAGGGCCTGTGCTGCTTCCTAACCTCGGTCTCTGCCAGTGCTGCACCCTGTCTGCTCTGACCTGATTTGTACACACACATCACCTTTGGAAGCCTATCGGAGTCAAGACGAGAAAGGCAGCTGATCCAATCCTTACTAAAAAGGATTGCTAAAAGGCATGAAGTGTGGGCATGAAGAAAGAAGTGGAGAGCAGAAAGCACCTAGCCCTTTGGACATGGCGGGACATGGCACCTGGGTGAACCCATCCTCGCCCATCACTCTTGAGTTATCAAGTTCCTCTCTTAGTGGCCCTCATCGCAGGCACCATCCTTAAAGCATCCCCATCTAGAACAAGACTGTCCCATAGAAAGTTCATGTGAGCCAAACATACAATTCTAGATTGTTCTAGTAGCCTTGATCTTAAAGATATAAAAAAACTGATAGAATTGATTTTAACAGTATACTGTATCTCCCACTTACCATGTTAGCACATGATCATGTAAAATGTAACAGTATGGTGTACATTCTTTTTCTCCTGTTAAGTCTTTTTTTAAAACAAACAAACAAGCTGGTGTCTATTTTACCCACATGACACACTCGGCGTGAGTCGGCCGTGTTTTAAGTGCACAGCAGCCACAATGCCTTCTGTACTAGGTGACATAGATCCAGAGTTTTCCGAATCCGTGCCCCAAATGTTCTCACTTCTCACAGCCCCCACCTCTGCCTAATTTCTTCCCTAGAACATGGCCACTGGATGACATCATAGCACAGGCAACATTTCATTCCAGTCCATCACTCTGAAGCTTTATGCCAGGAACTCACAGTCCGGTACAGCCCATGACCCCAATAAACAGATGACCAACCCTGTCCTCTACGGGGTCACATGCCTCTGCCTGGTCAGGCCATTTCCTACCTACCCCCCTTCCCGTCCTGACCTCCCTGAGAGAGTTCCTTCTCTGCTTACATCTCCTTCCCTGTACACAGCCAGTACCTGTGGCCCTTTTATCCTCTCCCAACAAAGGGACTGCATGGTCCCAAATTTTCTAGTGGGAAAAAGAAGAGTCAGGACTGAACAGAAACTGCGTTTGAGCCCTGTCCAGGCCCCAGTTATGGACAATCAGCCCACAGATGAGCTTAAAGTGAGCATAAACCAGAATGGAGTGGTTAGCCGAGACTAGGAAAGGAAGAGGAGAATGATCAGGAGAATGGTCTTCCTTTGTAGCCAGGCTAGAAGTTCCCCCTTTTCACACAGCTCACGGAAACTCCCCCAGTGAGAACAGCAACAGGGGAATTCTCCATCCAAAGGTATAATTGCAGCAAAGCCCTCACTGAGGGTTGCTCTACACAGACGTGGTGGGTGCTAGCGTTCTATAGATGAAGTACCGTTATTAGAGAGGAGGAAGCAGAGGCGTGGGTAGGTAAACTGTCTAGAATCCTGCAGCAAATAACAGCAGAGCAAGACCTTGGACTTGGACCTAGAGATCCATTCCCAATTACCATGCTCCAGTGTCTGTAAGAACTTGTCTCAAGTGTGTGTGGGTAATTGCATCCAATTGCCCTAGCCGGTGACAGCAAGTCTCTAATGATGTTGGGAGCTCTGTGATTCAGGATGGGGGTCAGGGTGAGATGGAGAGATGGGACACAATTCTGGCTTTTAGTAATTCATCAAATATCAGTCAGTTGAGAATTAAATATCCAGAAAAGGCCAATTTTGATTATCACCACTACCGTAGGTTAGGGGCAAACTCTCACCTGATTTTATAGATGAGGCCCACGTTATTGGTCCGCACCCGGAAAACGTCTACGTTGGCTTTCTCAAAAGCGGATTCACTCCTGCAGGGAACAGGGGCTGTCAGTCCCACTCACAATGTGTCTCGTGGGCCCAGGAGCAGAGCCAGAGGCTGGTATCCTCTCCTCCCTCTTTATCCCATGCATGGGAAGAGCAGCAGGCACCTAGCTACCATTCTGAGCTCTCTCCCTGACACGATCTGAGAGGAGAGGAAGGGCAGGCAGGCGCCAGGCTTAGGCTCACATCCAGGTGTTCTTTTGAGTATGGCTGTGAGTCACTAATGCAGGCATAGTGGGTGATACCAGTGCCATTGTGTGGACATGCAAGCCACTCGAGGTAGAAGAACCAGGGTCATTCAGGGTAGAGGAGAAGGAGGGTGCGATGGATGCCTGGAGTCTCTTGTCTGCAGGTCCCCTTGCAGGTCACCCTACCTGTCCCGTTCTGTGAGAAGAATTGTAATGGCAGCCCCAAGTAGATAAAGACCTTGGGTAGCTACCTGTGGTCCTGCCATTCCAAAGAGAAAGGGGAAACCTCCCACACACACCTCTATTCTAGTAGCCATGGAAGTTAGAGCAGTAAGGGAATCAAGATGAACACCTGGCAAACTGCCCGTCAGAGGAAATACACCTGAGGCGTGAGGCAGGGCAACGCCCCAGTGAGTCCCAGCTTCTGCACACCCCAAATTCAAGTAGCTACGCCCAGGAGGCTCAAGGCTCCTTGCCCGGGATCTTCTGGAGTGGATACCTAAGTCTCATGTTGGTGTCTGTTTCATCCTCCACAGGAGCCAAGGACCCAGCTGTGAGAGCCCAGACCGCCAAGCAGTTCTTCCCGCCTCATAGCTGGGCCCTCTGGTTTGGGGGGGACTGTGCTCTCTCAGCCAGGGCTCATGGGACCAGCACATGGTTGGGGAGAAGAGGAAAGTACAGAAGATATTTGCCTAGGCTGTGCTTTACACCTTAAATGTGCTCCCAAAGGCCTTGTGAGCCTCACACTTCACACACGCCCAGTTGCTAGTTTAAGAGGTTGGAGCTGTGGGTGTAGGGCATGCACGAGGCCCTGGGTTTGATGCCCAACTGTCCAGTGAAGGAGGTAGGGCCCAGGGGAGGGAATGTTGTGACCCTGTGAGGACTCCTCTTCTCTCCTTGTTTCCTGGTTGCTGTGAGTTGAACAGCTCCCCTCACGACTGGTGTTGACTTGCTATGGCCCCAAAAGCAATGCAGCCAACTGATCACAGACCAAAACCTCCAAAACCTCAGTGCAAAATAACCCTTTTCTCTTTTCAGTTGGTTTATTTTAGGTATTTGTTACAGCCATGAAAAGTTAAATGATCCGAGCTTATAATGATTACTGGCTGTCTGTGCTCTTCAGAATAGAGGGGTAAAGGGCCTTATCCCAGGCCACAGGCTCAAGGTCAGGCACAGAGGGCCTTCCAGGTTCTTCAGGGTCCAGAGGCTGGGATTCTGCAAATGGACCCACTCTGGTCAAAAAAATCTTTCATTAAGAGGCAGGGACACAATCAAGCGGAGTCCAAGCCTCATACGAAAGAGCAGAGGCCATGAAGATATACACAAAATAGCCTTGTCAAGGAAAAGAGAACCCGAGAAGAAACCTGGGAACAGAGAAGTAAGAAGAGGAGTGATGGACGTGTCTGGTTAGCTGTAGGGGAGCGGGGACCCCCAGGCTGGTGGCACATGTCTGAGCTCAGGTGGTTGTCGTCCAGGGAGAAAGGGAGGGGTCAAGCAAGACCATTTTAAATGTTCAGTCAAAACGTTTCCTCCAAAGAACGAGTTGGTCTTTTTCCTGAGGAAATAAGGTTTCTGGATCCAGTGTTGAAAATGGAATCAAACCAAACCAAGACTGTGAAGGTCTGCTGACGTGGGGGTTGCATCTGCGGGGATAACAGGACACTCCAGTCCCTGGTTCTGTCACAGTCACTGTGAAATAACTTAGAAAATATATGGACATCAATTCTTCGCATTAAGATTTTGTGAATGAGAAACAGAAAAAATGAATAAATGGTATTTTCTCTTTGACACAAAGTAATAGATTTTTAGAATAAATCAACAAAAATTTCTGCATTAAGTAAGCACCCTGAGGAATAGACGCTATACGATTGAACACTTTGTAGCTATTAAGGATCCTATTATAAAAAGAACATGAAATTTATAAGCTTAAAAAATATGTTAAGATAGAATCTAAGAGCAGAACAATTGATACAAATGGGACATCATCGTCATTTAAAAACAGCGAATGGGAAAATTTATACAAATATACAGTGTCACATCTAGAGGCTATGAGGATAAAGTCTTACAGATAAAGTGCTTATCTATATAAATTGTCACATTTTCCGAAAGGAACCCATACTGCATTTGTGAGTTCCCATGCTTCAGGACCCCTCTCTGCACCTCCTGACAACCAGGGCTACCACGGGGCACAGTCTCCGAAGGTCTGAGGATGGTAGGTGTCATCTAAAGGTTCAAGGAACCTGGGAAACAGGCTACAGGAAGTAGAGGGCAAGGAGGGAGGTGTCCCCGGACCATTTCAGCCAATAATGAGGCAGCTGGATTTCCGAGGTGCCTCTGAAGAAGATTCTGGAAAAGAAGTTCTGAGAGCTGCCCTCAGCAAAGGGGAGCCCTCAAGGCATGCCACGCTCCTTCGTGCTTATTGAAATCAGCCCGTGCTACTGTGCAGGCACGGCCTGGGGAACAGAGAAGCAGGGGGCGGGGCGGGGGAGCTCCGCCTGACCAGCAGGGGCAGGACACTCCAGGCCATCTAAAAGCCACATTGTCAGGGCTGGGATAGTTCCTGCTCAAATGTGATGTTAACATCGCCCATGGAGACCAGCCTGTTAGTGGCATACAGGAAAACTATATCTTCAGAGAAGAAAGGGTCACAGACAAACTCCCCCCGCATCTGTCCATGCCAAACAATCCACCAGCCCTACCCACTCTGGGATCGGATCTGAAATGCCCATTTGCAGAAAGTCAGGATGCAAATGCTGTAGAAAACTGACCAAGGCTGGGTTAGAAATCCCAAAGGAAACAAAAGTGCAGGCTCCTCGCGTTTCCCAGCGAGATGAGTGAGGACCCCACCATAGCTCTGGCACCAAATAAAGCTCCCTGCTCCCATCATCACTCAGCAGGGACTTTGCCCAGAGAGAGCCTCAGAAGGCTGTACCTGGCATTTTAGCCACCAACTAGGCAGAGCCTCCAGGGACTCTCTCACACACTGGGGTGTGCATTCTCAGCAGGAAAGACGGCATTCTTAGCATACATGAAACCTCATCTTTTTGCCATATCTTAAACTCGTAGCCTCCTGGGATCATTTTGTAGGGACCTCACTGTGGTAGAGATTGGGGGAGGGTTCCTATGTGGGAACTAAGTGGATGTCATCTTGGCTCCCTAGGAATCAGATAGTAAAGATCTTTTTGAAATAGGAACTGTGTTATATTGGTTGAAGGGTGAATCCTACTAAGCGGTGTAGGATTCTGTGTTCTAGGACACAGGAAAGGGCACAGGATTGAGCTCAAATCAGGCTGAGACAGAAAAAGGGAGGACAGGAGACAAGAGATGAGAGATGCGGCCAGAGGCTATGGAAAGGGTTTGGGAGAAGTGCCAAGAAAGATCAAGGTTGAATTTTAATACTAGGGGAACTGCAATTCATTTGTTTGCATTGGGCAGTGTGAACCCTCTCTCAGGCCCAGAGCTACCAGAGAAGTCTTACATACAAAAGTGTGTGTGTGAGAGAGAGTGTGTGAGTGTGAGCACGTGTGCGCGCATGTGTGTGTGCCACGCATGTGCTTACATGCATGTAATACAAGGATGCATGCTGCAGGTAACTCAGTGGGTTTGGCTATGAGCTGGTTTGAGTGTGAAGAAGAGGAACGGACAGACAGTGAAGTGCGGGGAGACAGAGGAGGAGGCAGCACATCCTGCATTACATGGGGACTCAGAAGTGACCTCAGCTGCCATCCGTGTGTGACACATCCCAAACCTTCAGCAAACCACATTCCCCTCCTGAACTCAGTTTCCAGCTTGAGTGGCAGTGATGTCATGGGCAGAATTTTGCACAACTTTTTCCCTCGATGTCTCGCTGTGGCCAGATCCTGGCCTCTTGCCTCCCCTCCATCATGCTCACGATTAAGGTGACATCAGCTGCCACTGTCAACTCAGCATCCACTGTCTGGCTTTCAGGCAAGGCTTTCCAGTCTGGCCTCCAGCCTTTCCTGTAGGCTTCAAGACAGCGACATGACTCCCACTGGCAGTTCCAGCTGGGTCCGCCCAGGGCATCTCCGCTGTCCACAACCCTTGCAAATAGTCTCTCTGGGTCTAATCCATCTTTTGAATTCCTCTCTTATCCTTCTTCATTTCAGCACTGAAGACTTAGGTTGTGTCTTTCCCTGCAAAGTGTCACTCTGACTACACAATATTTCAGGTATCTACTGAATTCTGCCTATTCTTTATGAGCCAGGACAAGTACAGGGGCCCAGGAAACCCAATTGCACCTCCACTACAGATCCATCACTTCCTTTCACAGTACTCTCTAGTCTCAGCAGCACCCAGCTTCTATCCCCACCCAAGTCCACCCTCACAATGCTGTCAAGCTGCCCTGAGTAGCGGATGGAGCTCCCATCTGCTCACATATTTTTGCTTCCCAGCCTCAAGTGTGACACAGACCTAGGCAGAGATTCTCTCCGGAAGCCTCCCCAGCAGACCCCAGTGGTCTCTGGGATTGCTGACTCCTGTCCCTAGGCTTATCTGGAGAAGTGACAACCCATCTCCGTGTGTTGCATCAGTGATCTGAGCCTCCCTGAAAGAAAGTCTGGTAAACGGACAAGCAGGAGAGAAGAAGCAAAGGATGCTGGGTACGTAAAAGGAGGAAAGTCTGTGAGAACCCACAAGAAAAAGATAAAGGGATTTTTTTTTTTTAAAGGCAGGCTGGGGACTACAAAAACAAGCTGGCCACCTTCCCAGGGCTAGAAGCATCTCCTTCCTCTGGGAGGATGCATGGCAAAAAGGATGAATATTTCATGTATTCCCTTTACCGTGCCCACGTCACAGGAGGGAAAGACTTCCACGAGAGTCACATGCAGTATGAGTAGTGCAAGGAGGCGGGTACCCTGTTCTGCAGAAACGGACAAAAAGGGGGTTATTCTCATCTCAACATTGCTACGTGCATGCCATGGCTCTTAGTCAGGACTCACACATCACAAGACTGGTCACCCTGCTAAGCACAGTGTCCCAAGTCTCCTAGCATGGCCACTCCACCTCTCTATATCTTCACCTCTTGCCCTCTAGAGGTCCTAGGCCACAAACCTTAGGGACCTGTGGATATAGAACAGAGTCTATTGCATACTCCAGGGCCACAGAGTCGTGTCATCATCAATTAAAGTGTCTATAGCACAAATGTGAATGAAGTACCAGGTTTCACACACACACACACACACACACACACACACACACACCCTAAACCCTCAAGATCTGTGAGCTTCTCCCTCAGCCTCAGTTTTCCTATGAATGGAGTAGACCAGGTTAGTAGATTTAAATGGCTGTGGAACTTTTCCTCAATTAGAATCCTGCTCAGAAACCCGGTAGGTCAGATAGTCAGAAGTGGGGCTGCTCTGAAAAGTGAGGGCATAGTGGGCCCAGACTCGCTACTCAAATCTGCCAGACAGTACAGAATGACTGAAAGCCAGGTAGAAAAACCACTCCTAAGACTCTTAGCCAACTATGAGACCCTGTCATTCTTCAGTATGCTCTTGGGTCTGGGGTGTGTTTGTGTGTGTGTGTGTGTGTGTGTGTGTGTGTGTGTGTGTGTGTACTGCACACATACACATGACATGTGACTGAGAGTACCTGGATCCCAGGCAGATTTAGTGTGATTCTGGCCATCATGAGACCTCAGGATAGAGCATCTCAAGATCATGGCTCCCTCACAAATGATCGTGACATTCATTGTCTCAACTGCCCTAGGATGGTAGTTAAGGAAATAAAGGCCTTGGAGACCATGAGATTTTGGCAAAGTTACATGGAGCAGAACAGTAAAGCTGGTCCTAGACCCAGGGTTCTTGGTCCTGATTGTTTATTCTCCAATATCAAGGGATACTCGTGGGTATCCCATGGGAGATCTAAACTAGACATTACTGTTTATAAAAATCTAGAATGAGGCCGAGCGGTGGTGGCGCATGCCTTTAATCCCAGCACTCGAGAGGCAGAGGCAGGCGGATCTCTGTGAGTTCGAGGCCAACCTGGTCTACAAGAGCTAGTTCCAGGACAGGCTCCAAAGTCACAGAGAAACCCAGTCTCGAAAAACCAAAAAAAAAAAATCTAGAATGAGACAAAGGAGAATAGGAAGGAAAGCCCTGGGAAATCCTCACGATGATACATGGATTGTTGGCAGAAAATTCTTGTCATTCAATATGGTTGTGGTCTAACCATTCACCTCTACAGAGAAGAAGGCCACCCCTGGGTTCTAAAACTTGGACAACCAAACTAATCTCCCAGGATCCCCACAAGCCAAAATAGTACTTACTTGCTGGTGAGATGGAGCTTGGGAGAGAGCCCGTTCTCTCCAAAAATTGTGATGAACACATTGGCATCTGTCCCTGCACCACGCACATCCCCTGTGGCTGTGACCACCTCGTACACTGGAGGAGAAAAAAAACAGATTGCAGGCTCAGAAGAGAACACAGAATCCCATTCTCACAATCCTGAACCAGGTCAAACCCACACTAACTCTAGACAGAAACTCACAGTCAGTGCCAGACACTACTTTTGCAGAGGAATCTGAGAGCTTAGAGACAAGGCCAGCTTCATTCTGTATGGGTAAGCCCCCCAAGGGCTGAGTATGCAGCTCCCTCCCCACTAGGGTTGTGTCTTTGGCAGGGACACTGAGTTCCCTGCCAATGGTCTTTTTGAAGCATGCATGGCTGTTGCCAACACCATCCCTGGTCAGGGTTTCAGCACCTGCATACTTGCTGAGTGAGAATCTATCCAGATCCTTAGAAATAATGGTGTGGTGGTTTGACTGAAAATGACCCCCATAGACTCCCACGGGGTGGCATTATTTGGAAGGATTAAGACATGTGGCCTTGTTGGAGTAGGTTTGACCTTGCTGGAGGAAGTGTGTCACTGGGGGTGGGCTTTGAGGTTTCAGAAGCTCAAGCCAGGTCCAGCATCTCTCTCTTCCTGCTGCCTGCCAACCTAGATGTAGAATTCTCGACTCCTTCTCTAGCGCCATGTCATGCTTCCTGCCATGAGGATGGTGGACTAAATCTCTGAACTATAAGCTAGCCCCAATTAAAGATTTTCCTTTATAAGAGTCACTGTGGTCATGGTGTCTCTTTGCTGGATTAGAAACTTAACCAAGACAGGAAGGCTCTGCTACAACCAAGGGGACTTGGGTAGGATGAGCGGGGGCATTCAGCATCCAGCATTGCTGGCGAAACTTTAGGAGTGTGTCTTGAATCCATTTTTGGAATAAACTCCCAGAAATCTAGCACAGACCCGGCCTGAACAGGGTTGTTGCAGTCAGCCACCCCCAGAGCCACGTCACCTCTGCTGAGAAGTGGGAAGAGCCACACACCAACCTATCCAGCTGCTATTCCTATCTCCCAATGAAATGTGCGTCCCCAGCGTGTGTTATGAAGAGACTCACTTCTGAGTCAGTGGTGGGCTGGAGACGCTGATTCAGGGGACAGACACACATGTGTGCAGCAAGGAAGGATGACCGAACGGAGATGACTGTGTTGGGAAGGAGGAATTTGCAATGTGGAGAGCTGGTCAAATGTGAGAAATGGTATTTGAAATCTTCGGGGCCTATGCCAGCTGTTCACCACATTACGGCATTATGGCAGTGTGCAAATGCCAAAGCTTGAAACTGTATCACATCCAGCACTGACGGATGACTGAGTCCGTGCCTAGCCCTGAGCTAGGGGCTTCGTGCCCATCATCACACTTGATCATTGCTGTAAACCTAACTCATTCCTACTTCAGGCCTTTTCAGAACAGATCCCCCACTGCAGAATATATTGGAGCTCTCTTGAAGAAGCCTTGTGGATTGAGTTCCCATTTGGGGGTTAAACATTCATCATTCAATATTACCCACCGCAGCCCATTCCACAGGAAGGTTTTGTCCTACATACAAAGTAGCAAAGTTGAGGGGTGAGGGGTGGAGAGTAAGAATCCTTCTGAGCACCTGTAGCATTCTGGGCCTGGAGAAAGTATGTTCTGATTATTATCCATCCCACTGCAAACCCACAAGCCTCTGCATGCTGGGGCTGTGTTGGGCGTCAACGCCACACAACACCACAAAGATCTAGAGGTAGCCACTTACAACCAGGATGGCTCTCCACACGTACCTACCTGCCTGTAAGACTGGATAGTAATGTCTGCTCTGCAGAACTATTCTGGGAATGGAGAATGTAGAGGCCCTGACACGTAGAAGATAATAAATAGCCTTCCTTTTTTGAAGCTATTGTTGACGCAGAAAGAGCTCATTTCGTCCAAAAGCTAACACCTGTTCCCTTGGCCAACAGTGTATTAGCTCAACCTTCATGAACATGGCGTGTGGTTAATTCTGAATCCCTTCAGGGGCATTTCTGGTCCCAGTGTGGTTCTCCTTTGCTGTGATGAATGGGATCTGCAGTGTCTGGGGCTGAGAGGAACACAGGACATCCCCAGTTCTAACAAAGCTCGGCAGAGGAGCCATGTGTGGGGAAGGAAAGTAGTCCATGCATTTGGACTCTGTCTCTCATGAGACTTGTGACAAGGCTTGAGTCATCACAGCCTGCACCTCAGGGGAAACCGTTCAGCGGCAGGGCAGCCTCGAGGGCTGCCTGCATTACCTGTGTGTGCATAGGGGCATCTCTGAGTCAAGCCGACACAGGAGAACGGCCAGCTCAATGGAAAGGCTAGGACCATGTCATTGGAAATTTGTAGAAAGAGACCCAAACGGGCTTAATTTGGAGAAGAGGAAGACATGGGCTCCAGGACAGGTGTGGGAGCTGACTCGCTAGCTCCCTCAGGGGTACACGGCTACTCCTGAAGTCAGACACTCGCCATATAGAAGTTGCTCATCTGAATTTAATTATAGTTAAGGCCATCAAGGAAATGACAGTGAGTCACAGATGAAAATATGGCACCTGGAATGCATCCAACAAAAGACTCATACCCAGAAAGTATGACTAATTCACATCAGCAAATAAGACGGGGACTGCATACTTCTAACACACGAGTCTTTAAAAGATAGACAATCACTTATCATAAGATCTAAAACTCCCAGTTTAAGGTTTTGACCTGAGAGAGACAACACAGATGCACAGGTGCATAGAAAACCATGAATACAATGTTCATAACAGCTTATTCTGAGCAGAGCTGAATGAGAAACCGCCTAAATGTCCATCAGCAGGTGAATGGGTTACAATCCGTAGTGTACCCACATCATGGGTACCACTCAGCCGTAAGAAGCAACACGCTACTGGCACATGCTATGTAGCACATATATAGACTAAGAAACACTCATTCATTACAATGCTTTTTATGGGAAGCCATCAATAGCAAATAGGACCTACTTTAGCAGAAGGCAGAGGAGTGGCTGCTTGGAACAGGAAGCTGGCAGGGAACAATGCTCTCTCTAATGTAAATATTCTTCACGTTGACTTGTCACATGGGTATCATGCTAATCGAGTAGGACATTTAAAATAGATGCACTCTATAATAAGTTTCAGCAATGCTGAAAGGTGCAAAAATGTCTTAATGTGTCATCAAAGATATCCGAATGGCCACCAAATACAGGAGATGTGTAAATAAACATGTTCGGTCCCATCATTCATCAGGGAAATGAAAACCCCAGAAAAATGCCACCAGGATGGCAGGAATAAAGAGGACTGATAATACCAAGCATCGGCAGAACATGAATCTACTGTCCCTCTTGTATGTAATGGGGGTGCACTGATAGGTGAACACATGTTCACCCTGTAACCTAGCACCTCAACTTCCAATTTTAATTCCAGGAGAAATGTGTGTGTGCATGTGCAAGGCCTGTAGCTGCTTCGTTCACCATAGTACACAAATAAAGGCATAAGGAATTCGACAAGAGAATGGTCAAATCGCCAGTGATGTGTTTATAACGTGCGATTGTATTCGTGCATGAAAACAAAAACTATGTGTCATGTCACACAAACCTCTCAGGTGGGATGCCAGGTGAGAAAGATGACAGACCCGAAAATATACACATAGCAAGACACGTAGTTCACCCCTGTAATCCCAGCGTCAGGCACCTAAGGCATGAGGACTGCTGAGAGTCAAGACTAGCCTTGGCTACACAGTAAATAGTCAGAGGAACTGAGCTACAGAGGGAGACTCTGGCTCCCCAGAAAAGTATATGCTGTGTGACTCCATTTATATGAAGTTAAAGAAGAGGAAAAAGCAGTTTGTGGGGATAGATTCGGAGACTTACTAGGTCTGGCAGAGGTACAAAGGAGCTCTGTGGGACTAGAAATGCTCCCTCTCTGGTCTAAATTAGCGGTTACATGCACATGCCCACAAGTGAGTACTCGGCTTGGTACTTCTAGTCCTGTATTGTGTGCATACCAGTTCTCACTCTAATTTGTTTTTTAATCCATCAAGATCAGCGCAGCTAGCTGAGAATGTGAGGCAGTCCCAGCACCGCTGTCCTATTCTGCTCCACGGGACTCCGGGAGCCCCGCCAACCTGCAAGTTGCCTCACCTCCTGCGCCCTGGGGCCCTGCGCTCCCCGATTCCCCGAACTCAGGGGGCGTGGAGATAACTGGGAAGCAGCGGACCATCACTGCAAAGCCCTCCGAGATGGAGGAACAGATCCCATCACCCCGCCAGGCAGCTCGCACCCTTTGCCTTGTAGTACTCATGCTCCAGCTCGTCCTTGTCATCCTCTGAGTTGTAGTTCAGCAGCTCCTCCTCGTACAGACCCAGGAAGTCGATGTCTTTCTTCCTCCGCTTTTTCTTCTGGGGCATCATTTTGCCGCCTGCCTCTTGTGGGACCCGGTACACTCACCGGCCTAACTCCACCCCTTCCCTAGACCTGTGCCTCTCAGACCTGCGGAGCCCTCAGTCCCTCCTAGGGCGTCAGGTCCGGATTACCACACTGGCCTTGTTCCCTAGGTCTCCTGGGTCCCCCATTCCAAAGCTGTCCCACTGTTCTCCTCTCTGGTCCCTCAACCCAACACAGTGCTTGTTTTCTTTGCTTTCTCCCCTTTCTGTCCCCAGCTCATTCTGGGCCACCTCCTCTTACTCTGCACCTGCCCCCGGGACTGCGTCTTGAGACCTATCACTTATTGATGAAAATGAGAAGGTCGTCCCCTCTCCTCCTCCCTCCACACCCTTTGCAGAGCCTCAAGTGACATCATGCCCTGGCATCCACTTCCCACCTAGCCTCACAATTGGGAGGGTGGCACCCAGGACCCCTCCAGGCCACTCCGAGGGCAAGTAGGGGCCCACTTCTAAGGAGAAACCTGAGCTTCACAACCCATGCGAGCACTGGACAATGCCCTTGGCCAGGGTTGGTCCTGGGGAGGGCAGAGCTGGGGCACTTCACAGAGCTCTGGCACAGAGGATAGGTTTCTCTCCATTATGCATGAGCGCCGATCATCTTACCCAGAAGGCAGTTTCTTATGAGACTGGTCTCTGTTTCCATCTTCCAGAACTCTCCTTTCTGGAAGTGATCCTCCTCCAGGTATGTCCTACTGCCCCTCAAAGCAAGCTGCTGGCCCACGAAGCAGTTTACTGATTATGGGTTACTGCCACCCTCAGCCTAGAGCCTAGGAAGTAAGTCCACCTATCCTCAGGCAACCCCAGAAGGACACAGATAAGCCAAGGTGCGCTCGCATGAACCTTGTCAAGTGTCCTCAGGGTACTCTATTGATCTCTATACTTTGGGAGAACCAACCCCCAACCCTGCTTAACCCTGTTCTCTTCCATCCTCAACACGTGGGGAATTCTGAGCCAGGGCAGAACAAGGGTCAGAAGATCCTTCTAACCCTTAGTCAGCAAAGAGTGCTTCCCATGGCCATTAGATGCCCCATCCTTGCTCATTTTATTAGGATTTTAAAAGACATTCCTTATAACCTGGGCTGTAAGGTTTCTATATAGATTTAAAAATGCTAGAAAATTTTTAAAATGTTCCTCTGCCCTTGCAGGTGGTTGTAAGGACAGAACCAATGCCATCTGTGCTGCCTCCTGGCTGGGGTGCCTGGAACACAGCCCATTTTCTCATCCACATAGAGAGAATAATGACCCACTATTGAGTATTTGGCAGTTAGAAAAAAACTTTTCATCCATCAGAAGTTTCTAGAGAATATTAAAGGTTAGTCAATGTCTGTAACTCCTGCAACAGACTAAATGTCCATTTCTCTTCCATATTTGTATGCTGAATATTGACATTAAGAAGAACCTCTGTATCTGGAGAGGCGTGAAGGCGGGGCCCGTGCAGGGAGATGAGGTCGTGGAAGTGGGATGCTTAAGGATGTGATCAGTGCTTTACAGATAGGACACCAGGACCCAGGAAGACGTGTAGGTCAGCAAAGTGATGGTCATGCAAGCATGAGGGCCTGAACTCTGTCTCTTTGAATCCCCATTAGCCAGGCATGGAGGCATGCACCTGTTATCCCAGTGCAGGGAAGGTAGAGACAGACAGTTCCTGAACCTTGCAGGCCAATCACTGCAGCCAAACCAATGATCTCAAAGTCCACTGGCAGACTGTTTCAAAAAGTTAAGATGGATTTTTAAAAAAGATTAGATGTCCTCTGAGTCTGTTTAGTGTTGTCTGTGTGTGCATGGGTATGTGACTGTCTGCTGGAGCATGCCTGCTTCTAAGGGCCTGTGTCCCAGGGGTATCTCTGCACCATCTCTGCGTCATCCTCATCTTCGCATCATCCACATCTCTACATCATCCACATCTCGGCATCATCTGTATCTCTGCATCATCCGCATCTCTGCATCATCTGTATCTCGGCATCATCTGCATCTCTGCATCATCTGTATCTCGGCATCATCTGCATCTC
>JAQHUG010000004.1:12797830-12822505 GCA_028555095.1 Dicrostonyx torquatus
TGCTGGGTGTGGTGGTGCATGCCTATTGTCCCAGTACTTGGAGGCCGAAGCAGGCAGATCTCTGTGAGTTCGAGTGAAGCCAGTCTGGTCTTCTTAGCAAGTTCCAGGCTGGTCAAGACTAAATAGTGAGATTTTGCCTTAAAAAAAAATCAAAGTAATTCCACAAGCTCTGGCATCTCTATTATGTTATCTTAAAGCAAAGGGCCCAAGAGTAGTTTCCCTGATTTTCTGCCCATCCATCTGGAAATGTTGTACATGGTCCAGTACCTCCTTAGGGAAGCAGAATCCTCTGCAGCCTGACGCCAGGACAAAACTCTCCAACTTGCTTTCTTGCCACACAGATCTCTTGTCACTCCTCTAGCAAGCAATGCCACCCTCAGGGAGGGTCAGGGACTTGGACTTCTGTCCTCCCCTGGGAAGCCATTGCTGTCACTGAAATTGCTTTCCCTAGTCACGCATACACCCTGTGGGCTTGTTTTCTTATTCTGCTTCTCCCTTGAGGTGTCCCATTCCTGTCCCCATGTGCCATTGCTCCACTGAGCACCGCCCCATCCCCACAGACCAGGCCACCAGCAGGAGCCTCCTGAAGGGACGTGGCCATGTCACAGCACTCTGGTCCTCAGCAATGCTGCACTCCACATTGAAACCAGGTTGAACTTTTCCAGAGGCAACCTGAGGGTGTCCTTTTCCTCTGCCAAGGACCAACTGACTCTGAGAATCTTTTTTTTTAATTGATTTTTATTGAGATCTACATTTTTCTCTGCTCCCCTCCCTGCCTCTCCCCCAAGATCCCCATGCTCCCAATTTACTCAGGAGATCTTGTCTTTTTCTACTTCCCATGTAGATTAGATCTATGTAAGCCTCTTTTAGTGTCCTCATTGTTGTCTAGGTTCTCTAGGATTGTGATTTGTAAGCTGGCTTTCTTTGCTTTATGTATAAAAACCACCGTGAGTGAGAACATGTGATCATTGTGAACACAGCACACCCGTTCACCGCAGTCTTTCTCAGCCCAGCTCCAAGCCACACAGCCCTTCCTCTGGTGGGAAGCTCTCTCCCCAGCCAGGTGCTGAACTGCACCTCCTACTAAAGCTGACTCTGAGAGCTCTCCATGGTGCTACCTGGGGGAGCCTTGCAGGGCTCTTGCAAGCTCCTCTAGGACACCCTCTTGCATTCCAAAAGCATTAAGGAGTCTGGCCCAGTGCTCAGAGAATATTTGCTGAGTGAATGACATAACAAACAGCATGCACTTCATAAATAATATTAAACAATTAGATGAAGCACGGCCACCTCCATCCACGCCCAGAGAGTTCACATATTTGTTTATTCAAAAGTTTTATGGAAATCCTGTTCTTTAGCTGCTGGGGCTATTTTTTAGCCAATGGGCTCTTTAGGAAGTGGGTCTAGCTGGCAGAAGTAAATCACTGGAAGTGGACCTTATATCCAACACCTGGTTCCACCACCGGATTCTATTGCCACGGCCAGGGCTACTCCTCAGTGCACTCTCTGTCACAATGGGCTGAAAGCCTCCAGAACTGTGAGCTAGCGTGAATCCCCTTTTAAAAATGTTTCTGTTGGCTGTTGTGGTAGCTAACACACCTCTTGTTACAGGAGAGCAAACGTGACTTCCTCCAGCATATTAAAAGATATCACCGAGGTCTCAGGGAGGACCCTTGTTGGGAGATGGATTAACCCAAGGCTTTCCCAGAAGCCCTGATGAAAGGACCAATGGAACATTAGTTCTGTGTCCTCCTCCAGGAGCAGACTGGACCAGCTCTAGTCTGGGGGCTGGAGCAAGGGCCTTGAAGGAATTAGGATTTCAGTTTCTAGGAACCAAGCTTTCCTCACCGAAGGGCTGTGGTTATCAGTCCCAGGTAGTTGTGTCTGATGTATCCCGTGTTCTCCTTGCCAACGTTGTCTGATTTAGCTCTCTGCTTACCTTGGTCCATCCTACCCTTGCAAATAGTAATAACACGTTGCCCTCTTTAATAAGCTTTCTTAGCACAAGACATCAACTTATACAAGACCTCTCAGTCTTAGATAGCTGTCTTCTTTATTTCTCAACCCTAGTCCTCACCCTTGACCCCTCACCATTAGGACCTATATTCCTGTAGGTTTGGGTCCAACCCTCAGAGAGTATCCTCAGGGTCTATAAAGATTTCAGTGTTTAACATTTTATGAGAGTCATAATGAAACACTTAAATGTCTGTTGCCAAGAGCTGTCACTCTTTGGAAGGTGGAAGGTGACGAACAGTCTCTGATTCACACTCAGTGGGAGACTGGCCTTGAACAGTTGCAAGGAGGGAATGGGAGAAGTGTGCTCCCCTGTTGACAGTGAGCTAGGGAGATGAGGAGAGCTAGAGAAGGAACAGCTTGAAGGGTGGATGAGAAAGGTAAGGAGTGTCCATGTCAGAAGGTCAGCCAATGCCTGGGCAGTCTGCATAAGAGGTTGCCCACGTGGAAGTGATTTCCCATCTGTCCCTCATTATCTCTCACTCCGGAGCTCCTGGTATGATGTGACCATCCAATACCACAGAAAGGACTGTGGTCAACACTTGGTCAACACGTATAAAGCAGAAATAGCCCCACAGCAGGAATCTGAAGACAGAGGAACATGACCAATATGAGCCCTTGGGAGTTTTCACTGGGAAAGTATCCTTTCCCAGGGCCATCCTACCTGCATCTCACCAGGCAAGCAGACCCTGGCCAAGTGGTTTGCACAAACACCAGGTACATCTTTACGTAATTCTATTAGAGGTGCACTCAATAAATTGGTGTTGAGAAAGGACCCTAAGAGAGACATACATGGATCTGATATACATGGGAAGTAGAAAAAGACAAGATCTCCTGAGCAAATTGGGAGTGTGGGGATCATGGGAGAGGGTAGAAGGGGAGGAAGGAGGAAGGGAGGGGAGTGGATAAAATACATAGCTCAATAAAAACAATTTTAAAAAAGAAAAAATAAATTGGCATTGAAAGAAGTTTTGTTTTTTATTATTTTATGAGTATTCTGAGACCTCTGATTCTGATCCAGGCTCCAACCTTGACAGTGTGTCTTTGCCTAATGAGCAGCACAGCTGTAAGTTTGGTTCTATAACAGGGTCTTAGAGGTTGCTCTTGATAAACCACCACTCCACGCGGACCTGCAGACGCCCAGTGTGTAACTGAAAGCACAGTGAGAACTTGACATCTCTGCCTTCATTTTATATCTGTCTCCTTTGGATCAGATTCCTGCTCAGCTCTAGGTAGCCATGTTCATCACCTAAGGAGTTCCTGTCAATAGCCATCTAGCTAGCCTAGCTCATCCCCTTTTAGGACTAAAGGCATCAATCAAGGATGGTAAGGAAATTACTGACAACATTTAAAACATCTTGTTCAGGACCCCAGGAATGGCACCTGAAAGTTCCTATTAACTGCCCTAAATCTGTGGTCTCCTTGGATTTCAGGGACAGTGGACCTTGCAGGCAGATGACCCATGATCAGACTGCCCCATAAGTGGGAACAGTTGCCCTTACAGGGGCATTACCCCTTAACTCCCTACCCCTAAACAAAGTCAACTCAAGATGAGAACATACTTCACCCTTATTTAGTGACAGTACTCACAGCTTCCCTAAAATGATGGCTAAGATCTACCAGACCACTTTGCCCAAGTCTGGTGGGTTTGCCTGCTTCTTTCTCCTCCCCTCAACTCTGTGAATTCCTGTGGTTTAAATGTGAAAATTTCCCCCACAAGTTTGTGTGTCTGGACCCTTAGTTCCCCCAGCTGAATGTGTCTGAGGAGGTTGTGGAAACTTCAGGACGTGGGCTCTGACTAGCAGAGGTGTATCATTGGGGATGAGCCTTTGCGGGCTCAGTTTCTGGCTACACTCTCTGTCTTGTCCATAAAGATATAAAAGTCACTCTTATGCACTCTGGCCCTCAGGGACAAGGCCACTCCTGTCACCATACCTCCCTTGCCACTATGGACTGGGCCTAGTGTACTGGACTTGGTCTTCACACCAGAATAAACACCACAGTAGCTTCTACCAGATGCTGGTTAAGGGTAAAGGCCAGGCCAGGGTCAGACACCAGGTCATTAGAATTCCACTCAGCAAATAGAAGAACACCATAAGGACTTTTAAAAAGGCCACTTGTCACCCCCTCTTCCCCAGCACCTCCTACCTTGGAAGAACGTAAGTGATGTGGAGCTTCCCTCTGTGTGCTGTCAATATGTTTTATTACCATTGGTTAATAAAGAAGCTGCTTTGGCCTATGGCGGGGCAGAACATGGGTAGGTGGGTGGTGTAGGAGGGTTCTTCTGTATTTTTTTGCTTTCATTGGTTAATAAAGAAGACTGCCTGGCCTGTAAGATAGGACACAGCCCTTAGGTGGGCAGAGTAGACAGAATGGAAGGCAATGAGAAAGAAGGCACTGCCAAAGACGCCATGATGCTCCGGCCCGAGATGGATGCAGGTTAGAATCTTCCAATAAGTCACCACCTCGTGGTGACACACAGACTATTAGGAATGGGTTAGTTTAAGATGTCAGGGTTAGCCAAGAAGAGGCTAACAATAATGGGCCAGGCAGAGTTTAAATGAATACAGTTTGTGTGTAATTATTTTGGGGAACGCGACCTTGCAGGTGGGAGCCGGGTGCTGAGAACACAGCCCACCCACACCGGGAGTCAGGCGGGACACAGCAGCCTGCACCTCCTGAAGGAAAACTAAACTGAATGCAAGGAGAAAGAAGGCAGAGTCAGGGAGACACCATGTAGCTGCCGAAGGAAAAAGATGCCAGAACCGTACCAATTGGCCACAGCTTTGTGATGACACACAGATTAATAGAAATGGGTTAATTTAAGATGTAAGAGTTACTTAATAAGAAGCCTTAGATAATAGGTCAAGCAGTGTTGTAATTAATACAGTTTTGTGTGATTATTTGGGTCTGAGTGGCTGGGAAACATAAATGCAATCTCCATTTACACATAGGTATCCAATAGGAATGTTCCGTTACCAATGACCTGGGGTTTGTCCTAGTGTCTTCTCAGGGTACAGCCAAGGTCAACAAGCAATAGACAGCAGACATATTTAGAAAGCAAAAAAAGGTTAAGCTGTGGAGAAGAGCAGTCTTATGCCTAAGTCCAGAAACTAACCCAGTGTCCAGGGTGTAGCTTAGTGGGAGAATGTTTACCTAGCATGCATGAGGTCCTGGGTTTCGTCTCTTTCACAAGAGAAAGTGGGGGGGAAGAGAAACCAATGAGTGCCTAAGTCACCCAGCTGGGTTCCAGGTGATGCACTGTTGGCTGTATGACAAGGGGCACAAGCAGAGCAGATGAACCAACAAGAGGATGTGCTGGCCCCATTCACGATGGTGGGGAACCTGTTCTCTTTCTCTCTTTCTGTCTCTCTCTTTTACGGGAATGTCAAGAAACCAGAGGAGTGATGTCTTAAGCACCAAGACTTCTACTTAAACCTTTTTATATGGAATCTCTGAGGATGGAAAAAAAAACTAAAGTTTTTTTTAAAGTTTTTTAAAATTTATTAAAGATTATTAAAGACAGTAGACTGACAATGTTGGGATGTTTTCATGTCTCTGTTTCTGGGCGTCCAGGATGGAGGGACCTGAAGCTGTCTTGCCATTGGGCTTATTACAACACATGTAATTAATTATTTCTTCACCAAGAGGCTTCACGCCACCTGATGACTTCTGAGCCTTGTAGATTTGGACTTGGCTGGTAGACTGTTAGCTGCCACTTCTTGCTTTACCCAGAACCTGCTACTGCCCTTCATCTATTAGAAACCAGACCCGTGCTCACTAGAGCTTAATATAAAATTAAAGTAAACACCATGAATGGCTTGCCTTTTGCAAAACGGCCTTTGAGGCATGGTTTTCAGTGTCCATTTCTGTAGCTCAAAATTCATTCTCCATCCATCACCCCAGTCTTTGGCTATCAGGGGCCAAGGGACCATTCTGGGAAGTGGTCAGATCAAGTGAAGTGAGTTTCAACGAAACAACAAGCGTTCTCTCCCTTAGTGAGATTTCGGGGTCTCCGGGGCTCTGTGAACTTTGCTGCTGAGTGTGGATTTCATAGTTGCCATGGGAACACCTTCAGAGGGAACAACAGGACCTGCCTCCAGGTAGAGTGAGAAGTTGAGGCATATCTGAGTTCTGAATAACTGACTCCAACTCAGGCCTTTTCCAAATGCAGGGGGGAAAGCATGAGTCTAAGAAAGAAAGGTGCCATAGTCTTCACTGCTGAGGCATGACTTCTGGGTGCCATCTTTCATGCTTTGGCAGGGCAAGAAGTATGGGCCTGGATCAGAAGACCAGACCTTCACCCAGGTGGACAAGTAGGCCCTCCCTGTGCTAGAGTGTGTGGTGCAATTTTTGGGTCCCACCCTAGCACCAAACACAGAGTGACTACACAGATCCCACACTCCAGAATTACTAGTCCCTTAGTTCTGATTACAAAATACACTCCAATCCTAAATGTGATGAATTTGCAGTTAATATACATTGAGTCTAAACCCAAGAAGTCCTTTACTTTGCCTTGAAAAATATTTCATGATGTTTATTTTTTTCCAGTGTTCAAAATATGCAGATGAGGAAATGCTGATGGTACTTTTAAAAAAAGTCTCACACCTGAATCAGATGTTTCTAGAACAATCCACTCACCAGAGACCAAAAAAAAAAAAATATGTGACAGATCAGGGCCACAGACCAAAGGACCATCCAGGACACTGGTTTCCCCAAGTGGAATCCCTAGGTCACCTTCAGCATGTCCCAGGACACCAAAAGAGCTTGAAACCCTAGGAGCCCAGGTCCCATCCCAGATAAACACAGCACATAGAAATATCATGGAGTAGGGCCCAGGAATTTCGGAAATCTCTTCAGAAGACCCCGTTAGACAGACAGGATCAAGCTCACTGCCTTGCAATAGCATGATGGTTCCCACTATGCTGGGAACCACTTGAACATCTTTGAGGGACCCTGGGAAATGTCCTCAAGCCTGTTGTGCTTGCTTCTGGAAGACTAGGGCACGGCAGCAGGATCACGTACTACAAAACTCCAGGAAATCCGAATGTGCACAAGAGTTGAGAGCCACAGTTTGGGAGGAGACAGAACGCCTACCCGAAAACTGTTGCATGGTCTCAGGGCAAAGATCCATCTCCTGGCTAGGAGCAGGCAGTCACTGATTTCTGGATGTTGTAGTCAAGTTAGGTGATGGCTGTGGCTAATTTTCCTTTTGTCTTTGAAATGGGAAAAACAAGTTTACAAGAGATCATGCAAGAGAAAATAGAAACAGAGCAGCGAACCAGTCACTAAGCTCACGGGCCAAGCAAGACAGCTGAGTTCACTGGCAAAGCAAGCTCCCTCAAGTCTGCACTTGCTACCAGGAAAGGGGCTCAAATCATCAGACAAATACCAATGTGATTCTGTTTATGTGAGAGCAACCGAGCAGCCAAATTCAGAGAGAAAGACGTGCAGACTGTGAGGGGCGGGAAGTGGGGCCCATTAGCATGTCACAGGGTTCGAGTTTTCACTTTACAGGATGAGAGGTCTAGAGGTTAGTAGGTCAAGTAGTAACTTGAGTTTTGCTTAAGTTCATTTTTAAAATTTAAGACAGGGTCCCTACATCCCAGGCTGGCCTTGAACTTGCTATGTAGCCCAGATTAGAATTAAACTCCTGGTCATCCTGCCTCTGATTCCCGAGCGCTACGGGTCCCAGAATTACAGGCACCAGTCATGGATGTTCTGAACACTACTGTGTGGCTTTGTGCCAGTGCCAGGAACCACAAAGATGAGCTTGGTTCCAAGCCTTCCCGCAGAGAAAAGACAAACCATCCACTGAGAGTCTGGGGACACTTAACTGTGTATTCTGAGGGTATCCTAAGGGATATCCTCATGCTGGTTGCCACAGACACACAGAAGGGAGAGTGTGTGACCCACTCCATAGAGGGGATGTAGCAGGAGTCATAACCTGACATAATTTGCAGAAGTGACCAGATAAGAAGAGGGAGGAGGGGTAGAGGAGTGGGTCCATTCCAAGCATCTGAACCTCTTACACAAAAAGCACAGGACTAACAGAAGGGAGGCCCACAGAGGCAGGAGGGGCTCTATAAAGAGAGAGAGCCTGCTTGTGGCATGGCCTGTATGGTTTGACTGAAAACAAAGAAACAAAACAAAAACTCGGACTATGTGGTACCAGCGGCAATGGGTCTCACAGAAGGTATTTTGAGATGCTAATTCTTAGAATAAATGAGGATCCCTCAAAAGAGCCCAAATTAGAGCAGTGGCAAGGACAGGGAGGGGATGAATGCCAGGGATATTTGTGTTGGAACTGAGAACCAATAAGCAGTATGGAGAATGAAGATGTCCAGGCAGAGAGAGCCTGCGCTTGCCCAGTGTCTGCGCTGGTAACTATGCCAACCATTGTGCAACACCGTGTCACTCAGTCCCGGAAACACCAATGGCCTGAGGTTCTTGTCTGTTTTAGCTGTGGAATCAGAGCCTCCAGGGGCTTCAGGGACTTCCCAAGAAGTCCCTGAAATCTACTAAACAATGGAAGAGTCTGAGTCCAGACTCTTCTCTACCTATTGTCAGTGGAGGACAGACAGGCTGAGGTCTGAGATGCCGTGCAGAGGCAGATACTCAGAAGGCCCCAGCGGACATACTTCTGGTGCTCCTGGGGAGGGCTAGCTTGCAGGTGAGGACAGCAAGGATTGGTGGCTCTCAGGAGATACAGTTGCAGCAGGAGCGCTGCTGTTGAGAAAGCCCCAGGAGGTGTCGCAGAGGATGAGGGATGGAGAACGTGCAGAGAGACATTGCGAGGCTGGGCCATATCAGGAAGAAACAGAGCAGGAAAGAACATGAGGACCTGGAGCCAACCTTGTCAAATATTACATGGCTGTCGAGGATGAGACCTAAGGCAGAGCGCCTTCTTCGGCAAAGGCTTGCTGCTAACCTTCAGGATTCAGATTTGACCTTTCTGCCCTTCCTCTTCCTTCCCCTTCTCCTCTCCCTGATTAACTGGGAACCTGGCCCTGAGAGCTCCTGTGAGTGTCTGAGAAGGGTGTCTTTTAGCATCAGTGAACCCACATGACGGTAAGTGCCAGAAGGGCTTCTTCAGCCATCACGTATCCCTTGCACAATGAGTCTACAGGAATCATGGCTGGAGCCGATAGGAAGCCCTGCAGCCTCTGCTTCCTCCCCAGACTCAGCGATATCTAGTGTTGTTTATGCCTCTCTGAGTCTGGGCAGAGATGTTGTCACAGCGGTATCAGAAGGTTCCAGAAGCCAGCCTGACCTTGAGCCTCCTCCTTGCTGCCTGCCTGAGCACTGAGTCACCGACTTGCCGCTGGTGTTGCTGCTGCTGCTGCTGCTTCGCTATCTTTCAAGCCCGGAAATGCATTTAGCACAGAGGAAGATACAACAGCTGAACAGCTACTTGGTTCATGGGGAACTGATGACCTTAAATCAGAATTTAACTGGTGGTCTGCACTGTGGGACAGGATGGGGCAGAGAGGCCCCAGGATCAGTATCCAGGTCTCTCTGGACCTTTGATAAATGTCACATATACTGAGTAAGGCAGAAAGCATGTAGCCTGAAAGTCAGGGGACTGGGTGAGTCTCAGGGGAGCCTCTAACTTGCCATGTGCCCTGGGGCAAGTGAAATAAATAAATGAAATAAATAAAACAACTCGTGTTGTTATTTAACATCGACCCTTTCCAGGCATCTGTCCTTGCTCCTTTTCCTCCAGGGCAACGGTGCACCGGGCAGAAAGACTGTTATAGAGGTCAGGGCTGGAAAGAGGCTCTGGCAAGCAGCCCTGGTTTGGAGTGCAGTCTGTAGAGCTCTGCAGAGCTCTCCCCTGGAGGCCTGGCCAGGAGCATGTGCCTGAGCCACTAAGTCTCAGTCCTTCACCTGTACCACAATAGCCTCTTTACCTGAAGGGGTCCTGGAGTGGTGATGGGATACTGTGATGGCGAAAGTGGCCCTGCAGGGCTACCCAGGAGGGTGCAATGACACCGCAGCTTTCATAGTGAGGACCACTTACTTAGATCCACACATCCTGGAATTCCCCCAGCAGTCACTGGAGAGCCCCAACAAGTCCTTTCTAAGCCTCTAATTGAAGAGGTAAGGAAACTGACACTCTGAAGGACAGGAGGAATCTGCCTTGCAGTTCAGAGGCCGAAGGACCACTATACGCCAGGAGGATGCCCTAAGCCTCTCATGCACGGGCAACAGAAACAGCAGGGACATTGATGTCAAAGTCCCAGCTAGCTGCCATCCACCAGGCTCACATGACGAGGAGCTTTCCAGCTGACGCTTTCCTATTCAGGAACACGGTTTAACAAGATTCTGCAGTATTTGGGGACATAGAGAGGAACAGATCTTTATAAATAACTCCCGATTAAAATGGAGCTGAAAATAGGGAGACAGAACAGGAAGCAAATTGCTAAGCACTTATTGAGTTGATAACATTGGCTTGGAGATCTTAGTGCAAATGGCTGGTCTGGTTTATTTCCTTCTTGTCAAAGGTTAAATGCTGGAACCTAGAGGCACCAAGGCTGTGTGTGTCCAAGGGCTATTTTTAAGAGGAGATGGCTCTCGGCTACTGGAGCCTTGGGGTGATGCTAACACAGAACTTGATGAGCTATCCCTGAAGCCTTTGGAGTTCAGCCAGGTAGATCAGGACGCTTGGCCACTGTTTGTTCCCTAGAAGGGCTAGCCTCTGAGCCCTGAGATTCTAGATGGTGATTCATGGCTGAGTCCCTGGTATGAAACTTGGGCAGCCAAATGTCCAAACGAGACCTGGACTGTGCTCTCTCCTGTAAAGGGAATGGCTCACCTGCCAGTCTATTCTCAGCAGGGCCTGACTTAGCTACAAGCAGGCCACCACAAATGTGTTCTCTGGGAAGCTGAAACTGAGTGGATGTGTGCTTATGAGGTCCCGACCTTGGAAAGTGGCCCAGTAGCTAAATGGAGGCACAGGATGGAGGCTCAGGACAGAGCTGACGTTGCATGGGTTCTGTCCCTGACTCCCTCCCCAGGACCCAAAGGCAAACCCTAAATCCTTAGGGAGTAACAATGGCAGAGCCAGGGAATCCTGAAGGGAGGCAGATGGGAGCTGAGACGCCCTGATGGGCCTGTCCGTCAGCCGTAATTGCAGGTGCCTGTGTGTACTTGGAGGATGCCACGGCTGTGCAGGTGAAGGAAGGCAAAGATCTCAGAGGGCATGGCGTGGAAGCCGGGTTTGGGCTTGACGTTGTCATAGTAGTGGTGCATGATGTGGAAGCCCGAGGGGTTCATGGGAAAGGCCCAGAAGCCGAACAGGTGCACCTCCTCACAGAGCTCCAGCGCCGCCGTGACTAGGATGAGGCCGCTGCTGATGCGCTTTGCGCGCACGCCGAGGTTGAGCCAATAGCGTGATACGCTTAACAGGTACAGCGGGTGGAAGAAGTAGACCTGCTGCGGTGACCCGAAGTCATCCAGCAGGTACTTGACACGGAAGGACACGAGGGTATTGCGTATGGTGTAGAAGGCAGGCAGCAGCACTGAGGCGTTCTTGTACATCTGCAGCACCCTGAAGAAGGGCCTCCGCCACTTCTCCAGCTTGTGGAATCTACAGGGTGGCAGAGTGAGCAGCGGTAAGCTCTGTGCATCCTTGCAGCTCACCCTCCCACCTCATCCCCTGCTCCAGCCCCAACCTACCCCACCCTCTCACCTCACCCAAACACCCCTTCCCCACCCCTCACCTCCCACATTTCACCCCCTCCCATCCGGGCTCGTAGAGCTGCCTAGCTCCCCCTCCTCTGCTTCCTTTCCTACCTTTACGTATTTATTATTTGTTTGTTTGTTTATCCATGGAGGGGGCACATGCCATAGGGCGTGCGTGGGGAAGTCAGAGGATAGCCTGACAGAACTGGCTCTCTCCTTCCATCGTGTGGGCCCTTGTTGTGGAATAATCTTTTGTATACTGTGAAGTAGTATCACTCTGATTGGTTTAATAAAAAAACTGAATGACCAATAATTAGGCAGGATTTCCAGGCACAGAGGATGCTGGGAAGAAGGAGGGCAAAGTCAGGAAATGTGGAGGAAGTTTGACTTGTTGGAGATAAGCTCACAAGCCTCGGGGCAGCACAAAGATGAATACAAATGGGTTAATTTAAGTTACAAGAGCTAGCTAAAAACAAGCCTAAGCTATCAGCTGAGCTTTCACAACTCAGTCTCCATGTTGTGATTTGGGAGCTGGCTGTCGGGACAGATAAAGACTTGCTACAAACGCCACCCAACGTGGGGTACATGTGACCACACAAGGTCTGAGAGAGCTTTAAAAACTGCTCCAAACACACAAAAGCAGAGCCAAACACAGATTCCTAGTCCTGCAGTCTCTCGTGCAGGCCATGGTAAAGAGAAGCATCTCCTGGCTGCTGCCTGTGGGCTTCAGCCACCAGTGCACCATGAGCTGAGCTGTGTGGTGGTTTAAGTTTAGCCTGTGTAGACAGAAAAGGCTGCAGATGTGCAGTAAGGCAGATCTGGACAGGAAAAACCCTCCAGACAAGTTACAGTCTGTTTTTAAAAAATGTGTTTAATCTTAAAAAAAGAAAATAAAATGGGTATACATAGTCATAGAAAAAAGTAGTTTATAAATAATAAGATAAAATAGTTAAAGAATAAATAAAATAATATAAAAAGGAGACCCATATAAAGATGGAAGATACACAGGGAGTCTGGATCCTGTATAGTGGTGTATTGACTCTATAAATTTTTTGATTGTTGATGTGCAAACAATAGCTGCTGAGAGACACTGGATTATAAAAGACTACTAAATTAAACCAGTCTATATAGTTTTAAAATGTCTTAACTTCTCAAAATGGAAGTTAAAAAAATATGTTACGTTAGGGAAGAGGTTATGCTTTTGTTTCCACAGTGAAAGGCTGTGGATTCCTTCAAGGTTGATAGAGATCAGGTTTGATCAGGGAAGATTCCTTAAAATCCTGGCCACAAACATAAAGAAATAAACCTAGAAAAACTATAAGACAGGTTACATATATTTTACCAGCTCAAACATAAAACAAAAAAAAAAACATCTTTGACTGGCTTGTGTACACAGTCCATAGTTGTGTTAATGCAGATATGTATGTTACCTTTGAAAGTTTGTGTTTTCAGAACAAGGGGACCAGACAGCAATGAAAACAGGTGACCCAGACAATCCGTCTTTTCAGAGTGCCTCAGAGTTCTGCATCCACAATAGCTTCAAGGCTGCTGGCTGAGATGGTTCAGTCTCACAGACTCTCCTAGCCAGGACTTCAGATAAGCCTCGTGCTTTCTCATTGCACAGAGACTGGAGAACAAATGCTATAACTTGTCTTCCCAGGACTCGACCATTATCTCATTTTTCTCAGGTTCCCTAAAGATGCCTTCATCACCAGAAAACAGGAAGCTGTCTAGGGAACACATCCATATTCCCAAGAGGTGGCTTGGGTGGTTTTTGGTTATAAATGGGTTATGGATGTGTGTCATTGTTTAGGAGGGATATAAAAATATAGAATAAAAAGACAACTATTAACCTCAAATATTTTACATTGGTATGGGTTTTGGTATATTGATACAAATTTAAAGTTATTTCTGTTATACTGAATGTATGTTTCTACTCTTGTTTGGGATATTGTGTTTATGCAGCTTGTTTAAAAGCGTAATGTACAATTTTAAAAATAAAAGTTAGTAGTTAGTCATCTATAATAATCAAACTTATAGTCTTATTAGTATATTTTCAAAGTTAAACAGATATATTTTAAATAGATGGATTGTTTTCAAACACTTCAAAGACCTAGAGGATATGACATTCAAGATGTTTTAATAACTTAAGACTTTTTATGACTGTGAGACACATCTGCTCCTGGCAGCACCAATCTACTTCAAAAAAGGATAATGAGCATTCAAGAACCTCCAATTGGAGTTTACTTTCTTTGTGGCAAAAGCTAGCCAACAGGGTAAGAAACTGCTCTTGCATTGACTGTCTACAGTCAATCCAACCTAGACAAACAGAACACAAAAAAGGGCAATGCTGAACTTTTCCAAGACAAGTCAGTCCTTCAAGATTCCTGATTTACAGAAAAGTCTGTCAGATATTCTAGATTCGTAGATTGAAGATTGACACCCCAGTGTTACAGAAGAACCTTGGGTGACTGTTCAAGGCTTTTTGGAAGTGGTTTACTCAGGTAATATTATATCCTTCTGGGTCTTTGATGGAATTGAAGACAAGATAGTTATAGTTATAGTTTCCTTTAGTTATAATAGAAGAGAAGATAAATTAGGTACAAAACTTTAAACTCATCAAGAGAGGATAGATAATGAAGTGTTTTCTCTAGATTTGCAAAATATAAATCAACTGGGCATTGTAAATATAATTCTTACTTAATAAATGTTCTTATTGTATATAGTTTTATTTGTTAAAGGTAATACCTTTCCTTCCTATTTAGTTAATACCTGATAATTGTTCTTATTGTATATAGTTTTACTATGTTAGAGTTAAAAAAAACTTTCCTTTTTATTTAGACAAAAAGGGGAAATGTTGTAGAATAATCTTTTTGTACACTATAAAGAAGTGTCACTCTTGTCGGTTTAATAAAAAACTAAATGACCAACAGCTAGGAAGGATTTCCAAGCACAGAGGATGCTAGAAAGAAGAAGGGCTGAGTCATGAGGAGGTGCAAAGGAAGCATGACATGTTAGAGATGAGGTCACAAGCCATGAGCTTTGGGGCAGCACATAGATGAATACAAATGGATTCATTTGAGTTATAAGAGCTAGCTAAAAACAAGCCTAAGCTATCAACTGAGCTTTCACAATTAATAATAAGTCTCCATTTTGTGATTTAGGAGCTGGCTGGCAGGACAGAGAACGACTCACTACAGGCCCTGGAGATTGAACTCAGGTTGTCAATATGAACAAGAAGAGCCTTCGACCCCCTGAGCCATCTCATGGCTCTCGAAGATGGCATTTTTTGATAAACGGGCACAGAAAAGGAGGCAATATGGCCTGAATAACTAGTGTGGGACTCTGGGGAGACAGCAGATCTCAAGACAGAGGATCAGGGCAGACAAGGAAGGCACAGAGGCTGTGCCCCGTTGTGGAGCCTCACACTACTCCCCTGCTGTTTGCCCCAAGACCGGGAGTGACCACCTGACCCAGCCTTCTGGCCTGGCTAGGCCTCTCCGTGGTATCTTGGCTTCTGCCTATACATCCTTTCCAGTGACCATCTGTCCCTCTTCAGTTCTCTCTGCTCTCTGAAGGCTCCTGGCTATTGGCATCTGATGTAGTTTAGCGACTCCTCCCCTTCTCCTGTCCCTCTTACTCACCCTCTAGCCAGGCTGAGGATGTACAGCACACTAGCTCCTGCAGACCACTCAGGCACACCCACAGAGGGCAGCCAAGTGAGATCTGAGACCTTTGCATGATCAAACCCTCATACCTGGACATGGACACAGCCTGTCCTTAGTCCTCCTGAAAGGCCGCTTTCCACCTCTAGGTAACAACTGCCCAAAGAAACATGATGCAGGCCCCACATATTGAATTAACCAGAAATGAGGAAAGTTATTAAAAATAATCTTCGTATTTTACTTAACCAAATATAAAAACACTATCATTTTAGCATGTGATTAATGTAAAAATCAATGAGATGTGTTAAGTCTCTTTGCTTGTATGAAATCTTTGATACCCGATGAGTGCTTCATGTAGACAGTTGGCCCATCTCAGTCAGGACCATCCATGTTCCAGTGCCCAGTGATTGTAAGTGACCGGTGGCCACTAACAAGTAGTGCAGGTCTAGAAAGAGGACCACTGACCTGTCAATGATGATGCTGGGGTTCACGGTGACTACATCTGTCTTCTCCCCCACATCTGTGGCATACTCCCCTGCAATGGGGGGCAGGTTGCACCTGCAGAGAGACAGTCTCACATAGTTAGATTGTCAGCCATCTTCTGGTGACTGGGAAGGGGAAAGGGAAGGAAAGGATGTGGTGCAGGTCAGAGATGCCTGTTGGGCAGAACATCTATGGTTGACTAAAGCAAAGGTCGTTCTGCCCTTTATCAGAAAGGAAGAGCAGAAAAAAAAAAAGAAAGTAAGAAAGAAAACCTCCAATCTTTGGTCTCACTGACGTTACAACCATGGAGGCATTGAAACTGTCACTGAAAACACATCCTTGAAAGCTGTGGTCATCCCTGGGTCTCTGGGATGGTGTGGCATTAAGAAGAGAGATACAGGAGCATCCCCTTGTCTGGGGACTCAAGGTTTCTCTGAGGAAGCGATGCTTGAGCTAAGGGCAGGAATTAGCAAAAGTCTGCTGGTGGAATGACCAAATAACCTGTGGGATATCCAAAGATACCTACCCTTTGGGGTGCAATGCTGAGGTGTGAGATTGCAGAGGGGTGTGCAGTGTGACCTGCAGAAAGCCCCTGAGGTAGGAATGTGGGGTCACCAAGGCAGCAAAACCCTGACCTCTAAAACTGGGTAACGTGAGCCTTAATTGGCAGAAGGGACACTATAGCTGAGAATATGCTAAGGATCCTAAAACGGGAAGGGCATTCCGGATTATCCAAACGGTCCAGGGAAATCACAAGAGCCTTTACAAAGAAAATGTGATGGCAAGGAAGGTGCTCTAGGAAAAAAAAAATTATCACAGGTGCTCAGTTGCTTGGGTTTTCATTAATTCCAGATGTAGTCAAGTTGACAACTAAGAATCCACATCACAAAAGGAGACAGGAAGCATGTAAGGTGGTGTGGGGGCAGGTGATGGCAATCCCAGCACACAGGAGGCTGGGCAAAAAGGCGGCAGTTTGAAACCAGCCTGGTTTACTCAGAAAAAGGAAGAGAGGGAGGAAGGGAAGATGTGTGTGGGGGAGGGAAGGTCACACTAGAATAGAAAAAGAGAGCAGAAGACGCTACAATGCTGGCAGCCATGAACCAAGGAATGCAAGCAGTGTCTCCAGCTGCCCTAGAGAATTCAGGAAGAGTCACGGTCCTGCTGGCACCTTAACTGCACCCCGCAGAGACATCTCATTCTCCAGGGTGTATGACTGTAAACCCTGTCTGTTCCAAGCCACTGGCTTCCTGGTAATTTGTCATAATAGCAGGGAGAAACTTCTATACCCCCAAATAAGGCAAACGGACCAATAAAGTGTCTTTGGTTCCAGTCTCCATAAGACAGACAATCCAGTTGTCAGGTGTCAAATGTCCCCTGAGAGCGACACCAAGTTCTTTAGGAGGGTGGCAGTTGGGGCATCTCAATAGCGAATCGAATAGTGAATCACCGAATAGTGAAGGTGTGCTTCAGGTGGCAGCGGAGAACAGGGACAGGGACAATGTGGGAGAAGGACTCAGGAGAGCCACAGAGGCAGCAGATGCACCTCCAGGCAGCTCCCTTACCGGAAGACAAAGTCGGCACTGTTTATCTCCTTCCCACAGCCGCTGTTCTTCAAGATGCCTCCGTTGCCCACCACGGCGCACTTCTTAAACTGAGATCGGTAGTAGGGCATTTCCTGGAAAGGCACATGCATGGTGTCACAGCCAGTTCCCCCCCCTCACCTTCATCTGAGGCTTCACCTCTGTCCAAAAAATATCACCTCTGTGAGCTCTACCTGCTGAGGCAGCCTTGTCTGGACTGTGAGAGAAAAGGGAACTCTACCTGCAGGTGAGGAGGGGGACGAAAGAGACTCTTGCACTGGGTGACCCCTCCCATTTCTGTCTGCAGACCTGCTTTGCCCCCAGCACCCACCAGCCAACCAATCGCTGAGGGTACCACATTGTACCAAGAATTAGCCTCAATCAAAAGGAGCAGTCGTGGCCCTCTGTGACACACTTGAGTCCGTGACTCACTTTCCCTGTGGGGGCAGGTCCAGAGGACCAAGACAGGGAGAGCACTGGGGTCTCAGAGTCAATAGGGAGAGAAACAGAAGAAGCTACAGTAGTCTTAGGAAAAGTCGTTGAGGGGTTCTTGTGTTTCCCATGAGTGTGTCCTAAACAGGTGCAAATCAAGAACTTTCTGGAAACAGTCATTTCTAGGCTCCCTCCAACAGCCACAGGACAGAATCTCTGGGTGGGCAAGGGGCCGGAAAGCTGGCCATTTAAAACTCCAGAGACACTGCTATGCTAAGGGAAGGCTGGAGAGTCATGGCCATGACTACTGATCTACCACCTGTTTTCGTATGGCCAGCAATCTGAGAATAACATTTATTTATTTATTTATTTTGGTTTTTTTGAGACAGGGTTTCTCTGTAGCTATGGAGCCTGTCCTGGAACTAGCTCTTGTAGACCAGGCTGGTCTCAAACTCACAAAGATCCGCCTGTCTCTGCCTCCCGAGTGCTGGGATTAAAGGCGTGTGCCACTACCGCCCGGCAAAAGTTTATTTATTTATTTATTTATTTTGGTTTTTCGAGACAGGGTTTCTCTGTAGCTATGGAGCCTGTCCTGGAACTAGCTCTTGTAGACCAGGCTGGTCTCAAACTCACAAAGATCCGCCTGCCTCTGCCTCCCGAGTGCTGGGATTAAAGGCGTGCGCCACCACCGCCCGGCTAACATTTATATTTTTAAACAGTCTGAAGCCACTCAAATAAGACATGTGATGTGTGAAAGCTACATTCACTTTCCGAGGTCGGTGTCACTAAGACGAAGCCTCCTTCTTTAGTTTACTCATGATCATGACCACTGTCATGACCACTGCCATGCTGGGACCGTGGTGGCAAGTAGTGATGGTGATGATGCCACTTACTATCCAGTCCTTTCCAGAGAAAGGTGTGGAGACCCTGCTGTATCTCCTGACCTCAGCAATTCATGCCCTGGCTCTCCAAGGACCTGCAAGCCTGCCCAGGCTATGTCACATGCTGCTGTGACCTGCTTAGGACAAAAGTTTACCTGCTACACCTCTCAATGCTCACCTAGTGAAGGTGACTCAACACCACCACTGTGCTGTAACTTCAGATCATTCCCCGAGTCCAATTCTTGCCAGGTCACTCTGGTACCAGCAATAGGACATCCAGAGAGACTCTGGTTTCATCTTGTTAGCACCTCCCCTGACCCACTAAAACATGCAGGGCATCCCGGAGCTCTCCATCCAGAACACAAGCATGAACCCACCCTTGCCACCCGCCTCTCTGCCAAGGCCACACCACCTCAGCATCACGAAATCATCAGAACCAGACAAAAGTACTATTTCTGCATCTTTATCTCCAAGAGTTCAGAACTTGGATCTGTGCTAGCTATCAGCCTTGGTGATCTGAACGGGTTATAGATGTGGACCCCCCCCGCTTGGGCAGGAAGCAACTCTGCTATCACCTTCAGACAGCATCTCTGATATCATAGATGTATTATTAGTAGTTAGTGGTTGCTAGAGAGACATTTTCTTCAGCAACGTGCTCCTGTATGCAACCCCAATAAAACCCATTGAGTTACAGAGGAAAAAAAGGATGAGAAGGGGCTCATTGGGAAAGAGAAGGGGCATGGGAAGGGAATAAGTGGTAGAAGTGGCAGGAATAAGATCAAAATACATTACAGCCATGCATGAAAATGCCATAATAAAATCAATCATTATGTGTAACTAATAAATGCTAAGAAGTGGCATTCTTACACAATGACCCCAAGGTTATCTGATATGGCTGACATTCAGGCCTGGCTCTGTCCTGGGCCTGCTTTCTGGTGTTCCTATGCTCTGAATGGTTTTTCTCTTGTGCCTGCCTCGACTGAGTGATGGAGGTATAATTAATCCCTCTTCTAGATAGCTGTGGAATGTTGTCAGCACGCAAGGACAGAGGCAGAACTTAACTTGTTTTTGCCCCAAATCATACAGGCCATAGTTAGCTGGCACTGACCGCCAGCTCCTCCCAGACCACCACGTTGGGGACGCACCTTGGGAAACATTTGGAAGATCTCCTGATTGATGTGGAAGAAGCCGCTGGACACCACCTCATACCTGAGATTCGTCTCAATCGGAGTGTTCTTTTGGGTGGTGAAGAGAAAGCCAGGGGCGTTGCAGCACTTGGACAAGGTGGACCTGCTAGGCATGGAGACGGGAGTGACACTGGGCAGAGCAGAGAGGGGCCCTTTCTTTCCATTCCGTTCCCAGACTCACTTCCTCCCCACCCCCTCAGCATCCTCCTGGCACCTGGAGCTCTGTCTCTCTAGGGCCCAGGTTAGCTGCCTATTGGAAAGCTCCGGCAGCCATACTTCCATGATAGTTCTTGTCTTTGAAGGTTATGGCACATGCTATTCACATGCTAACCACATGCTAACCACCGGCCATTAGTTCCCACTGCAGGAGCAGCCTGCCTCACCATGCAGCTATGCCACCTATGCCTTCCTACCGCCAGCTCTGTGACATGTGCACCCCTGAAAAGTGTTCGCCAGGCACAGCTTGATCTCTTGCTTCTCTTGCCTCTCTTCTTCCTGTTGTCTCTTCCCCACTCTCCATCTGTCTGTCTGTCTGCCTGCCTCTCTCATGGCCCCACTCCAACATGGCCTTTCACTCCTCCCTCCTACCTCTCCCAATAAGCCTTTTACACTAACTCTGTTGTTCATGGCATGTTTAGCTAGTGGCATGTCTTGGCAGGGACTGCCCAAAGGTACCCACTTCACCTTTCTTTTCATTTTTCATTACACCTGCCTTCTCAAGCTGGAAGGAAAGCCGGGTACCAGACTCTGCACCTCTCTGAACCTCACACAGCGCTCATCATGGGCTTGTTCAAACCATCATCTGCCAGCCACATCAGCCAGGCCTTGACTGACGCCCACTCACCAACAGCAAGACACCCTCCCCCCGTAAAGTTCACTGTTCCAGGACATGCATGCTTCACACACACACACACACACACACACACACATCCAGAGACCTGAAGCCAGAGCTCTTTAGCGTTTCAGCCTCCATGGCCAACACTCAACAAAGATCTCCCTCGTATCACACAAAACCAAGGCCTGTATGGTCACCCAAAGTGCCATGTCTGTCCGTCAGAACTGACTTAGGGCAAGGGCAGGTCCAGCCTGGGGATACTGGGTTGGTACCAGATGCCTTCCTGCAGAAAGTGGAACATGGCTCCTGAAAAAAATGTTCCAGGAATTCAATATAGAAAGAAAAGGAGGGAGGAAGGAGAAAGAGTCCTGACATTTTGGTCTCAGTAACACTCAAAGCTGAGCTGCAGAGGGGTTAGACCACAGATACCAGATTTAGTGGGGGAAGCCTGAGGGAAATGGGGCTGCTGAAGCAACCTGTTTTTCTCTCTTCTCCAGGACTTTCTAAGCAGACTATCAAAGGGTTAGGTCCTGGGCAGTTTGCCCCCTGCCTTGGAAACTAATGGGCTCTGAGTGTGGTCACGGGCACAGATCACTGCCTTCTTGAGTTAGCCTGGAGTATACACAGCTCCAGGCTCAATCTCCTGCATTGTTCAGGGGACATGCCCTGGGGAATGGACCTTCTTCTCTACAAAGCCCTGTAATGACGCCTACACATATCCCTCTCCCCCTCCCCCACAGCCCAGCAGGCTCAGTAGGCGGTCTGGAGTACACAGAGCTCCAGGCCCAGTGCCCCCAGGGTCCAGGCAGCGCTGGGGGGTGGAGCACTTTCTCCATAGAGCCCGGTGATGACCACTGACAGTCCAAGGAGGTCTGAAGTGTTCTCATGAGCGCTGGCGTGGAAACATGAGTTGGCACTCAGCAGCCAGAGCCCTAGACTCTGTTTTCTTCTCCATGGCCCACAGCTATAGGCGCCAGACAGATGGCTTTCCATTCTGAGCCTCAGTTTCTTCATGTATAAAATGCAGGGGCAGCTCTTCTGTTTCTGACCCTCTATGATTCTGTGACTCCAGCTTGTCCAAGCCAGAAGGTTAAATATAAAGGTTAAACGGCTTTTTCATGATTTCACTTCTTGCTGAGAAATCTTCACTGGGAAACCAGCTGACTGCTAGCCATAAAAGGGTCTTTCTGGGGAGAACTGGATCTTTGAATGTGACGAAGGCTTCCGAAGAAAGGCTGAAGCCTGGCAAGTGAGGGGCCAGGGTCAGCCTTCCAAGCCAGCATCGGGACCTTCTAGCTTTGCAGATGCAGAAACAGGCTAGTCTGTCAGCTAGAGAACACGCCCATACGGAACAAGCTGGCACGCGGCTAATGTGTGAACCAGCACGGCAAGCTTGCAGGCAGCAGGATGGAGACAGCTGCTGTCCTCTTCTGTACCTGAGATGCCAGCGCCTCCCTCCTGCACTGCACCAGGTTCCCACCGACCTGGATGGAGCAGCTCTCCATTTTCCAGATGTTTGAAGTGAGAGGCAACTGATGATCCTGAGAGCTTTCTGGTCCACCATCACCTTCTTTCCCCACACCCAAACCCACTTCACATTCCTCAGCCCGAGAGGCCCTCTGCTCCCCACAGCCTCACCTCACAGTCCTCTGTGCCCCCGACAGGGCTCTCTGCTTCCTGAGCCTCACCTCACAGTCCTCTGTGCCCCAACAGGACTCTCTGCTCCCCACAGCCTCACCTCACAGTCCTCTGTCCCCCCCACAGGGCTCTCTGCTCCCCACAGCCTCACCTCACAGTCCTCTGTGCCCCCCACAGGGCTCTATGCTCCCCACAGCCTCACCTCACAATCCTCTGTGCCCCCCACAGGGCTCTCTGCTCCCCAAGCCTCACCTCACAGTTCTCTGTGCCCCCCACAGGGCTCTCTGCTCCCCAAACCTCACCCTCACAGTCCTCTGTGCCCCCACAGGGCTCTCTGCTCCCCAAGCCTCACCCTCACAGTCCTCTGTGCCCCCGACAAGGCTCTCTGCTCCCCACAGCCTCACCCCACAGAGCTGGCTCGCAAATGGAGCTCTGAGTTCCTCTTGCTATATCGTCTTCTGTCATGTCAACATTGTTTAAGATGGGAGTTCCCCTCCCCCATGAGTCCTCTGTTCCAGCTCAGCCTGACCCACATCCTTGCACACCACCTAACTTGTTCTGTTCATGCTAGTCATCGGCCTCCATGTGTTCAGCCTCCTGTGCCCTGGGGACGTCTAGAGGGAAGAGCATAAAGTCATACTTGGGGCGGGCAGATCCTGGGTCTGTTTGGCATGCCCTGGCACTTTGCCCACGCCCACCAGAACTTTCAAAGCAGGTGGGTCTCCTCAAACCAGTGCTAGGATTCTGCAGCTTCATGGAAGCTTCTGATACCTGCTCATGGGGACTCATTATATCAGTTATATTTCTAAAAATGAGCTGCTTCATACTGCTGTCCACACCCCTGTAACCTCAGCACTTGAGAGTTAGAGGAATGATTAGGAGTTTGAAGTCAGCCTAGGTTATACAGCTAGACCCTGTCCAGAGAAAGGGAGAGGAAGGTAAGAGGAGAAGGGAGGGGAGGAGAGGAGAAGAAGGGAGGTGAGGAGAAGAGTGGAGCAGAGCAAACTCCCTGGTGTGGAATCGCCACAAGCTGAAAGAAGACATTGATAAAGAAAATACCAAGTCCTTGGTGAAACCCACTCTTACGGCCTCCTGTGTAGGACTCCTTCATGTCAGTTGATATGGGATGCCCTTTGGTATGCTGTGAATATGTTTTATTGCCACTGGTTAATAAAGAAGCTTATTTGGCCAATAAACAGGCAGGGAAATCAAACAAAGATACAAAGGGAAAAAAGGTGGATTCGGGGAGATGCCAGCAGCCGCTGGAGGAGTAGCATGCCAGAACAATGCCAGTAAGTCATAGGGCACATCGTGACACACAGATTATTAGAAATGGGTCAATTTATGTGCAAGAGCTAGCCAGTAAGAAGTCTGAGCCATCAACCAAGCAATTATTATTAATATTACACCTCTGAGTGATTATTTGCCTGCAGGACAGGTGGGACAGAGAAACCTCCAATAGTCAGTAGCTTTCAGTACATTTAAACTTAAACCTGAGTGGCTGAACCAGTTTAGTCACCAGCTACCAGGACCACTTCAGTTTCCTAGTGTAAGAGCTACCTGCCCTGGAATGAGGCAAGCTGGTGGGAGGCTAGCAATGGAAAAAACCCAAAGCTCATCATTAATAAAAAGCATTTTTGGGTGCCTCTCATCTGCTTGGTTCCCATGAGAGCCTGGACATACTGCCTCTCCTAGAGCTTACTATCTGTTAATTGTGGTTAATAGAGCAATTAAAAAAAATCAATAACCAGACTCAGGTATCAGACAGAAGCATGATGAACTTGGGCCTCCAAGAAGGTAGAAATGCTATCCCAGGATGGGGAGACAGGGACAGTAAGGGCTATGGGGGGACCTTAAGCAAGTATCTAATTTCTAGGGGTCTTAGTGCACAGCAGCCTGAGCTACCTGTGACAGCCCCAACCTTGTAGGGCTAGGGCAAGGACCACAGCAAAGCATGGGGCTGCTAGCTGACCAGGTGCTGGCCTTGCCACTGCTCACATTCCTAAGGCCCTTAGGGCCAGCTCCAGACAGATGCCCACTGAGAACCAGGTGTTACAGGTGATGAATATCTGAAGAGGTGGCAGTGGGGACCCACACCATGAGGAGGGAAGGCAGACGGCAAGGCATACTTGAACAGGTTGGCTTCAGAGGTGTCCATTGCCCAGTTGCATATCTGGAGGCGCTTCCACCTGTCAAACAGTTCAGACTGCTTCACCCTGTGGGAGCAGTGGGCAGAGAGCAGAGGAGAAGGTCAGGTTGCACCATGTGTCACCCCTG
>JAQHUG010000004.1:12822708-12844967 GCA_028555095.1 Dicrostonyx torquatus
CCCTCTGTGTGTCATATCAGCCGTCGGTGTGTTACTCCCGTGTGCCATATCAGCCGTCGTGTGTTACTCCCCTGTGTGCCATATCAGCCGTCGGTGTGTTACTCCCCTGTGTGCCATATCAGCCGTCGTGTGTTACTCCCCTCTGTGTGTCATATCAGCCGTCGGTGTGTTACTCCCCTCTGTGTGTCATATCAGCCGTCGGTGTGTTACTCCCGTGTGCCATATCAGCCGTCGGTTTGTTACTCCCCTCTGTGTGTCATATCAGCCATCGGTGTGTTACTCCCCTCTGTGTGTCATATCAGCCGTCAGTGTGTTACTCCCCTGTGTGCCATATCAGCCGTTGTGTGTTACTCCCCTCTGTATGTCAAATCAGCCATCGGTGTGTTACTCCCCTCTGTGTGTCATATCAGCCGTCGGTGTGTCACTTTCCTTACTGTTGATGTGAGGATAATTCCGACGGAAGCACAGAAACCCCAGAGTAAGCTCCAGGGCTATTCTGTCTCTGCCTCTATGCATGGGAATTGCAAGTGTGTTCCACCACATCTGGTGTTCTACAAGCTAGTACTCCATGTGTTTGCAAGGCAGGAGCTTTGCTGACTGAGCCATCTCCTCAGCCCAAACTTTATAGCATTCTGCCCCAGACTCCCTTGAGACAGATCCAGCAGGTCCCAGTCACTGCCTTAAATCCACAATCACCTTGGATTCCAGAAACAGCAGGGCCTTGGAGACCAATCTCCTTAGGAGGGGAACCGGGGCTATCCCTCTAAACAGCATCAATCATCTGAAAGACATCAGGCTGCTCCCACAGTCCATGACAAGCAGGACCAGAACGGAGGGAAGGATCAGCCAGCCCTGAGTTCACAGAGATTGCTCAATCATACAAACCTCTCAGCCGATCTCAGTTCTTCCTCTCTTTAGACCATAGCCCATGTCAGAGCTCCAAGGACATGCTGAGATGCTGACGTCTTCCACTTCCCCAGTACAATTAACCTGGGCCATATTTATTAAACTCTCTTCCTGTCTTTCCATTCCTACTTTGTTGGATTTCTGGGGAGAGCAGTTGGACCCAATCTGTTGAGAGCTCCTCCCACTGCCCTGAGTCAGGTCCATGTCCTGGAATATCAGTACCACCTATATGCATTTGCTGGTTAGTTTTTGTCAAATTGACACAAGGTAGGGTCATCTGTGAAGATATTTCTCAACTGAGAAGTGTGGGCAAGTCTGTGGGATATTTTCTTAACTGATGATTGATGTAGGAGGGCCCAGCTCCCTGTGGGTAGTGCCACTCCTGGGCAGGTAGTACTGGATGGTATAGCAAGCCGTGAAGAGCAAGCCAGTAAGCAGCACCCTTCCATGGCCTCTGCATCAGCTCCTGCCTGGAGTTTCTGCCTTGTTTTCCCACAACGATGTACTGTTCCCCGGAACTGTAAGATGAATTGAACCCTTTCCTCCCCAAGATGCTTCTGTTCAGTCTCTGTCACAGCAATAGAAAACAGACCATGCATTAACACCAGCCGTCACCACCTTCCTCACCGTTCTCCGCCTTAGACAGTGTCTAACCTTGAAGGCCAAGCCCTTGGGCCACCCATGTTCCTCCCTGTCCCTACCGCCTTCCCCTCTTCTTAGTTATTTCTTCCCGTTGCAGTTAAGGTGTCCCCATTCCCAGGCTGTGCCACTAGGGACAGATCACTCCCAAGCTCCCGTATCTGCATGTGTGGAGCGAGCTATCCCAGCCCTTGTCACCACCTTCTTACGGTCACCAGGTGGTTGAGATTCTTTACATTTCCACAGCGTTAGCCCTTCATGAGTGGGGCACAAAGGAGAGAAAAATATGTACAAGGGGACCAGCTTCCCAAAGTGTGTCCCGTGGAACTCTAGCGCAATGTGATGCCACGTGAGACTTCTATAAAAATGAGACTTCCCTCCAGTTTAACCCAACTTTAAAATATTTTTAAACCCAAATATATTTATGAGCAAATGTATTTGGAAAAGCTGAGTTAAAGTCTAATATTTTCTTTTAACCTGAGATTCTCTGATCGTTTAATAAGTTCTCCTGTATTGTTTCTTTTCAAGAAAGGAATGTTGCACACATCACTTTCCAGAGATACTTATTTCCACTGAAATCCCACAAACACTGGAAATGCAGGACAGAGTGTACACTGCACCCTGGCCCAGGCAGCCAGGACTTCTCTTTCTTAGGGCTAGGCAATGTACTCCTGCTCAGACTGGGAGCCTTTCGGAAGTCACAGGTCCAGGACTCTGGATCTGAAAGGGGTCCTTAACGGAGGCTGTTCCAGCTCCACCATGGGTGGGAAGTGACTGGCCCCCAGGAGCACAGGGTTCACCTCTTCGTTTAACCAGAACTAATGACATTTGTCCCCAAACATGGCCAATCACTCATTGCTACAGGGAGGACACATGGCAAGTAGAGGAAGGGTAAGTGCAGGACAAACAGATGATAGAATCCAAGGAATTTGGTCTGAGATGAAGTTTGGACACTTCCTAACCACAGGATGGCACACCAGGTATTAACTTTCTGAGCCTCAATTTTATCTATGAAATGGACTTCATAGTTTTTTTAAAAAATTAATTTATTTTTATTTTATGTGTATGAGTGTTTTGTCTACATGTATGTATATGTACTACATGCTGGCATGGTCAGAAGATGGTGCTGGAATTCTTGGAACTGGAGTTAAGGGCTATTATAAACCTCCATGTGGCTGCTGGAACTAAACCCAAGTCTCCTACAAGAGTACCCAGTGCTCTTAGCCACAGATCCATATCTCCAGCCCCTTGTAGACTTTAAAAATTATTAAATAAGATGACACAATAACAAACTGGGCAGATGCACAGCACACAGGCAGTAGACATGGGTTATTGATATTATTGAGCCGATTTGACCAAGCTCTCTGTCAGCCCCTGGACTTTTTGTAAAGCCTGCACACTCTCATTCCACACCCTTGATCGTTCTCCCTATAGGAAAAACACCAGGGGACAGGAATGGTCTGGGTTCCTCACTAACTCAGCAGGTACTGGAAAGACTAAGGAGTTCGCTGATGAGTCAGAGTCCAAATCCAGTCTACTTATTGAACACCTCTACATAGCCAGACATGCAAACACTGCATCTCCCTACATGCATGGAGATTCCAGGACAACAACAAAGACATGCTGGGAAGAAATACAGGCTGCCTTGTCTGGGAATGGCAAAGCCTATGAAGAAAAGTAGAGCACAGACTAGAGAAGTGACGGCCACGTCGTTAGTCAGAAGCCTTCTCGAGGAGGTGTGTCTTGCACAGGACCCTGAAATAATGTAAATGTGGGTCACGTGACTATCTGGGGGGAGTGTAGCTCAGTCAGAGTGAGGACCAAGGCCCCGAGGCAGGAGCATGCTTGGTAGTTAAAGAAAGGAGCCCTCTCCTACCACAGAAAGCACGCCTGTCCTGTGGCTTTCCCCTGCCCCGCCCAGCAGCTTCATCCCCAGTCCACAGGACAGGAGAGAACAGGTGTTACCACACAGCAGCACCCCGGCTCACCCACTGCTCCTCTCCCCTTACCTCCCCACAGCTCACAGACCCCTAGGGCAAGATCTACAAGTGCCTCAAACACTTGAGAGAAATGCAGCACTGCCCATGCTCCAGGCTGTGGGCCCAAAGTTTGACTGTTCTCAACATCCAGACTCTATTCTGGATGTTTCCGATGCCTTTGTCACATCCTGGACCAAAGTCAGGGCTAGACACCCAGCCAGGAATCCTGGCTCCATCCCCAACTCACAATGTGACCTGGGTAAGTCATTTAATCTCTCGGGAGACTCTGTCTGTCTGTGAGGTGGCCCTTGCACCCTCAGCCCTGCCCATCTCAAAGATTGTTTGAGAGAACAAATGAAGTCACACGTATAAAAGTGCACTGTAGGATGCTGTTCTGATTCAGAATCGTCTTCACCTTAATGATGGGCTGACCCAAACCACCTTTCCTTTCTCTCGTGGCATCACCATCATTCCAGAAGAGAAACAAGGTCGTTCAAACTTGCCAGGATAAAGAATGACAGGGAGGGATGTCTCTGTGGAAGAGGACTCTCAACAGGTCCACAGAAAGGGGGGTGCGGAGTCAAGGACAGGATGACAAAGTCCACCCCCAAAATTCTAAAGCCAGGAGCAGTGGGCAGGAGCATGGCCCTAGAAGCGAGTATGGTTTTAAGTGACCACGAGTCACCAAGGTGGTGCTGGAGCTCAATGTGACAGTACATGCCTAGCCTGCATGAGGTCTCAGCATTCCTCCCTCCACCTCAGGACTGAAGAGAAAGCAAAACAGAGAGGCAAAACCATCCAATCCCATCCACACACTGCAGCTTCTCCAACCAAATACTCAGGGTCAGATGAAGGGAACAAAGCAGGGAAACCAGACAACCCTTCCTTTCTAAGGCCATAGCGCTCCCAGTTAAAGACGCGAGCGTTCTGCAGCACGTCTCGAACATCTTCAGATGCGGAACCCCTACCAGCTTCTAAACGTTTTCAGCATGAATATGAACATGCTGTTAAGGTAATTGAATCTATCTGGGGGAGACCGAACAAGATAAACTGCCCGGTAAAGTGACCACAGAGAAACTACTGAAAAAAAAAAAGCCGAAAAGACATCCTTGATGCCTCCAAAGATATCCAGAACAATGCCACATCCTTGAGAGTGAGGTGAGGGTTCTCTGAGAACAAAGCAGAGGCTCTGGGGAGAGGGTGCACAGGAAGAGCAGGGAGGTGGCATTAAGGAATGTTACCAGGATAGAGATGCAAAGGGCAAACAGAGAAAGGATAGGTTTAAAAGATGCAGAGAGATGCCGGGCGGTGGTGACGTACGCCTTTAATCCCAGCACTTGGGAGACAGAGGCAGGCAGATCTTTGTGAATTCGAGACCAACCTGGTCTACAAGAGCTAGTTCCAGCGTAGGCTCCAAAGCCACAGAGAAACCCTGTCTTGAAAAACCAAAAAAAAAAAAAAAAAAAAAAGATGCAGAGAGATCCTGTCTCAAAGAAATACAGGTTGGGGGGTAATCGAAGAAGACATCAGATATCCATATTCACACTCACAGAAAGAAAGAAAGAAAGAAAGAAAGAAAGAAAGAAAGAAAGAGAGAGAGAGAGAGAGAGAGAGAGAGAGAGAGGAAAGAAGGAAGAGAGGGGAGAGAAGGAGGAGAGGGAGAGAAAGAAAGAGGTCATTTAGACATAAAGGACTCAAACTCTCCCCTCTCACCCACTGCTTTCTGAGACTCGACTTGAGAATGGGTAGAAGTAAGAAGGAAATGTGGATCCTTTCTGCGTTCTTTAAAGGCAGAGGTAATTTTAACAGCCTTTGAGGTGCAGGGTCTGGAGACACTGCCTATAGTTGATAGGGAACCCATCCACGGAAGAGCTAGAGCTGAGGAGTGTAGCTTGGGTTAGTCTGTTTAACGTTGTTAAAACAAAATACTCTTGGCTGAGTACTTACAAAGGAAAAGATCTATTTATAGTTTCAGAAGTTGAAAGTTCCGGATCAGATGACCCCATCAGCTTAGCCTCTGGCGAGGGTACCAAAGGCTGTCACCGGACAGGGCAGAAAGTTTAAGAGAGTCAGGAGTCAGATTTAATCTTTTATAGCAACGTAATCTGTGTGTGTGTGTGTGAACTGTGTGTGAGCTGCGTGTGTCCGTGTCTGCACACGTACATCAGATACACAAGCATTGTGTGTGTGGAGACAGCATCGGCTGTCTTCCTCAATCACACTCCATCTTATTTGGGTCTCTCACTGCGACTGGAGCTCACCAGTTCAGCTAGACAAGTCAGCCAGAGGAGATCCAGGGGTCTTCCTGCCACATCCCTCCAGCACTGGAGTTACAGGTGCACAACATGACACCTAGCTTTTGTGTGGGTGCTGGGCACCCTAACTCAACTTTTATGCTTGTGTGGTTTTACCAAATGGACCATCTCCACAGCCCTGCAGCGTAGTCTTGAGGAAATCCGTTCATTCTGTGAGACCATCTTACATCTCTTCTAAGGGTGATGCCCCCAATGATCTAAATGCCTCCCTCTAGGCCTCACTTCTTAAGGGTTCACCACCTCAAGCTTCGAGCACACAAACCCCTTGCGGGGTAAACCACATCCAAACTAGGGAAATGTGAGGAGGGGGCTGGGCCTAAGGGAATGAGGTGGAGTCCTCACCTACCAAAGCAAAAGATCTAGGAATGTAGTGGGGGGGGGTCCCCCAGCAGCATGCATACATTCCTGAGGAGGGTAAGGAGGGTAGACAGAAGAAACAGCTGAGAATTGTGGGAATGGAGCTAGGGTGAGAAGACTGGACCAGCTCTGAGTTTTAGTTCTAGAAGCCTCTGTGATGCACATCGGCACAGTGCCAGTCTCGCTGCCCTCCCGCGTTCTCCCATGTCTCCAGGGCCTATCGTGTCTTCCTACTTGGTTAGCACTCCATTCTCTTCTGCTTTCTCCACCACTTGTTCTTTGTGCAAGTGCGCGCTGAGTCCATGGTGTGTCCGAGATCCCTGACTGCACTGAACCCTGACCTGGCAGAACACACAGGCTTTTGAAAGCCTCTGGACTCAGCTTCAAGAGGCATGAAGGACTTCCCAGGTCAGAGAGGGGGGCTTTATTTTGCCAGCGGCCATGGCTTCTAGCCGCTCTGTTTGGCCTCATTGGCTCTACACCAAGTCCAGCCCAGAAGGGTAGGGAAGGAAGCCAAAAGAGGCTGCCACAGGAGTCCTCAAGCAAAACCCCCATGTGAGCAGCAACTGAAGGTTTGCCTTTAAAAGCAGGGACACCAAAATGACTAGAATCAAACATAAATAATTTGAACAAGAATCAGCGACGGACATTGTCCTGACAGATAATCTCAGAGTGACACATGGTGCCTCAGACACTGTCAGGAAGCAGGGCACTCTCCCTCTGGGGGTTTCTGGCTGAATGATTTTTACCATTGATTTGAGAAATTTTGGATCAAAACTACTTCTATGGGAATCACACATCTTCTTGTGTCCTCAGACAAAATACCCATTGACACTGTGTGCCAGAAGGAACATGTGTGCCTCCACCCAGCTTCCTCCATCCACAGAAGGGATTTGACCTTTTCCCTATTTTTCAGGTCAGTCCTGCTGTGATGCAGGTTGTGGGACGAGGCTGGAGCTCAGCAAAATCTGAGAGCGCCCAGATAATAACAGGACTACCTGGGCAGAAGCCAGCCTCTGAGCTCTCTGACATCTCCCATGGAGGACCACAAACCCTCAGTAACCCTCAGCTTAGGAATTACACAAGAAGGGGGGCACCAGGCTTGCCATTGCCTGACACATCACAGACTGATACAACTGATACCCTGGGGATGGCCTAGTCTTGCCTGTACTCCTTCCTATATTTCTACAGCTCAAGTCCCCAGACGAGACAGCTGTCATGGAAGAGAGACCCTAACAAGACTGACTAAGCCTGAGGTCACCATCTGGGATTGTTGTTCATCTCGGGAGTCCATCCTGAGGAGTGAGGACAGATTAGAACTCATGAAACTGTGAAAAGACTGATATATCATCGAAAAAGAGCCCATCACCAGGGTCTGATGTGGGATGCCCTTTTGTATGCTGTGAATATGTTTTATTACTATTGGTTAATAAAGAAGTTAATTTGGCCAATAGCCATGCATGAAATTCAAGCAAAGATAAAGGGGAAAACAAGGCAAAGTTAGAGAGATAGTAGCAGCTGCCAGAGAAGAAAGATATGAGGTAATGCCACAGATTAATAGAATGGGTTAATTTAATATGTAAGAGCTAGCTAATAATAAGCCTGAGCTAATAGGCCAAACAATTTGCAATTACTATTAAGCCTCCGAGTGTTTACTCATGAACTGGTGGGTGGGAGAGAATCCTCTAGTTACAAGGGACAACAGTGAACAGAGGCACAGGGAAATCCAAGATTGCTCTTCACATCCCCACAAGCCTTTGTCTGTAGGTTCAAAACAAAATATCTTGGGAATTTCTTATCTGGTCTCTAAGTATCAGCTGTAACAGGAGCTCTTATTGGCTGAATTGTGTCTCCCCAAAATTCACATGTGGAAGTCCTAACAGTGTGACTGTATTTGGGGAAGGGGTCTGTAAAATCAAAACTAAATGGGAATGAAGTCACTGTAGTGGGCCATGGTCCAGTATGACTGGTGTTCTTGTAAGAAGAGCATGAGACATAAGACACAAATAGACATGGTGAAAGGATGGCCATGAGTGAATCAGAAAGGGAGGCCCTAGGACCCCCGCTCTTTATTCTCCTGCCACCAGAACAGGGAGAAAAAAACTGACTCATCAGGGGTTAAAGAGATGGCTTAATGGTATGAGCACTTTCCTGCAAGCATGAAGAGCAGAGTTCAGAAGCCCAGAATTTACTTAAAATGCTGGGTAGGCACAGTGGCCTGCCTGTAATCCCAGCCTCAGAAGGCTAAGATGGAGGATTCCTATAGCACATGGGCTAGCAAGACTAGCCATACCACTGAGTTCTGGGTTTGATGAGAGATCTCACCTCAGTGAATAAGATGGAAGAGCAATAGAGGATGATTCTTGACATCAACAACCAGCCTCCAATGCATATGCATACGGAAAAAGGAAAGAAACTAAATGACTTGGAATTTTGTGGTGGTGACCCCAGAAAACTGATGTGGGGTTCAACAGCATCATACAGAAGATCTGGAGGTAGAAGGATGAGAAGTCATGAAGACAGTTTACATGCTTCCTCGGCACTTCCAGTTCAGACCTTAAAGTGCCCATGAAGAAATTATACGTTTTCTAATTTAAAAGTTAACTGTTCTTCCTTTGAAAACTCTGAGAAATAGTGCCAACAAGAGCTCTCTGGGATTCCAGTCAAACATGTAAAGGCCTCAAATATTTTAATTCTGAGAAAAGATAAACAGGGACCTTCTGCTTCTGAATTAAGCTTCCAACTAAGGTCTGGGTAGGCGTTGTCATGTAACTCCTTGGAAGCATTCCAAAACACCTATCAGACCACACTCCTAAGCACTGCCTCAAATCCTATCCACAGGGTCCCAAGGCCCTCGGGAAAGGATCTAGGTCACCATGACTCCTGTGGTGCCACCGCTTCCGTTTTCCCCTCACATGCTGACCCACAGCTGCTCTGGTCCTGCAGATCCAGCACCCAGCAGCATCTTTCCTGTCTCAAGACCTCATGTGGACTGGCCCATTTGGGATCTTCTTAGCCTAGTTAACAACTATCACCCTACAGACCAGAACTCTCTCCATCCTTCCGCAGCAAATCTTTGTCTGGTATCACCCACCCTAGGTCAAGTTCCCCATTACCTAAGAGTTTGTCTCCTTAGAGTTACTCATGTCTGTTTCCCCACTGGGCTGTGGACTCCCTGAGAGCAGGAACCACAGCAGTGTCTGCTCAGTGCAATGAACAGCAGACAGCAGAAGGTAGCTTCATTCATCTCTAGAAAGGGCACATAGATCACCAATCATGACAGGGCCATAGCCAATACAGATAATCCAGCTGGGCTATCTCAAGGCCTTACTCTTGGGACTTTCAGCAGCCGCATATGGAGGCTGCTAGTTTGGACCTTACGCATCTCCTGAAAGCCTTTGTGTTGAGGGCTGCTTCTCAGGGTGATGCTATGGAGAGGGTGGGGGACCTTTAGGAGGTAAGGCCATGTGGGAGGTCTCAAGGTCATTAGGACTGGCCCTTGAAGGCACCCGTGGGAACCTGGTCTTTTTCTCTTTCTGCTTGGTCATGAAGACAGCAGCTTTGCTCTCCCTCCTGCTCCCTGCAGTGGCATGCTTCCTCCTCAACACAGCCACCAAAGCAGCGGGCCTGCTCACCTTGTGAGGACCTGACTTTGCAGACTCCATTTTAAAGAAGGGGATTCATCTTGAGCCGTATAGTGACTGGGAGCCTACCTCAGGTCCAGGAATGTGCTGCGATAGTGAAATTTGAATGTAAACTCTAGAAATAGCCAATTAAGGAGCTAAGGAGCAGGGTCATAAAATTTAACGAGGTCCAGATGTTTTCTGCAGACACCCCAGTCCTCGCAGACATCCTGACAGCAATTTATGGTCCTTGGTTCGCACCCAATGTTTGGTCAATGATTTCAGAAATCATCTTACTCTATACCCCCTTCACCCAATCCCAAGACCCCCAAACATGTATCCACCCTCCTTGCAGCTGTTCCCCTTTAAAAGCTCCCCTCTCCCCAGCTCGGGGCTCACTCTCTCCTCGCCCACCGCGTTAATGTGTTGGAAGAGTGTGGTCCTCACTCGGGTTTGTTAAACAAAAACCCTCATGTGTTTTGCATCAGAAATCAGCTCTGTGGATTCGTTTGGGGTTCAGTGACATGGGCATAACAATCTTCAAGTTATTACTTTATTATATACTCACTCTAGTGATGGAAAGTTCACTGATGCAGATTCTGTGTCAAACTCAGAAAAACTGCTATTGCCATAGGAGAAAGGAATGGAGAGAAAGAGAGCGGAATGTCCACACCTCCTGAGTGCCACTGCCACCCCCACTGCAGCCCCCCAGTCGGCACCTGCTATCTATTTTACAAACTATTTCCACCAGTCGGCAGCAATGCCTAAGAAGTAGGTAACACCGCCTCCATTTTATAAGTTAGGAAAGGCTCAGAGAAATTAAGAAATTTATTTGCCTGATAATTAGAGCTGGCAAGGCCCAGAATTAACTTTTGGTTCCAGGTCTACCTGAAGCCGAAGCCTATACTTTCTCCATGACTCACACTACCTGGCTTTTGACTGCCAGCCATGGGCAGAGTCCTTAGGATCACATGTCAAAGGTCCATGAGTCCATATAAGCATCTAACATTACCTCCGTATAAATTTTATTTTGTCCACGTCCAGATGTAATTGTTTCTAAATGCCTTCAGACCCTGGCATAACTATCACCCAGACACCCCAGGTAGGCCTGCTGGCTTCCAGGGAGTCGGAGAAGACTGAAGTGAACGGCCAGCTGTGAGGCTCGGGTCTTCCTCCCACTGGCTGGATGAGCACTGCAGACAATGAACAATGGGATGGGATGGGATGGGATGGGGTGCTCCTTTGCCTATAGCAGTGTGTTGAAGGAATCTCCACACAGAGATCTTGTTTGTGCACCAACATGCTGCGAAGATACACTAGACCTTCAGGAACTAGACCGGGTGAGAGAGAGATACACTTCACCAGATACCATTTTGTGATACATGGATTTTGCATCAAATAATCGACAAATCAAAACTTTCAAATAAATTAAAATTGTCAAAGGCAGCATCAAGTGGGCCAGGCTTAACCCAACCGTACAAAACACTGAATTTCAGGTCCGACACTCCAGGGCCTCTTAGGTTTCTACCCAACAGGAGCCCTGCAATGATAATCAAGGCGGCTGGTAACTGAGCTGGGGACTTTCACACCCAGCAGAGGTGACCTTGCAAACTTGGCCTTGGTGATCAAACAGCTTCCAAGGCCTTCTAATGCCAGTGGAAGGTCTGATTTCCAGGCTATGATGTCTACCTTGTGTTTCTCATCCCCTTCGGTTCTGGGGTCTACCTGCCCCACCCCACCTCCACATGCGACTTGGACCCACTCCCAGCCCAGGCAGAGTACACTCACATGGACAGCACCTTCACGTCCAGGATCTCCTGCCTCAGCTCCAGGCATCTTGTGGAGTTAAATTCTAAAGGCCCCTTGTAAAATTCAAAGTACCTGAGAACCGACAGAGACAAAAGTTACACAGAGAAGCAGCTCGGGTTTTCTAGGACCTGCCAAGGGTCTTTCTGTGGGAAGGAGCTCATCCTAGTCCAACAAATAAAACAAACCAACCCACCCTATCACAGGACCCAGTAGGGGACTGGCTCCAGGTAGGAGCAACCATACTGCTCTATAAGCGTATATAGGAACAAAAGCCACTTTGGCCAACACTGAAAGGCGGCCACAGGCTTCATTGTAAAACTGTGAGGGAGGAGAGGGGGCGGGCTTTATGCACTCTGATCAGACACAGTGGAAGACCGGCAGCACCCATCAGTCAATCTGGGAGGCAGGCAGCGAGTTGCCGCATCATTTCCTGCCCTTTCTGTCTTTCTCCGACTCTTAAGACAATGTTCTATGACACAGCCACAGGCAGAGCTCAGATTGCCCCAGATTTTTCCATTTACAAAGCATTTCCATTCCCATCTGTTCCCTTAGTGCTCCTGTTCATGCCACGCTGTCTCGGAGACATGACCGCTCTTACCCCATCTGTTTACCACAAGAGCTGGTATACCCACAGCCCTGGAGTCCAGAGTCACCTTCCTGGGCAGAAGCCAGGTGATCCTTTTTCTCATGGGTCTCTCCCACTTCCAAGGTGGTTCTGTAGCTGGAGCTACCGGAGCCAGGAATGTGGGATCCCAAGACAGCCCCAGTCATGACCCAAGAGTATATGGACTGCCACACTAGCCATGGGGTCAGTAGTCTCTTAACAAGTAACCCTCGAGAATCGGAAGCAAAAGAGGCACCTAGAGCCATCACAGAGCCGGAACCAAGTGCTGGAAACGTAGGCATCCTTGGAGCATGTCTTAGCATCTTCCAACCATGGCAGCAGCTACCCCATATGCACCCTATTGCCAAGCCAGTGCTGCAGACATGAGTATGTGAGGAGAATGTTTGCCTAATGTGCTCAAGGCCACAAAAATAGACAAAAATATTCTATCAATGGATTGTCTCCTAGTTCCATATCTTTGTCATAAAAGAATTAAGCAGAGCTCTTAAGAACTAGGAATTGAGGATCTCTTTAGCATCAAACTCACTCTCTCTGTTTCCCTCTGGTTTCTGAGTTTCTCTCTTTCTCCACACTAAGCTTTAGAACCTAGATCAAAGGCCTGCACCTTTGGGAGTGCTCATGTGGCCCCTACCCCTGGGCTCTATGTTGGGGACTGCGGACCACCAGACCCTGAATTTCTTGTAAACAACTTGTTTTCCTTGCTCTGAGCAGCCTGCAGCTGCTCTGAGCACGAGACCCTGATGGCAAGGGAGTGGGTTCTGATGAGTCTGCAGCTGAAAGATCTCAAGAGCTGGGGCATGGCCAGAGCCCTATATAAGCCGCCCGTGAGCACAATAAAGTGGGCATTCTTGGCACTCTTGTATCAAGGATGACCCGTGTCCCCAAGTCTCTGTCTGTCTGTGTGCGTGTGTTTTTAAATCTCCAGGCCCCTTTCCTGGGGCTTGCATACTGTCCGGTAGTACAAGGCACTACAGTTCTACACACTGTATCTTAATTAGAATAAATAATATCATATTCTCATAATCTGCCCCTGTGTCTATGGCCCTTCCAAATGGTGAGCATCTCAAATGTAGGGATTATGTCCTTGTCATTTCTCTCCCATCTGTCCTACAGAAACAGACATACTAAAGACTACATTTCCTAGACTCCTCTGAGGCTAAGGCTTATAGAGACAAGTTAGGTCCAACCAATCAGAAGCATACTCATGGGACTGATTCCAAGCTGCTCCTTGAAAAACATGAAAAGGAGCATGGGGCAAACAGAGGTGACTTGGTTCTCAAACACTACAGTCACGGTAGCAGCTTGCATGATGGTCCCATTGCACAATGCCGTTGCTCCTGTGATGGCTCATCTTGGTTGTCAGCCTGACTACATCTGGAATTAACTAAAATCCCAGTGGCTGGGCATACCTGTGAGAGAGCTCTCTTAATTAGATCGTGTCAGGTGGGAAGATCCACGTTCAGTCTGGATCTTCAGAGGTGGGGAGGTCCACCTTTACTATGGACCACGTCTTCTAGCATGTCTTAGTCACGATTCTACTGCTGTGAGAAGACACCGTGACCAAGGCAGTTCTTATAAAAGAAAGCATTTAATTGGGAACTTGGTTACAGTTTCAGAGGTTTAGTCCATCACCATCATGCTGGGTAGCATGGTGGCATGAAGGCAATTGCTGGAACAGTAGCCAAGAGCTACATCCTGACCCATAGTCAGAGAGAGAGAGAGAGAATGGCTCTGGGCTTGGCATGGACATTTGAGACCTCAAAGCCCCCCCCCATTGGCACACACTTCCTCCAAGAAGGCCATACCTCCTAATCCTTTCAAATAGTGTCACTCCCTGGTGACTAAGCATTCAAATATATGAACCTATAGGGGACATTCTTATTCAAACCACTACATTCCACTCTCTGGCCCCCATAATCTGATAGCTATCACAGAATGCAAAATATGCATTCAGTCCAACTTTACAGTCTCAACTTTGTTTCAAGGTTCAAAGTCTCTCCCGAGACTCAGATCACATATGTCTAACATACGATGGCACAGGATGTACATTACCACTCCAAAATGGAGGAAAAGGGAGCATAGTGAGGAAATACTGAACCAAAGTAAGACCGAAAATCAGCTGGGCAAACCCCAAACTCTGCATGCCTGTCTCTGATGCCAAAGCACTCTTCAAATCCCCAACTCCACTTCTCTCGCTTGGGCTGGTTCCACACCACAGCTTTGCTTGGCAGGGATCCCATGACTCTTGTCATCTGCAGCATCTTGGGATTCCCCAAGGCGATCCAAGCTTCCCCTTCACAGCTTCACACAATGCGCTTTGGACACTCCCAACACACACCTGCCCTCAGCATCTTTTCTTAGCCATGGAGGGAGATTCCACAATTTGTTTCTTGTATCCTTGACTCTAAAACGAGAACCATGTGGCCAAAGCTCCAAGTTCTACTGTTTGATGGGTTTGGAATGTGGCCACTTCCTTTAATTACATTTACATCAGCTTTCTGTTGGTGGCGGTTTCCTTTGCGGCTGAAGCTTCTCTTTAACTCCTTTCCACAAACTGGCGAGGTGCTGCTCTGAGGTTACAACTCCCTTTATTCCATTTAGCATCAGGTTTTTCTGTAAAGCTCTTATGTTCCTGAGCACTGGACTTAGTTAGCTCCATTACACTTCCTGGTGCTCCCTTTCTCTTCAAGCTATACATATTGTATTGGGGTGGAATGTGGTGACTTGAATAAGAATGACCCCCATAGGCTCATATATTTTAGTCTCCAGGGAGTAGTACTATTTGAAAGCATTAGAAGGATTAGGAGGTGTGGCCTTGTTGGAGGAAGTGTGTCACTGGAGGTGGGCTTTGCAGTTTCAAAAGCCCATACCAAGCCCAGAGTCTGTCTCTGGCTCTCTCTCTCTCTCCCAGGATGTAGTTCTCAGCTACTGCTTCAGTGGCTGCATGCAATCCACCATGTTCCCCACCATGATGATAATGGACTAGACTCAATTCAAATGCTTTATTTTATGAGAACGTCCCTGGTCCTAGAGTCTCTTCAAAGCAACAGAACAGTGACTAAGACAGAAACAGGTACCAGGAACGGGGTGTTACTGTGACAGTGACCATGATGTTTGCTGTGGGAATGTGGAAAATCTGGATAACTGGAGTAGAAAAGCTATTGAACACTTTAAGTAGGGGTTACTGGGCGCTCCTATTCAGAACATGGACGACAGTGATGTTGAGAGTGACGTAGATTATGATGACCAGGCTCAAGAGGTTTCAGAGGACAAAAATATTAGTGAATGGCCTGGAAACTGTTCTTGTGATGTTTCAGAGAATAACGTGGCTGCTTTCTGCCCTTGTCCAAAAATATCTACCTGAGGCTAAATTGAAGAGCTTGGAATTAATGGAAGGAGATTTCAAGGCAGCCTAGCATTGACTATGCTGTGTGGTCATTGGTAATCACTCGTACGCAGAGCTATATAATGAAAAGTAGCAAGCCAGGGGGCTGGAGAGATGGCTCAGCGGTTAAGAGCACTGACTGCTCTTCCAGAGGTCCTGAGTTCAATTCCCATAAACCATGTGGTGGCTCACAACCATCTGTAATGAGATCTGGTGCCCTCTTCTGGCCTACAGGCAGGATACTATATAAACAAATAAATAAATAGATAGATAAATCTTTTTTTTTAAAAAAAAAAAAAAGTAGCATGCCAGTAAGCAGCACCCCTCCATGGGCCTCTGCATCAGCTCCTTTCCTCCCTGCTTGAATTGCTGTCCTGACTTCTTTCAATGATGAATTACAATGTGGATGTATAAGCCAAATAAACCATTTCTTCCCCAGCTTTCTTAGGGCCATGGTGTTTCCTTCCTTCCTTCCATTCATTTTTGTTTGTCTCAGTTTTTTTCTTTGAGATAGGGTTTCTCTGTGTCCTGGAACTCACTCTGTAGACCAGGCTGGCCTTGATCTCAGAGATCTGCCTGCCTCTACCACCTGAGTGCTATGATTAAAGGCGTGTGCCGCCACCACTCAACACATGGTGTTTCATCACAGCAACAGTGTCCCTAACTAGGATCTAGCATATATAAAGGTGGTGGAAGAAAGAAGCTTTAGGTCTCTGCCTGCTTGCTCTCGCACTCATTCCTTCACTAGCCTCAGAGCCTACTCCTTCATGACTCCAGTGTACACTGGAGAAGAGCTAAGACATCCAGTCTCGTGGACTAAACTACTACATCCTTGGACTGTCCACTGGTAGACAGCCATTGTTCCACTAGATAAGCCTGACTAATTCACTAAGACACTCACTCATTTTTTTCCTCGAAGATTCTGAGCTAGGCGTGCCCTTAATAAATCCCTTTCTCCTTGAGGTAGTTGATGAGCATTCTGCCATCTGCAACTAAGAACAAGGGGTCAGCTTGCGGCCACCACACAAGCCCGTGACCTTGGCTCTAACTCCTGCAGTTTTTCAGTCACACAGTGGAAAGTAAGGTCTGATGTCTTGCAATAGGCAGTCTCATTTGCAACTGGACCCTGCAGGTGTCACTAAGCCATTGGAACCGCAGGTTGAGTGAAGTCATGCTCCTAGACTGCCACTAAGAAAAACTCCAGATACAAATGTTTGTCAGTAAGCCTAGAGCAGCGGTTCTCAAGCTGTGGATGGTGACTCATTTGAGGGTCAGATATCAGATTATCAGATATCCTGCATAGCAAATATTTACATTATGATTCATAACAGTAGCAAAATTACAGTTATGAAGTAGCAACAAAAATAATTTTGTGATTGGGGGGGGGGGTCACCACAACATGAAAAACTGTGTTAAAGGGTCACAGCATTAGGAAGGTTGAGAACCATTGGTCTTCGGAGAGCTGGAGACTCATCAACATTAGTCCTGTGTGTACAAGTCATCTGGGTCACTTCCTCCATCTCTTTTCTCTCCTACTTTGAACCAAGGCAGCATCTCCCATCTGATCAGACCCTCCTCTCCTCTTCCCAACCATCCTTCCTTTTTTCCCTCCAGTCTTTAGCATTTGGTCCTCCTTTCTCCTGAATCCCTAACATTGCTCATACAGGCAACTGAACAGTTCTAAGCGGTCTTTGTGCCATGTGTCCAGGGTTCTAGGTTGAGAGGTTTTCAGAGCTGGGCTCACACCCCTTCTTAGCTATAATCTGAGTGTTTGGGGTCCCCCAGAACCCATAAATTGAAATGCGAGGCTCTGAGATGATGGGATCAGGAGGCGATGGGACTAGATGAGCCCTCTGTTTTTATTCACCCTATAAGGATAAGATAGAGCCCAGGTAAAAGTCCTTATAAAACAGGACCAAGAGAGACACTTTGTCCCCCTTACCACATGAGAATATGGGGAGAAGGCCTGTCTATAAACCAGAGAACAAACCTTCCTTTGAAATTCGGACTCCCAGTCAAATCTCTAGAAATAAATTCCCACTGTTTGGCAGCACCTCAGACTATGTACTCTGTTTCAGCAGCATGAATGAACCCAGACAGCCATTTTAGCCCTGTCACTCGTGGCCTTAGCCTTGTCAACACCAGTCTATAAAGACTGAGTGAGCAGCAACCATGATGCTGTTGACATTTCCAGGAAAGCGTAGCACACAGGAAGTGTTAAGAAGCGCTCACCCCCATCGCCCTGCCATTGAAGGGCGAGTGCTGCCAGCAGACACCACGGGGAGAACCAGGAGCGCGCGACACTGGCTTCTCTGCCCTCAGCTAGTTGACAGCAGAGCTGAGTCAGGGATGAATAACGCAGAAGTTTCTCTACCATCTGTTCCAGTGATGCTGCCTTCTGCTGAGCTCACTAAACCTCCTTCCGCCTCCTCCTGGCGACAGCCCATGCCAAGTCCTGCCTGGTATTAGATGTCCTTGATCACCCTGCCTCTGCTAAGCACTACAGGTATGAAGACTGCCACTACTGGGCATGGTGGCTCACACCTTTAATCCTAGCACATGGGAGGCAGGGGGAGGCTGATCTCTGTGAGTTCTGGGCTAGCCAGGGCTACATGGTGAGACCCTATCTCAAAGAACAAAAAAAAAAGTATTTCTGAGGCCTTGGCCACTGGGCCCTGCCCACCCTAAGGGACTGTCCCTCTCAGGGTTCCTAGAACTGTGACAGACTAGCCTTGGAGTGCTGCTCCTGTGCCACTCACCCAAAACAGCCATCCCCAGATCCTTCCTTCTCCACTTTGCACACTGTGCCTATCATCCTTGCCCTACCCACCCCAGGGCCAGGGATAGGCAACCTTGAGCAGCCCCTAGGCTGTGGAGCCTGAAGGCCGGAACCCCTGCTTTGCCAGTCCCTGCCCTCAGGCCATTGGTCACACTGCCACCATGCAGCTTTCTAACTGGCCTAGGACCTTTTATTGGCCCAGTGTGGAGAGCCATGCCCTTGTTTCTGGAACTAGTGAGTATAAAACCCCTTCCCTCATGACAGGCATCTGCATATTTGTATCTTACCATTTCTAATTAACACAAATCCTAGGCCCCTAAGGCATCCTTAGCAAAGTCATCCAAACTGCTCTGTGACTGTATCTGAAGCCTCAGCTTCGCAGTCAGAAAAAAGAAATGAACAATTCTTGCTTCTTTCCCCCAGTCTTGCTGGGCTCTGCTCTTGGGGGTGCACTGTTCCCACCTGATCTCTACGGATGACACATTTGATGATGCAGCATTTCAAGGAGCACAGCCACACTGGGAACCCCAAAGTTCTGCCTGTGACAGGAAGCCTGAGAGCCACAGCCTGAGGAAGCTGAGCAAACCGGGAGTGCTCTGGGGCCATGAAAAGAATGCTCACATTCTTCTGTGTATTCCCTCATGCGAGTGGCAGGTGCAACATGCAAGAACAAACTGTGGCCTGCAGGAAGAATTGCACGTGTGTGTGACAGTACCTGGGGGAGGGGTGGCCTGTGAGGAGATGTTCCTGGGATCTCTCAGAGAGATGGGATGGGGACAGCTCTTAAAATGCCTGTTCTATGTTGTTTCCTGTAACGGCGCAATGATTCTTTTGCTACTGAAAATTGCTGAGATACGTTCTTTGCTTTTAAGCTACAGAGCTCCCTATAAATACTCCCTGGCTTCACTTGCGTGTGGGGAATCTGACCAAAGCGCCCCTCCGCCTTCTCTAACTTTGTAAATGAGTGAGTCACTGCCTCTTCTTTCCATTCCGGAAACGCTATCTCTGCTCGGCTCAAAGGAGAGGGAGCTGGCACGGCAACCAGCGTCTACAGGTATAAATAGCCCAAGAGCCGTGTCAGAAGCCTAGCTCCTCTCCAGCTCCAAAGCTGGCTCCAGGCTGCAGCCATCCTGTCCCTGTGCCCTCTGAACCTTGTGGGCTGGTCAGCTCTGACTGCCTGGTCATCAGGGGACAATCTGCATTATAAAAAGACAAAATGAAGAAGGCTGGAGGGTCCTGGTGGCTGGGTGTGGCTTTCCTTCTCTCTCCCACGTGAAGGCCCCACAGTTTTGCATGCTGAGACCCCTCTCAACAGGTTGGAGCTGGCCAGTTGCAAGGCCACACTGGGCCACTCATCTGCTCCAACCAGCCTTTCCTTGTGAACCCACCCCCAAAGGCTCCCTTGCTTGTTTCCTCTTCAATCCATCCAGGTTGCATCCCCTTCCCAGGGCATCAGGATGGTCACAAAACTCTAGGTCCAGGTAACCAATGGTGTGAGATGGGGCCATTGCCCTCTTTCTAATCACACCCCACCACAGTGGTGTCTAAGACCCCAGAAATCCAGGGAGGTTCCCTATGCCACAGAAGAATGCAGCTGTTAGGGGCAGGTGCAAGAGGAAGGGAAGCTGCTATTGTCCATCAGTCCTTTTTGTCCTGTCAGGCCTGGGCCATTCAAAGGGAACGGTAGTGAGACATCACCCTGCTAGAAACACTTCTCATCCATGCGGCACCTCTGTGCAAACAAAATTAGGAAGCCCTCCCAACGCCATTAATTAGGCCACATGCCAGCAACATGGCCTGTTGGAGTGATAGTGGGCTGGGTTTCAGTACTGCCTGACTCACCTCCTGCCCAGCTGTGTGAGGCAGCCTTCTCCTAGACCCTTAAACTGTCTTGGTTTGTCCCCTTAACAGCCCGGTGAAGGGAGCTTGAAATTCAGGCTGCAATCAGCCAGGCTGCTTGCCCAAGGTCATCTGGCTAGCCGGTCACACCAGAAAGAAAAAAAAGAAAAAAACCTGAGGCTTCTGAGCGCCCAGAAGCCAGGGTCTTCACCACCTCAGTGCGTTCCTTCTCCCAGCTCTGACAGCCATGGCTCCCTGGGGGCTGTGTCAGTCAGCAGCCCCTTCCCGCCCAAAGGTGACAGCCCTTCAGCTAGAGTTGTGCTATTTCCGGCAGCATAAGAGCAGCTGCCGTCTGGAGCCAGCACGCACCCCATCAGCAAACGTGCGGAAGGCAGTCGCAAAGTTGCGGCCTGTGTCTTCCTGGATAGGTGCAGAGGGACACAGGGACACAGGGCTTCCTCCTGCCAGCCACCAAAGGCCACAACTGCCAGGAGGAGTCCCTGCAGGGCCCTCCATGCCTGCTCGGCAATCTTGGACTTCACCTGCTCTCTACAGGGTGTGATTTCCCTATGCCAAGAATCACCAGAGCTAAAAGGTCTACAGGTTAAAAGACAGAAAGCCTGGTGATGTGCCTCTAGTGACAAGAACTTAAAAACTTAACCACTAGGGAGGCTGAAGCAGGGGGATCACAAATTCAAGGCCTGCCTGGGCTGCAGAGTCATTTCAAGGCTAGCCTGGGAAACTTATAAAGATTCTATCTCAAAATTTAAAAAAATTGATAAAAGAAGGTCGTGAGCCGGGCGGTGGTGGCGCACGCCTTTAATCCCAGCACTCGGGAGACACAGGCAGGCGGATCTTTGTAAGTTCGAGACCAGCTGGTCTACAAGAGCTAGTTCCAGGACAGGCTCCAAAGCCACAGAGAAACCCTGTCTCGAAAAAAAAAAAAAAGGCCGTGAATATAGTTCAATAGTTGAGTATTAGCCTTACCTGTGCAAAAGTCCTAAATCCAACCCCTACTAATACTGCAAAATAATAAATAGCAAGTTAACAGATAATTAAACGCTTGCTGTTCTGAGTGCAGCTCTAGATTGTCCTGTGCTCAGTCTGCTCTGCCACACCACTCCCCAAAGTCTGGGCCGTCATTTCTGCCATTGGTTGGGGTGTGGGTAGGTTAATACCAACCTAGGAGCAATACCAGATTCAGAGATCCACCTTCCCTTTCCCAGCTGCAGGACCCCAATCTGGTGGCAAGCTCATTCCCTGCAAGGTGACCCTTTCTAAGCCAACCCAGGGAACACTAAAAGCACCCCTGGGAAGGTCCAGCTTAGCCCAGGATGCTCACCATGTCCACCTAGCACTGGTTGAGGACTCACTGACCCTACTGGGCTTTGACCACCAGCCCTTCATGCTAAGCCCAGACATGTACGCTAGCCCAGTCACCTCCTCCTTCTTCAACTTCATAGCTGCAGCAGAGTGAGTGGGACATCAGAAAGGCTGGATCGTAGGCCACCTTGCAGGAGAAGAACTCAAAGAGCATGTAAGCAGGGCCCAATACAATCTGACTTAAAAGTTTACACTGCTGAGGGGGTTACCACAGGAGAAGAAACTCTGCCATGTAAGGAGAAAATGCATGGCCCCAAGAGGTCGCAATCAAGGAAGGGAGACAAACCCAAGCTGCAGGGCAGAGAGGCACCCTGCAGAGTGTGCTGGCGGCTGAGTCAGCACTTGAAAGAGCAAGATCTGTAGTAACTGCTCAGTCTTCCTCTTCTCCAAAGAGCTATGAGATGGAGCCATCAGAAGACATGGGAGAACAGGTTTGGGTGTGAGCAGCAAGGTGAGTGGCCGTGGGATGCTTGCTGTGACCTTCTGCCATCAAAGGGAGCTAACGGGTAAGAACCAGACACCTATGGGACACACAGAGCAGAGGGCAAAACACGTGAGGCACCACGAGCTCTTAGAGAGAGCAGGGGTGAAGGGCAGGCCTGCGGATGGTCCTGTTGTTC
>JAQHUG010000004.1:12845213-12864639 GCA_028555095.1 Dicrostonyx torquatus
AAAGAAAAAGGAAAAGGAAAACCAGGATGTGGAGCCCAGGGACCAAGAGCCTTTCCAGGGCACAAGGGGAAGCTCCACCCAGTGCTAACAGGGTCAAGAAAAAAGGGAAGGTGCCACTGATATGGCTACTCAGAGGTCACCAGTGACTGTGACAATGGCATGTAACACGCCATGGGCATGGGTTGGGGCAAGACTGGAGGCAGGGGATGTTGGCAATGGTGACCATGAGGTCCTAATGAGAAGTGAAGCTGGGGGGATGCTGAAGACTGGGTACCTGAGTAGGGGAGAAGAGGAAATGAGATCGGGATTAGCTAGCGGGAGGATGGACGGACACGGGTGTGCTGTGATGTGCAGAAAATTCAACCTCAAGATCCCAGCTGCGCCCCAGGGAGAGGTTTACACTCAGTGTGAGGCAGCACTTCTGAGAAGGAGGGCCTTGGTGGAGGATGGCCTCTAGCCTGCCTTGTGAGCTCCGCTGCTTACAACAACAGTCTTGGTGTCCATCAAATTAGGACCGTGTGCAGCTTCTATAGCTTTTAATTTGTGTCCCCGATTTGATTATCAAGTAGACATTGGCTTCCTGGCCCAGCCCCAGCTTCCTTCTCTTTCCATTTTCCATTTCTTTCTGTCCTCCTACCTTTGCCAAGTCCTGGTGAACAGCACTTAGAGACAGAGGGACAGGCAAGAAGTGCAAATCCATGAGGGAGGAGAGAGGGAGAGCGGGTGGTGGTGGGGAAGGTACGGGGTATCTGGGCACTGCTGGAGTGGTGCAGAGGTTGAAGAAGACGGGGTTGCTACTGGACCAGCCCTGCTTTGCCTGCTACAGGATGAGATAATTGCTGAAACTGTGCATTTTATAACAGAGTTTATTCACACGGTGGCTGTGGGGAAAATGTGAAGACAAGGGAGAAAGTGTCAAGCTAGCCTCCCCAAGGGTAGGGTTTGGGGACACTTGTGGGATAAACAGGAGGGTGGTCTGAGGTGTCGGAGAGGGGATGGGAAGTGAGATGAGCAGTGGTCCTCCCTGTGCAATCCAGCTCTATGGCCCTTTATAGGAGGGCTGTTCAGGACACAGTGGTTTGCCACGGTCTGTGGGTGGAGTTTTGGCTTTCTGACACCAAGAAATCACCCACTGGGCACCTGTATGGGCTGCAGCAGAGAGCTGGGTCTTGTGTTGACAAAGACCCGCATGTCAGAGCCATCAGCTCCAGCAAAGCCAGCAGATTGGTGACATATGCTTGGCTCGCGACCTCCAAAGTTAGTGAGTTTTGAAGTTAATCAGGCTTTTCTTCAATTTCAAGGAGACACAGCCCAAGTACGGGGTGCTACTCTACCTCTCCAAGACAACGCTCTGGATCGAGGGCAAAGCTGGGCTCAGAGCCTGCCAGGGGTCCTCAGCAGCGCCTGTGTGAGGCAGAGCAAGCCGGGCTCAGACCCTGCCAGGGGTCCTTAGAAACGCCTGTGTGAGGCAGAGCAAGCCGGGCTCAGAGCCTGCCAGGGGCCCTCAGCAGCGCCTGTGTGAGGCAGAGCAAGCCGGGATCAGACCCTGCCAGGGGTCCTCAAAATGGCCTTACCTATGTGAGGCACTTTAACCTTGGAGCCCTTGGCCTGCTTCTGAGTAGGTGACAGATCTCTTTTTTTTCTCAACTGAATAGTTGAATTAATGCCCCCAGTTGAACAGAAACTGAGGCACGGAAAGTTCATGTAAGTTTTCATGTAAGTTAACTCTCAAGTTTAGAGGTCACAGAATCCAGGAGACTCTGCTGAGATTCGGTTAGGGTGCCCAAATCTCAGAGATTGAAAACCCAAAAAGCAACACCATCTAAGGAGCCTTCTGGCACAGCGCCTACCCCCCCCTTCTAACAACAGCCTCCTCTGCCTGAAGCCTGATACTGTCAGGCTGTGGGAGGCCCACATCAGGTACGTGGGAGGAAAGTGGGAAGACACCATATTTGCTTGGCTTGTGTGTTTCCACAGCACCCAGCCAAGCACATTCTGCCAAACCCGACTCTCCACATTCTTCTCATTTGGATGGAGCCCAAGAGTTCTTTCTCTCTTTTGTGTCCCCTTACGTCTCTGAATAAGTGAAAACCCACCAGAAAGGTTCACACTGAGCCAGCCTGCACCCTGAACTACCCCGTGGAGCAGCTGCATCTTACAGCAGGCAGGCATGTGGGCCGGGCTACCAGGAGGATTGCTGCCCACTGTTCAGCCTTGCTGCTATACCTGAAGCTCTGCTGTGGAGGAGGGATTATTCTGAACCGCAGAACGCCCCCCCCCCAGGTGTAGACAGAGACAGCCATTTTCCAAAAAAAAAAAAAATCGGGAAAATGCTAAACCCAGAGGTCAGGGAGCATTAAAAAAAAAACCTTCTGAAGAGTGGGGGAGAACAGAAGACAAAAGTGGGGGAAAGATGGGGGGGAGTAAGCCAAGAGTACTGTGGCAGAAGCCAACAACACAACTTCCCCGAGGAAGCATGGAGACAGGTGGTCTGCCTAAATCCACACGTCCTTCTCATTTCGGCCCAACAGTCAAGGGCAGAAACAGATGGTGTGGATGCCGTGTAAGTGGCTCTCCCCATCAGGGCTGATCGGCCCACAGCCCAGAAAGAAGACATCCTGTTACACCTGCCACCAGAGCTGAGGCTCTAGCGTCAGTACTGCCCGGGCTGACTGCCCATCCACCGCTTGCCACCCGCAGGTGACTCCGTCTCCTCACCTGTAACATAGGATAGTAACCGTGGCCAGTGCAAAGGGGTAGCGGTGAGGATTGCCGGCAGTGATATATAGAATGTGCTCAGCCAGTGCCCAGCTTACAACCACACCCCAGTGATGCCAAGCTATAGGCAGGGTCCTCCAGACCCAAGTCAGGTCTTAGCCACTGCGGGCAGTCCCTCTGACTTCCACACCAAGTTCCAGTGCACTTGCCATCCCACAGTTTAGTGTCTAGAACAATTAGAGAAGAAGCCACATGAAACAGTACAGGACCGAATTCAGTCAAGTTTCTTCCAGTCTTGAAATATGATAGTTCCAGTCCCACGCTCCACAGAACTTGCCAGACACATGGCTGCTCTCAACCTTGGCTGACATCTGACCTCCAGCTGGCTTTCTCAGGCTTTCGACTTCACCTTCTGTTGCCTGCTATGGTGGAGGCCACCCTCCATTTTCCATCCTAGAAGCTGCTAAGCCAGGGCAGTGTCCAGCCACAGGCAGCTTGGGGGCAGCAGTTGTACCAGCTCTGCTTTAGGCCTCGGGCTAGCTTCCTTGGGTCACCTCTCCTCTGGCCATACTGTTAGAATGGAGAGCCACAGTTGGAGTAGATGCCAGCAGGCACCAATGAGGTCAGGCTGCGCCTGGGGCTCAAGGGTCCAGAGTGTCCCCAAATGCCTGCATAGGTACCAGCCACATCTTCATGGCGAGAGGCTCTTTAGGATTCAGGGTGTCTGAGAAAGTTCCAGAGCACATATGTGCACTTTCTGAGAAAATCCATGTGTGCAATGGCAGAAACTGCCCCCGGGAGAGGCACATCTTAAGAAGGCAGACTTAAAGGGAAGTCAGCTGTGCTGGGCTATCGGAGAGACCAAAGGAGGAGATGGTAGAGGGGGTACTGGCAGGCAGACAGGGCCATCATGTAGAACAGAGGACAAGCACAGCACAGAAGCCCTTGTGCTGTAGCTCTAGGCTAGGCTGTCAGCCATGGGTGATGGACAGTTCCTGGAGTAGAGGATGGGAGTTTCTCCTGCCTTAGCTGCCCTCAGCACTGTTTGACTTCCGGGTATCTTTACCTGAGATGACATGAGGCTATCCTGGGTTTTTTGCTTTTCCATATGAAGTTGAGTACCGTTCTTTCAAGGTCTGTGAAGAATTTTGCTGGGATTTTGATGGGCATTGCATTGAATCTGTAGATTGCTTTTGGTAAGATTGCCATTTTTACTATGTTCATTCTGCCTACCCAAGAGCATGGGAGATCTTTCTACTTTCTAGTGTCTTCTTCAAATTCTTTCTTTAAAGATTTAAAGTTCTTGTCATTCAAGTCTTCCACTTGTTTGATTAGAGTTACTCGGAGATACTTTATGCTATTTGTGGCTATTGTGAAGGGTGTTGTTTCTCTGATTTCTTTCCAAGCCCTTTTATCATCTGTGTACAGGAGGGCTACTGATTTTTTTGAGTTAATCGAGATGGCATGAGGAAGTGGATGCAATGTTGTCCACCCTGTAGACAAAGTGGACAATCACCAAGGAGACAGCTACCTTCCGAGAGAAGCTGCTGAGCAGGCAGGCAGGTCAGACTAGAAGAGCCAAGGCATTCAGTTGGCCAAAAGAGGCAAGGACTCTGTCCTACCAGAATCACCTTATCCATTGCCAGGCGCGAGGCTACCTGGGAGGGTTTCTCACTCGGTTACCACAGACATATAACTTACCTTCACTGACTCTTCTCTGCCTTTTACACACCTCTCCCCAACTGTCAGTTTTCTCTTTTCTCTCCAGGATCCTAGAACCCTCAGGCCACTCATCCATCTGCTCTTCTCAAGAGAGAATCTTGGTTAGATCTAACCTGGAAGGAAGGACTTTGTTGGAGGAAGGCCCCCTTGTCGGTTCCTGGCCAACAGCATCGGGAAATGACAAGGTTGAATCCAGAGGCCTGATCTGGAAACAGAGGGACTGGAGTTCGCTGCCTTACCATTAGCCTCTGTTTCTCGGTCAGCTCATCCTCTTGTGCTGTCACCATCTACTGAGTTTCTGCTACGGCAGGTGCCATCATGTATGGAAAACTATAAAAGAGCTCACAACCACGCCCAGCTGAAGGGATGGAAGCATGAATCCATACTCTGAACACAGGAGCTGTCCTCAAAGACTTTCCTCCTTGGTCTAAACGCTCATTTAACATTGTTGGTTAACAATTACTCCATTCTACTCGTTAAAGCAGCTTCCCCTAAAGGATGCTTACTGGGCAAAACGTCAGAATTAACTCGAACTCCATAAAGCTGGACATCAATATGTATAACACACTCTCCAGCTCAGCCCGAGTTCGGAGATGTGTCTATCAGACCTGACCGGAGCCTCGATGAGCATCATCAGCCAGGATTTTCTTTGAGGCTCCGTTTGGAATTTTTCAGACTGGCTCTTTCTCCTCGTGGCTCCCGCTTGAAGAGGGACTAGAAATCGTTGGCTGGTGCTCCTCTTTATCCTCTGGTTATATTTGGCTTCTCCTGACTTCCTTTCCAGCCCTGTTAATAATAAAATGCTAACAGGCGGCACCACACTTCCACATACCACACAGCTATAGGGCGTAAAATATGGCAAGCACTGAATTATTCAGTAGGTGAATAATATCACGCAGATATGCTATATCCCAGCTACAAAGCTGTTAGCTGGGATGACGTATACGACATCTGTCCTTGTGAAGCTCCCCTTGGTGGCCACATATCTGCTGGCAGGAGCTATCCAGTCCATCTTAAAGAACACACAAGCTGCCCTGTCAGCCATGTGAAAAATCTCCCAGATGCGGCCTTATCCAATTATGTTCATTGTTCTTCCCACATTGAGAACCACATGCGCTACGTGCAGTCTTTCACACGTGGGGCCACCAGTAAGCCAACTGCTGTGCACAGGTTGGATGTCAAAGCTAGCTCCATTCGATTCCTGCCCTCCTGGTTATCACACATCGTGGCTCTGACCCTCACAAAGAAGCAGCTGTGGGATTTAGTTGTCGTCATTTTGTGCCCATTCTTGCCATCAGCAAAGTCAACACCTGGCACACATGGAAAAAAATGTCTGGTAAGAGACTCAAAAACAAGACCACTACTATTTGAGAAGAGCCACCTCGTCAGCCTCTGGGAACTCTATTCTTAACTATGCTTGGCTCACAGTTATTCTAGGAGAACCACACCTTACAAATGGCTTCAGCTTTGTATCACATCTTGTATTAAAGAAAAATCCAAGCGATACAAGTGGCTTATGCTTTCTAAATAAACTTTCTTTTAGGAAAAGAAAGAAGTTGAGACTTAAAATTGGAATTGTTCCAAACAAGTTGGGGTTGTGTGGTCAAGACACTTGTTCTATGACCAAGGGGTTTCTTGGTCAAACGGCAACTCTCCGAAAGGAGCTTGGTTGAGGGGTAATGGTGCTGAATAAAGAGCTTCCGAATTCCAAAAGTAATAGACTTGAGCAGGGTCTCCACACCTGAGGAGTCCCAGATGATGGGAAAGGAGGCATCTGAGTTATAAAGTGGAAGAGAGAAAAATAAAGAACAAGGGAGATGAGAAAGGAAGGATTATAAAATGCGAGTCAAGAAAGGTGACAGAAAGCAAGAGAAAGGCAGGTGGCTTCCTATAAGGAGAGGGGAGCGGGAGGGAAGGAGGAAAAAGGAGGAGGGGGGAGAAAGGGGAGGAAAGGGGGAGAGGGAGGGACGGTACTGAGGACAGGGACAGAGAAGATGCTGGCAGCTGGGAAGTTTAGGGACAGAGCCTATGTTTTTGCTCAAAGCTTTGGAACAGTAAAGATGCGTGACATTGTCAGAGGACAACATGACTAGACACATGGCCAGGCCTCAAGGGTCTGATGCTGGTCTCTTGGGACCACAGTTCTTCCTGTGTAAGCACATCTCATGGGCCCCTTGGATGCCACGGTACAGTGAGTGGTTAATCGTTGATTTTCTAAGTATTTTTATGAAGTCTTTGAAAATTCATACACGCATACAATGTGCTTTGATCACAGTCGCTCCTCATTCCTCCCATCTTCCTCCTACCCAGCCCCACCTCCCTTCATGCCCTTTTACAGTCTACACCCTTCTGGGTCCAAGCAGTGTTGCCATACATGCATGGGGATGCACCGCCCGCTGGAGAGCAGCAGACCCGCAGGGACCACTCTCCTAAGGAAAACTGACTCTCTCCCCCAGAGACTTCACCAACTGCCAACAGCTCCTCAGCTAGAAGTGGGGGCTCATGAGTCTCCCCGCCTGCATGGTAGAATGTTCACTGGCTTCACCATGTCTAGGTCTTTCTGTACAGGCAACCACAGCTGTGAGCTTGTGTGCACAGTAGTCCTGCAATGTTCCAGAGACAGTTCTCATCCTGGTCGTTCCCGACCTCTGCTCCCGTCTTCTTTGATGGTCGCTGAGGGGTGAGTGCGTGATACCCCACCTGTGGCTGAGACCTCCACAGACACGTCGTCTTCTCTGCTCTCTGAACAGTTGTGAGCATCTGCATTAACCGCCATTCCCTGCACAGAGAAGTTCTCTGAAGAGAGCTGAGAGCCGCGCTGCTCTACGGGTATATATGTTGTTAGACAGCAGTTGGAAGCTAATTCCATTTAGCAAAGTAACAATAGTAGATCCATTGCTGGTGCCTATAAGCTCCCCAGCCGGGGGCTCTTGATCAGATTTATAGCACCAACAGTACGGTGCATGTATTCTCATGACTGGTTCATCTTTGTTGCCAACTTTATTGAATTGTGAAGCACTCACAGGCGTATCAATGCACACCTCTGCGTATGTCTATGAGGATGTTTCCAGAGATAAGATCTTGAGGGTTCTGACCTAATGAGTGGTTTCAACTATCCATGTATTCAATTTTTGAATGACATATTGGTAGATGGGTGAACTGTGGAAGGTGTGATCGGGAAGTAGGCCACTAAGGGTGTGTCCTTGGGAGCCACATCTTGCCCTGGCTCTCTCCTGTTACTGTTCTGCCAAACTCCACTCACCATGATGAACTAAAACCAGTGAGCGATTGAATGAATGGGTGAAGCTTTCCTCCCTCACATATTTCTATCAGGTACTGGTCACAATGATGATCAAATTTAGCGGTTGACTGGGAACATCTATCCAGAAAGAGCCTTCCTGGCACCTGTCCACCCTACTCACTCCAGTATAGTCTATCCAAGTTCTTTCAAGTATCTGTCTTTCCCAGGAAGCTCCCCCAGGGATTCAGACACCTTCACCACATCACTAGGTGGGTAGGACATGACAAACCACCAACCAACAATGGCAGCTAGACATCTGAACCTTAGGGGACCTTGGTACACTCACTGCTCCATGACATCCCAGGACCCTGCTCAGCTGGCCATGCTCCCACTGCCCATGTGAAGAAAGAACTCTGGTCCCAAGAGGCAGACATCAGATTCTTCAAGTCTGATCTGGCCATCCCACACACTTGGGTTGCTCTGTGGACACATGCCCACTTGGTTCTGACACAGTAGCCACATTTTTACTTTGTCAAAGTTTTGACAAAAGCAGGCTCATTTAGGCCCCAGCAAAACACATCACTTCTCCTCTGCGGGATTGAGTCAATGTTGAGGGTCAAGAGTAGCTGCAAAGAAAGCTCGGGCCTTTTGCTCAGGGAAGCAGACCTGACAGTGAGAAATATTTATAAATTGAAAAAATATATATCAAAGTATAAAACAGCTTGATAAGCCCCAGGAAATTATTACCTGGCAGGTCCCTGCCATGCTTAGCTCCAAACACAGAAAGCATCTGGTCTTGTCCACACAATTCCTCCTTGCAAAGGATGTGTTCACCTATGAATATTCTACTTTTATACACCCAACAAACACCATAGCACTCCTCCCATGGAGGCAGAAGGCCCCTTAGCTACTGAATTTCGCTTTAAATGTTGCAACAGACCAAGAGGAAATGAACAGAGGAAGATGAAATGAATGTCACAGCACAGTGTTTTCTTGAAAGAAGAGACTCTGCCTCAGCCCTGGGAAACCTCCATATGCAGGCAGTGAACTTGAAAGCAACAGGGAACCCCTGTCCCGTATCCACTCCCTGATGCCACCAGCCCCTCCTCCACTCACAAGTCTGAAATCTCTTCTGTGTAGACAAGGCTCTTGCTCCCACCTGCAAATGGGGCTGAAACTCAGGGCTCCCATCCCACCCTACCCAGAAGGCCAGTGTCTCCACAGTGTTACGGCGAGGTCCTATCCCTCATCCCTCATGTCCACTCCACCCCTCAAGTAAAGGGAGAACCCCAAATACAAAGAGCTGTGAAAAGGAAAACCGAGGCACTCCTCCCTTGAGGCAGCTCTAGGGACCGGCAATGGGGTATAGACTGCAGAGTCCCGTCCGTTTGGGCTTTCCCTTCCCCCACCATTCACTGGGGTCTGTACCTGGATCTGAAGTCACTGATGTTCGGCTCTGTTGAGCTGTTGCTGTCATTAAAGAGCCCAGTCCAATTGGCCTGCTGGTCGCCCCTCTGCCAATCAAATTGGAAGCCTCTGGCAAAAAAATGAGGCAATCGATATACACACTCATATGTTAGGTTAGGCTCGTCCAAGAGCCACATTTCTGTCGTTATAACCATGCGATACAATTCCTTGATTATATACCAGAAGAAGAAGATGGTGACAGTTTCATTCATGGGGATGACGGTGGCAAGCCATGGCCCTCTGTGCCATCTTTACTGTATCCTTCCCTTACTCCATCGTTTTCACATTTTACAGGCAGGGAAACTGAGGCTTACTAAGACAAAAGTCACAGGGCTCCTCTACCTCCTCTCTGGTGTCCTCCCTAAATTCCTGCTTCTAGAGACTCATCTGAAAAGAATTCTATCACCAGTACTGTGCCAGACACAACTTCATAGATTTTAATACCCGTGTGAGGATCCCACTTCATGGTTAAGAGGATGGACTTTGCACATTTGTATTCAGTCCCTCCCAAACCTGAGGATGATGGCAGCCAAGCAATGAGTCAGAACATGAGCATGGGGAGCCGGTAGCCGAGGGACCAGAAGTGATACTGAAAGACAGCAAGCAGATGGGCAACTGACTCAGGTCAGAGACAACAGCATCCTGATGGCCTTCAGGAAGCAGATCCATTCCTAGGACTCCAGAAGGGGCAGGAATGCCGAGGGCCAGGGCATACAGGTGGGCATGCGAGATGGCACCCAAAGCAGGAGGACTGTGTTACATTTAGACAAGGAGCATTTAGGTACCCTCCCCTACATGTGTGTACATGCAAGCCCTCACATACCAGGTCCCCTTCCCACATACCCCACAGACAGCAGTCAACTTGCCTGTGGGGAAGCTGGCTCACAGAGGGGTACTATAGCCAAAGTTGCCAGTGCCTAAGAGCCTGCCTGGGAGCTCTAGAATCATGGTGGTGCACCAGGAACACCAGCCCACAAACGGCACCATCCCCACCAACCCCTAATTAGGAACACGCCTTACAGATAGACCTTATGGAGTCATTTTCTCAGTTGAAGCTTCCTCCTTTCAGATGACTCTAGCTTGTGTCTAGTTGTCATAAAACAGCCAGGACAATTGATCCCTTGTCAACGTGACCCACAAACACATCACTGTTGAAGTCATCACCTTTGCTTTCTTGTTCATCCCCAAGATCACACATTAATATAAACATCACAATGTCAAACATTTCACAAACTTAAAAAGGCCCACAGTCTCTACAAATTCAAACACTTTAAAATTCAGTCTATTTAAAAATCCAAAGTCTCTTTTAAAACCTAAAATCTATTTTAAATTCAGTCTCTCAACTCTGGGTTCCTGTAAAATAAGTTAAATACTTCCTTGTTTCAAGAAGAAAGAGCCAGGACACAGCCACAGTCTGAACAAAGCAAAAACAGACTCCAAAAGTCTCCAATTATCTGGGGTTCACTCACGATCTTCAGGGATCCTCCAAGGGGCTTGGGTCATTCTCTAGTTCTGCCCTCTGAAGCACACACAGCTTGTTTCTAAGGCTCTGGCTGGCTCCACTCCAAAACTGTGACTGTTCTTGGTGGTTGCTCCATGGTACTGGCATCTCCAAAATGCTGCGTTCTCTGTAGCAACTGGGCTGCACTTTCACCAACAGCTTCTCTTGGGCTTCTTTCACGACGCAAAGCCTCAACTTCTCCCCAGTACCCCTTCAACTGTGGGCCTTCAATTGCCACTGGGACTACACGTGCACCAACGGCCTCTCCAGGCTGCTCACAGTGCCAACCACAGCTGTTTTTATGACCCCTTCATGACTTCAGAGCCAGCACTATCTGGTGACTCCCACACAACGAAGTTCTGCTGCCAGCACAAGGTTCACCTCTGAACACAGCCTCTGTGTGCTGACTCTAGGAAACACTTCGCAGGGGATTTCCCCTCAGTGATGCTGGTCTCTTTTTAACCACCTCTAATCTCTTAGCTCCAGCCGACCAGCATCCATTATCCCAGTCACGCAAAGGCTTCACTTTCGTAGTTCTGGTCTTTTATTTGTCACAGCTGATTCTTCAGCTCCAGCCAACCAGACACTGTAGAGTCTTCACCTAAAAGGCCTGGTGGAGTCTTTGCTTCCCTCTGAGACTCCACAAGCCAGGTCTCCATCCTCTGCACTGCTCTCAACGTTATCTTCCAGGCTCCCACAGAACATCCTACAGAGCTCTAAACACTCAGTGGCTTTTCCAGTCCAAAGCCCTTCCACAGTCCTCCCCAAAACATGGTCAGGTCTGTCACAGCAGCACTCCACAACCCTGGTACCAATTCCTGTCTTAGTTAGGGTTTCTATTGCTGTGATAAAACGCTTTCACCAAAGGCAAACTGGGGAGGAAAGGATTTATCTGACTTACACGTCCATATCGTAGTGCATCATTAAAGGAAGTCGGGGCAGGAACTCAAACAGGGAAGGAACCTGGAGGCCAGAGCTGATGCAGAGGCCATGGACGGGTGCTGCTTACTGGCTTGTTCCCCATGGCTTAATCAGTCTGCTTTCTTCTAGAACCCAGGATGGCCAGCCCAGATAGCACCACCCACAATGGACTTGGTCCTCCCCATCAAGTACTGATTAAGAAATGCCCTACAGGCTGTCTACAGCTGGATCTTACAGAGGTATTTTCTCAAATGACTTTCCCTCCTTTCAGATGACTCTAGCTTGTGTTAAGTTGACATGAAACTAAGCCAGGACAGCAGGCTAGCAAGTAGCACTCTCTCATGGCCTCTACTTCATCTGCTGCCTCTGGGTTTCCACTTGAGTTCCTATCCTAGCATCACTCAATGATGGACTGTGATATGGAATTGCAAGTCAAATAAACCCTTCCTTCCCCGTTTTTCTTGGTCATGGTCTTTATTATGGCAGCAGAAAGCCAACTAGGACACTGATTTACATGTGTATTTAAAGAGTCTGGGGAGAAAAGCTTTCCCATGGACTGCTCAAAAGGTCAGTTAGGCACACTGTTACCTTCCCACCCACAGAACATGGCCTCTCCCAGAGTTATGCTAAGATCAATATACAGTCACTAAGTGCAAGGAAGGTCTGAGGAGCAGATGAGGTGCTAGCTATAAGTTAAACGGAGAAAAGCAGGCTACCAAAGAGGGTGTGTGTCTTAGTTAGGATTTCTATCGCTGTGAAGAGACACCATGACCACGGCAACTCTTACAAAGGAACACAAATAACTGATAAGTGTCCCTTATCATCACGACAGGTGGCGTGCAGGCAGACATGGTGCTGGAGAAGGAGCTGAGAGCTCTACATCTTGATCTGCAGGCAACAGGAAGTGAACTGTGTGCCACACTGAATGTAACTTGAACATAGGAGACTTCAAAGCCTGCCCCCCACAGTGACACACTTCCTTCAGCCACACCTACTCCAGCAAAACCACAGTTCCTAATAGTGGCACTCACTCCCTATGGGCACCGTTTTCTTTCAAACCACCACAGTGTGGCATGTCCTACTTTTACGAGGTTTTCTACCACAAAGCTGGTTATATTCGCATGTGGCACTAAAGTTTATTCTTCTTTTAGGCTAGTAGTATTTTCTGACTTCTCTAAAAATCGATTATACTATTTCCAAAGCCAAGTGTTATATAATTTAAATTTAATTCCTGAGCTACATATAGGAACTGTCTTTATTACCCCATTCAACCGACATGAGAAAGGTGAGAAAGGTTTGCCTAGCACGTATGGGATAACACAGGGAAGAGACATTTCCTTCCCTTCTCCCTGTAAGTAGCAAACATTTCTGGAGCCTCCAGTATGTTCCAGGAGGGCTAGCCACTGGGCTCACTAATAGGGAGCATGTTCTTGTGTTTGGGACACTTATCATGAAGGTGAGGGGGGAAAGCTAATTCATATGAAAATCTCAAAAGCTGAAGATAATACAGACAAACACTAAGCTACTACACACAGAAATGCAAGCACTGGTAGGTTTATGCCGCCCCCTAACTGCCCATAGTTTCTTCCAGATACACACCTAACAAAACAGGGTCACAATCTCTTGGTTATGAGATAATTGTCAGATCTGCTGAGGCTCAGCTTTCTACCGTTGTGCTGGTTGCTGATGACAAATACCAGGCTCGGGAAGGACCCTGGTGCGTGACCTTCAGAAATGGAATTGAACCTTCTGCTCCCAAAATGATCCCGTACTCGTTTGAGGGTAGGGGGAAGCTGCCGAGGCTTAGGGTGGTTAACAAGGAAACTTTGGGGGAAAAGGGAAAGATCACTTCTCAGAAAATTTTAAACAAGAAGACTTGCCCCCCCCCGGAGTTTAATTGCCTTCACTAATAATGTCCTCCAAAAACTGTGATGCATTTTCTTATTTAAAATTTACCAGTGGCCTGAAAAACCTTATGTGCTGCCTTCTTTTCTGTTTCCTCTACAACATGGGGTGAATTTTATCCTCTGCAAGACTCTCACGGCCATAACATTCTGTCCAGTAAGCCTCTTAGAAGGAACAGCAAGCAATGAGAGAAGTGGACACAAACCTGCATCCCTAAACCAGAAGCTTTCTCTAATTGATAGTCACTTGCAAATAAAAAAAAATGGTTTTTGCTGAGAGCCTTTATCATTTATTACAGAAGTAGTAAGTAATATCCAAGGTGTCAATTCACCAGAATTAACTTCTGATGGAGGAAATTTGTCTTGCAAGGCCTGCAAGAAATACAGACTCCAGAATATCTGTTGCTTCTGCCTGTAATTTTAATGAGCTAAAATTCTTTTCCTAGCCTGTGTGTGTGTGTGTGTGTGTGTGTATCTTTTGAATACATTCCCAATCTCCCAGGCATTTTTATCTGTGGATTATCAAAAAGATGAGTCTTCCTTTGCTGTATTGTCTGATTGTTATTAATAATGTTAGCCTATTCAGAGTTTTGATGAATAAAATAAATACATAGAGATGGTGCCCAAGTCAGGAGTTATAAGTCCATTCAGAGCTGTCTTAGAGCTGTTTAAGAAAACAGCTGTAAGTTCCCCAGCTGCCAAGACAGCCACACACTATCAACTGATATAAAACTTTAAAGTGGCTTTTAGATCAAACCAGGTGCTTTGCTAATTGGATTTTAAGATACATTGTTCACAGAAAAAGACGATCTCACTTACTAGGATGTGTAACCAGCAGTATGATTTGTTGAGCCAAGGTAAATAGTGCGAAATAACCCAAGTGCAGTGCCAGGGACACTAATGAACTCTTTGCATGGATTCCAGGCCTCAATCTTCAGACACCTTGGAATCAGATCCCCTGACTGTCCAGGGCTAGCTACAAAATAGTAACTAACTTCATAGTCCTGAAAAAAGAGTTACAAGCTGTCCTTTTTGCGGTCAAGGATTACACGCAAGACAGATATATCAAATATATCTTAAGATTTAAAACACGTTGAATGTCACTGTGCCTCGGCAGGTGCTGAGTGGACTCTTGTGCCGCCGTGATCCTGTCCCTGTCCCCTGAAGCTTGTGCTGCTCTCTCTCTCTCTGACGACACGTTTGTAAACAAACAGTCTGAGAGGGCCTGGGCTTTTCAGACCACTAACCACAAAATGTTTAAGATGTCCTATACACTCAGAAGTGTGGGATAGAACCACAATTTCCTTATTTCTCTTATTGCTTTAGTTTTATAAGGCGACCTCTATATGTATTAAAGGGTCACAGCATCAGGAAGGTTGAGAATCTGACACCAAGACAGTAAATAGCTTGCTGAAAAAAGAGTGTGCCCGAAGGTGAAAGGCATGATGGGAAACAATAGCTAATAGGAAGAGGGTCACAGGACTCGGTGTGTGGCCTTTCACGACAAGAGTGGGGAGGGGCCTGTGAGCAGGGACTTCTGGGAAAGAACACCCAGCAAGGATGGGCAACAAAGACCTGAAGCAAATGGACTCGGAAGCCAGGGCAGGGTGGCTGCTGGTGAAGCCTCAGTTCATGAAAGTGACGCCACCTGTCTCTCCTCCCTTGAAGCTTTCTCCAGGGAAATGGCCCAATTTCAGAAAAGCCCCAGCGTTTAGTGGGGAATTAACTGTGTGGTCAGAAGCCTGTTCTCTGTGCCTGTCCTGCTGCTGACTGATTCTTGATTTCTCTCTCAATACTCCAGAATCACTTGACTAGAAAGTCATGGGGCAGGAGTGGGGAGTGGGGGTATTGCTCATTCTCTCATGGTTTGTCCACCAGACATGGTCATCAGGCTGGCCCCCAGCTCTCCCCACTCCCATAAAGGGAAAGAGGAGATCGGCTAGCTGGCACAGCGTGGGGCAGATGAAGGCTCTGAGAAGATGAGGAGTGGTTTCTTGAGTCCCTCCCGGGGAGCTGCTGAGCCTAGGAGAGTCTAAAGCTCTGTAGCTCAGCGGGACCTTTTGAAGGGTTCAAGATCCACAGTGCAGATGGCAGAGACCAAAGGTGGAATTTCTGGGTGTCATCCAGCCAAGGATGAGTTCAGAGGAAGAGCACAGAGGTTGGGTCTGGGACCAGTGCCACATGGCCACAGTCCTGCATTGGATTGAGGGTGCCTCCAGGCCCGCACTATAATTTTTTTTTTTTTACATTCTCTATGTAGCCCTGAATGTGCTGGAACTCATTCTGTAGACCAGGCTGGTTGTGAAATACAAAGATCCACCTGCCTCTGCTTCCGGAGGGCTGCAATTAAAGGTGTGTGCCACCCCACCCTGCCCAGACTCAACACTGTCATTCTTAACGTTTGTCTGGAATCCAGAACTTCCACTGCACACCTCCATCCTCTCCCTGCTCAGCTCTCACAGTTCCCCTCCAGGTGACACACACAGCGAGCACTTGGGTCATCCAGTACAGACAGCCACATCCTTTCCAGCTGCTCACAGTTAACTACCCGCTCAACATTTGTCTCGAGGATGGACTGCTTACAAGAAGTAGCAAGTTGGGCGGGGGAAGAGTACATGTCAGTCTTGGGCACACTCACAACAGCATAAAAGCTCCCGTGAGGCTCTGTCTCTTGAAGATGCCAAGTTGAAGATCAAGTCCTAATCTAGGAAACCTTTGGGGATCATTCCAGATCTAAATTATAGCACTTCCAAATCCAGTTTCCAGAACCTGGCAGTTCTCCAAAACCAGAATCTACATCTTTTCCCCCAGTGCTAAGCTGAGTTGGTGTTTAATGAACAATTGTTAAGAAAAGGAGCTTTCAATTTCTTTTGTGTGCATACAATCACTCAGTGCCTAATCAGAGTCCTTGTGCTGAGTCCTGAGAAATGAGATGAAGAAGGCACCTCCTACCAGGACCTTACAGGCTGTGTGGCTGTACCTAGAGTCCTCTGTGCTATAGATCGGGTCCTCAATGGCCCACAAAGACCCATCTGTTAAAGCTCTCCAGCTTGCGGTGCTACTGAAAGATGGTATAATCTTTAGGGGTGGGTCTTAGATACTGTTCTGTTGTCATGAAGACACCATGACCAGGGAAACTCTTATACAGGAAAGCATGCAATTAGGGGCTTGCTCACAGTTTCAGAGAATTAGTCTATTGTCATCACAACAGGAAGCAGGCATGAGGCTGAGATCTACAAACTGCCCTACAGGCAGCCAGCAGAGAGAGACTGGGCTTGTCCTGAGCTTTTGAAACCTCAAAGCCCATCCCCAGTGACAGGCGTCTTCCAACAAGACCACTCCTCCCAGTCTTTCCTTAACAGTTTACCAACTGGGGATGAGGCATGCAAATATTTGAGCTCAAGGGGGTCATTCTCATTCAAAGTTCCACAAGTGGGGTCTGGGGGACAATTAGGGGTGTGCCTTGAAGGGTGTACTAAATTCCAGCCACTTCTGTCTCTAGTGCTCCCTGGCTCTCATGAGGTAAGCATCCTCTCCCCTAAAAGCATCCACCATGACTTACTACCTCACCACAGGCCAGAACAGCGACATGCTCAATCACGCACTGAACCCCCAAACCTCAAGTCCAAACAAACTTTCCCTTCTGCGAGTCAGCACTCTCAGGAATGCTGTCCCCATGGCAACTGAACGGGGCATTTACCATCTGTGCAGGAGGGCGAAATAGAGAAGACGGTCTCCTGAATGGGGCTACAGCGTGGGGTAAATAGTGTATGTTCACTTTGGAGTCAGAGCCTGGCTCATGATTCTTCATCAATAATTACAGTAATAACTATCACCTGATGAGCCCTTCTCCTAGCGTGTGTATGCAGCTGGGGCGGGGCGGTGTCTGTAGGATAATCCTTAGGGTTAAAAGTTAAGTGGGTAAATTTTAGGTGAGATGTAAATAAACTTGAATCAAGAGGAGAAGCTAAACCCTATACAAAACTAACTCCCCCCCCCCAAAGAACATGGTTCAGAAAGGGCTGGAGAGAAATAAGCAAGAAAAAGGAGATGGCATGCAGGTTATCGCCACGTCCCTGAAGGACACTGGAGAAGGAACAGGAACTCCAATTGCTCTCTTGTGCAGGGCACATAGCAGGCCACAGCGCCATACTAAGGGAGATGCTCCGCTGAGGCTCCTGCAAGCACAGGCCTGCCCTAGAGAGCCGGGTCTCAGCAGGCTTTGTTCGCTGGCTCCTGTCTCAATCCTGGAGCAACTGCTCAGAAGCTGCTGGCCCTGACCAGCCAAGCTCCTGCCCCAGGCCACAGTCTGCTCAACATTCTCTCTCTTTTCTAGGACATCCCACCCCGCAAGAGCTACGCTCTGGATAGCTAGATCCACCCGCCACGGTCGGAGCCTTTTGGGTTGTACCTGTTTCTTTGGGAAATGGAACAGCAAGCTTTGTCCCTGGGGCAGGATTGGGTGGGGGCTGGCTTCATGATAAGAGCCTCAAAATACACGTGAAGGCAGCACAGAGGCAGGCTGTCCTTTTCCTTGACCCAATTTCCTAACCTCGAGTCTCAGGTGTGTGCCAGCCACATGGCGCAGCCTAGATTTGCACCCTGGGGGCACCAGAAAAAGGAGGCTGGGCTGTATATATGAGTCCCCTACACTTGGCACAATCAGAAGAGAGCTCGAGTCTGTTCACTATACGGACACAGAAAGCCACAGCACACACAGTACTGAGCATAGCTTTTCAGTAGAGCCAGCATGAGTGCTAGGAATTCAAGGGACAAAGGAACATTGTGGGCTGAGAATGGAAAGAGTGGGTGGACTTAGATGGTCAGGCAGCCAGCTAGGAATAGGAGGCTTGGGCACAGCATGGCTAGAAGCATGAGTTAGGGCAGATGTCATGCATGTAAAAGACTTTTGACTGAGAATCGGAACATTGGGCTTCAAGTGTTCTTCCAGAACACAGAAGACTTCTGAATGGATGGAAGGGGTGGGAAACCGAGGCAAGAAATTTAATTCCCAACACAACAGTAGATATGCTGCCTGGCTGGCAGTGCGAGGATGTGCTTTCCCTACCCACAGGAATGAAGGCTCCATCCTTATCTGCAGGGGATACCATGAGCTGCCAGTCATCAGCTCTCAGCACCCCCAGCCCACCTTAGAATTGTCTCTTTTCCCAAGATTATGTCCCCTGCCAGAGGCAGCCCTGAGCCAGCAACCAATCCACACACAGCCACAAAGACTTAACCTCTCACTCCAAACCAGGGCAAATCTGAAGGGCCACTCCAGCTGGAAGGCCTCTGCGGTCAACTGAGGCTGCCTCTATTTCTCCCTTTCTCCTTTTCTTTGGTCTTGATTCCCAGAGCTCTCCTTAGTAGACATCCTGCATGCTAATGTTTGGCTCTGAGCCTGTTCTTCAGGGAGCCCAGCCCCGCCTGCAGCACCCCTCTACACAAATGCTAAGACAACAATGACAGTGTCCCTAAGTGTCTTCTTAAATGCATGAAGGCGACAAGGAATGTGCACTCAGTGAGTCTGACGCCAGAGCTACCCAGGGGACATCAGCCAATCCCAGGGATTTGTGGAACCCACACAAGAGTCCAAAACGGCCTACCTAAGGTAAAGGGTCAACCTAGAAACTTCTGCCTGAAGCCAAGAACACTCCACGGAAGGCCAGAGCGAGACTGGGAGAAGAAGGACGTGCGAATCAGACAGAACAAGGTAGAGGAGATCAATCCCTAGCCTTCAACCATCACAGCAAACACAAATGTGCTAAATAAAAACCAAAGATCGTGAAAACAGATACAAAACTGTGCCTGCACCCTGGTTGCAACGGGCATAAAATAAAGACATGCAAATGCCGAAGGGGTGGCCAGCACCATAAATATCACTTCTGCACATTTAGAGCCAATACAATTCTTAAAAGAAATTCATCGAGTTGTATAGGCTTTGGTTCATTT
>JAQHUG010000004.1:12873324-12884116 GCA_028555095.1 Dicrostonyx torquatus
TGTGTGTGTGTGTGTGTCACTCTCCAGGCCCTTTCCCTGGCTTGTGAAAGAACCCTCTCGTAGTGCAGGCTCCATACTACAGGCATGGTACCATAGTACACGTAGTAGCACAGACAGTACAGGCACTACAGGACCGTAGTACACATAGTAGCGCAGATGGTAGCTATTCTAATGTCTAAGAGCGAAATTGACCTGACAGAGACCTACTGGTCTACAGCAACAAGTGGAGCGTGCTATTAGTACCTTGGGGCCTGCTAGAGAGGTTGGTTTCCAGATGACAACCTGGAAAGGAGTTCGACCCAGGCCCAGGAATCTGTATCTCAGGGCCTTCCCCGGAAGCTCCAGTGCAGGTCTGTGCTGTTTCCCAGTGGGAGCCAACTCATAGCAACTATGATGTGTGATCAAATAGGACACATAAGCAAATGAGTCAGTTGCGAGACACAGAACCAGGGGAGCCTGGTGACAGACCAGAAATGGAGCCAAGTGTGGCAGTGCAGGTGAGATCAGGTGAGGGAGACGTGGGAGGGGACAGCTCCATGCCTGTATCCCGGGCTGGGCTGCTGCTTCCTTCCTTATAGCTGTGCCTGCCCCTCCCCTATCTAGATCTCAGCCTGTTTTCAGGGCCCATGAGAGCTCCACCTCCCCCAAGCAGTCTCCCCTGGCCCATCAGATGCTCTTCTCAGCCATGAACTTCTTATCTCTCTTGTGGCCATTTGTTTCCAGAGACGGACTTTAATCCCACTGAGCACTGGGACCACATCATCAGCTACTTTATAGCATCCCTTCCTTGGTTCCCTTCTAGAGTGGAACATATACTAGTCTTGACAGTTTGGTTGCATTAAACAGAATTCCTAAAGTGAGGCCTGCAAGGTTTTACCTGCTGTTTAGCGATCAGGGTCTCTGAGAGATGGAGAATGGGAACCAACTGATATACCTGCTGGGCTCTGGGCAAGCAGTCCATCCATCCAGACTCAGGGAGGGTTTGACAGGAAAATCGGGTGATAGTGTGGTTGGCACCTACTTTGACCTCCTGTCCCACCAGAAGCTCCATGAGCCCCAGCAATTCTGGATAGTTACCAGCAGGGGGAGAACACCAAGAGCTGCCCCCACTGAGAAGCAGGTACCAACATCCAGCAAGGCTGCACAGCAGTTCGGGCACCATCTTAGTGGAAACGATCAAATCCAGCAAGTCAGGAGACTAGAAAGTGTATTTAAAGACACCAGTACCACACAGAGCACATGAGCTGGTGCTAACTAAGGAAGAAAGCTGTCTGGGGAAGTCTGGAGCAGTGGGTGACTGGAAAGGAATGTACGAGACAAGGGGTCACATAGCCCTCAGTTCTGGAGAGGTACAGGGAAGGACAGCTAGTCGGCTTAGCTTTCCTGCTGGGAGCAGATCACCAGCAGCAACACTCCCCCTCCAACTCTTTGGGCAGGCCCAAGTGGGAGCATAAGTGGCCAATGCAAACCCCAGGACTGGGAAGAAAACAGCACTTAATTATTGAGGCACTTCTGAGATAGGGTGTGTGTGTGTGTGTGTGTAGACATTTTCACTCCTATCCATTTGAATGGACGGCAGTGAGATGAGATAGGCACTGGAGGTGAAAAGGGGGCCTGCAACAGAGAGGAGAGGGGCTCTTTCCACCAGAGAACCTCACCCGGGAGCGTCCAGGGCAGAGCTCCCTCCTCCAGGCAGGCAGGTAGCCGGCAGCCCCTTGGGCTCCACCAGGCAGCAGAGCCACAGGAGCCTGGCATGCCCGTGCATCTTTCACACACTGAGACTGACGCTGGGAATGGCATCGACTGCCCTTTCTCTTCAAGGAGTTTGGCTGTGGATGGAGAAGGGGAGAGAGACCTGCTGCTGCTCTGACCTTTGGTGCTTAGGATGGGAAAGAACCATCTACTTCGAAGGCCATCAGCTTGTCTCACAGATCTAAAATTTACTGTCCCTTTGTGTGGCCACAGACCAACCACTACCACCCCACCTAATCCGGGGTTCCTGGGGAGAAAAAAAAAACCTTTACCTCCAAGGTCCTCCACAAAAATTTATGACTGCCAAACTAAGAAGGAAAAAAAAAGAAAGAAAGAAAGAAAAGAAACCTTTGACCTTCCAGTCACAGCCAAATGACCATGAAAATGTAGGTTTAGGGGACAGCGCAGCTCTGGGCATGCACATGCATTTATGGTCAGTTTAGCTGCTTGGCGTTCCAAGGTGCTGCCCACGTTGACAATAGAACAAAGTTCACACACACACACACACACACACACACACACACACACACATAACCCCACTACGACAGGCACACAGCTGGCGCTGTCCTCCAGCTGGCAGCAGAGATGGAGATGCCATAGGGCACACCACGGAGGTGCACTCCAGCTAAGGGCAAACCTCCTGTCACCTGCTCGGAGAACGCTACCGCTGGCCTATCGGCCACCTCTACACTGGGTGTATTCCATGCCTTCAGACTTTCTTACCTCTTGATGTAGCTCCTGCTGTACAGGATCTGCTGCAGCAAGGTCACCAAGGCGAAGGCGCAGATGAAAATGAAGAGCAAAGTTCGGTTCCCCAACAAATCCCGGTTAGCTGAGGGGTCTGCGTAGCGCATCCTGGCGGCCCGGCGCCGCGGATGCACCGTGCGGGGCGGCGTGGCAATCACGCGCGCTGTGTGGGTCCCCGGGGGGCGTCAGGTGAACTGTCAAGGCTTGGCCAGGAGGGCAGAGGACTTCGCCGGGCAAAGTTTCCCGCGGGCGCAGCCGGGGCCGCGGTGGCGAAAGGACAGGGCCAGTCGTGAGGAGGTCCGCCGATCCCCAGGCCTGTCCTCTCGTGCTGCTGTCTCTGGGTGCCAGTGTCCCGCAGCCGCCGTTCTGACCGTGGAGGGGCGACGGCAGGTGCCCGAGCCGGGCCGCCCTCCCACAGAGGTGACGACCAATGAGGATCAGGGCCGGCCAGGCTGGGCTGAGACTCTGCGCGGCGCACCGCCCCCTCCGGGCTGGTTGGGGATTGGGGGCCGGCCGGGGGACAGCGTGTCTGATCCCCGTTCCCGCAGTCAGGGAATGCGAAGGTTGCCCTTCGGTAATGCGGAGGCGAGGTGGGCGACGCAACCTGAGGACGCGGGGCTGTGGGGAGGGGGAAGGGAGAGGCGGAAAGGGCCGGGTTGGAATCGCGGGGTTCGGAGGAGCGCGGGGACAAGCGCAGACCGCAGAGCCGGCCTTGTCGGAGACGAGCATTTGCATGCGGCGCGCAGGGCACTGAGTCACCGCGGCGGCCGCGTCCTCGCGCGCTGCTGGAGAATCCGCGGTGAAAACGGAGCAAGGTCAGCCGGGCAGCACTTCAAGGACGGCGCGCGCTGCCCCTGCATGCTAATGGCCTTAAGGGTTGTCCCTGGGGCCTCGACTCCCGGCTCCTGCTGAGCAGAAAGTCGGGGTCTATCCCCGCCAACCCCCTGTCTCCCCCACCTCCCCGGCCACTGGCCTCTACCCTTTCACCATCTGCAGCTAATGGCCCTTAGTCAATAACCCTGTTGTCACCCAGACACTGGGACTTTGTCTTATCCTTGGAACTATTCATAGACCATAGGTCAGCAGCCAGCCAACTTCGGGTACTACGGCTCCCCAAAGCTTTAAGAAGTCACTAGGTCCAGTAGTGAGCACTCCGTGCTTCAGTGTAAAGCTGGTGAAATCATCCCAGAGATGCAACGGGAAGGCGATGGTATCCCAGAAATTCTTACCCCCGAAGAATGCCACCCCTACCAGGTTCCAGGCTCGCAACAGCCGGTCCATCCTTCCATCCAGACACGGCATAGGCTTGGAAGTCAGTCAAGTGCCCGGGGCATCCACTACTCAACTCACTCTGTATGTTAGGGTGCCCTTCCCAGGACTTTCCAGACATGACTCTAGGTCCCAGAGTCATGCCTGCTTTGCTCTCAAAATTTGACCAAAACTCAAATCGCAGCAAGAAGAAGAATTTTGGCAAGAAATGCCCAGACTCCAACCCCTTCAACCTTTGCATTTAGCAATTTCTTTTTTGACCAGAAAGACCAAGGGATGCATGCTAAGTTTCCATGACTAAGGAGCCAGCAATAATTTCAGTTGTGTTCATTCACAGGGTTGAAATAGTAAGTATCATCTTTGAAAAATGTGTGTAGTTTTCTATCCCCTGTACCTATCTGTGAGTAGGCTTTTTAGCCAATTAATGGGATAATCTAGAAATCTGCTCATTGTCTGATTAGCCTTGAATCCGTTGATGTTTTACACATCAACCTATAATCGCTCTCATGTACGCTAATGAATTTCTACCTCCTGTCTTCTATCATGGTCTGCAGTTGAGTGGGTCCAAGTGCCAGTTACCTAGCCAGGTTTGCCTAGCAAGAAGTTCTTGAGTTTCAGGTTTCCTGTACATGCTGGGAATGGGGACCTGTCAGTGAACCCCAATGACAGCACTGACTTAATGCTTTTCTTTCCTGCTTTCTTCCTTTCCCCACAGGTTTTTGCTCTGAAAAAAACCAGGCTGGCCTCCGACTTGTGCCCATTCTCAACGCGGGGTTAAGGTGTGTGTCACCACCATACCACACTCAGGTCTCTCTAACTTTTTAACAGGGACTTCTGCGTACCACTTGCCGCTGGGTCCTCCACATATTGTGGGGCAGGTCCCACACCCAAGTTCCAAGCTGACAGAGCAGGTTACCTTGTGCCTTCCTCGTGTGAGGTTAGCGAGGACATATAGAGACAGGAGTCACTCAATGACAGCATGAGCTTCTTATTCAGCCGTGGAGGGGGTCTTGCTAGTCTAGAGACCACAGAGTCCACTGTCTGCTTCTAAACTGAGGTAGTTAGAGAGCAGAATGGGGAAAGGAAAGAAGGATTAAAAAGTTAACCTTTTTGGCACATGGCTGTCCCTCTGTATTTGTAACCAGGGAGTGATGCATTAGAGAATGTCAGGTGACAGATAAGTATCTCTTCGGGCACATTACTGGAATCAATAGGGCAGGACGGACAAACATGCAGAGAATCGGGCTACTTTAGCTCTTGGAAACTAATTTAGTTTTCAGATCATTGCCGTTCAACCATATGGAGGAGCTATACAAAATGGAGTGGCTGGCCCCTCCCTCCAGCCCCGGCACCTTGTTTCCTTTCTCATCCTGCTTATCCTCCCTCCCTGTTCTGAGAATTGCCTTTGGATGCAAGCTTCTCTGCAAAATAAACCAAAACAAATCCATTTTATAGTCATGAATCCAAATTATCCCAAGAACGTTTTAATTGAAGTATAATACATTTACCAAAACAGCATGGACCACCAGTGTATAGCTCACTGCATTTTCATAAGCTGAGCACGGTGATGTGGCCAGAATAGGAACCAGAGGAGAAGTCCTCCCCGCCCACCTAGGATCTCATCACGCTCCACTATGGCTACTGTGCGCTCAAGGGTTCTGAGGCTCAGACTCTAGGCGTCAGGCTCACACAGCCAAGGCTTATACCACTAAGCCAACTCACAGAGCCAGCTCTGACTCCTGATGCGAACTTAATGTATTTCCTATTCAGGCAGTTTTGTGTCTGGCCTCTTCTGGCTCACTGTTAGCCATGAAAGCCATACATGTTATTGTATATATATGGGTGTATGCACACACTCTTGTGCACACATGTTTTACCAGTCATGCAGATGAATGCTGACACAGGGGCTGCTGGGCAGAGGGTTTTTGTATGTCTTCAGGCTGAAGTCAGCTGGTTGAGATCAGTAGGTTGCTCTCTATGGCCCTTGAAGAGGACTGGGATCTTCTATGGAGGTGATTTGAATCAATCTAGGGACTGGCTTGAGAGAGCGCTTACTGATGGCTTTGAAGATAGAGGAGACCTCTTGGCAACGTACTCAGATGCCCTCTCTGAGGAGAGACTGGCTCCTGGCCAATAGCCAGCAACCACACAAAAAAGACTGAATTCTTCCAACAACCTGAAGAGGCCTTGCAGAGGGTCCTGGGCTCCAGCTGCCCTGACCTTGAGACACATCAAAAAATGAGATCCCACCCCTCAGCTGTACAACTTGAAGCTCATCTGTGTGGTCCTCACAACGCTAAATGTGTGGTCCTTTCACAAGAGGACCAAGCCAGTTTCTAGTTAGTGTCTGTGCGGTCTTTCTGCCGTACAGTACTGCAGCATGCCTGGCTATCTTTCCTTTTGCTTTGTGCTTTCAGGGCCTCAGATTGAACCCAAAGACTTGTGCACGCTAAGCCAAAGCATCAGACCACCATACTACAGGGCCAGCACTAGCATCTCTGCTGTTGATGGGCATCCGGCAGCTGCTGCTCTTCGATGGATGACTGCATGCACGTCTATTTGGAAATGCATCTGTGTTTGGAAATTTTCAGCCGGACAGTGTATGTATGCTCAGCTTTAGTGACTGCTGCCAAATGGTTTTCCAAAATGACACATTATTTATAACTAGGTGTTTGCCTTGCCATCACCAAATGAGGTGATGTGAGCAATTAATCTTCTAACCTAATGGGAAAAAAGAGCGCCAAAATTTTTGAGGGACAGTAGCAGCCCCAGAGGTCCTTACTCCCTGTTCCCTGCACAGACTTGCAGGGAATAAATTTGATGCAGGTGTTGAGGACAGGTGGGGATCTGTGGAAACACCCATGGGGTGGATCTCCATCACTCTGCAAATGCAATAATCTAGCCCATCTCTGCTGATGCTGCTTATCCAGCCCAATGGCATTTGATATCTGATTTCTTCAGATCAAACCAAAGAGTTATATTTAACCCACCCACAAATGTCTTGCAAGGCTAGTGGAATCAGAGAAGTAAGGTCATGAAACGAACAAGTTTGAAATCTTTGATGCTACTGGCAATATGGAGCCAGACTCTACCTTAGGCCAAATTTATGCTCTGATTGTAGAATTGCAGCAAACATTTAGAAGGACTTACAAACAAAAGAGTAGACACGTGATCAAGTGATCACAGTGCCAGATTCAGCAAACACCATTTTTATATTGTAATGGCCAGGGATGGGGACAGCTGCATCGTTGTTTAAAATACACACTCACGCACAATTAAGCCAAGAACAAATGTCAACACTGGCACAATCTGCTAAATTCCTGATAACTGATGGGTATTACTCATGCTGCGAACATTGTCTCCAATATGAAGTAGAGGAGCTTAAAAAGAGGAAGGAACAGAGCAGTTTCTTTGGGCTTTTATTTTGTGCAGCCCAACCATAGTCTGCGATTATGTAAAGTGGCATTCCACGCACGTGTTCAAGGAGTGTGTGACAAGGGTGTGGCGTTCTTATATCTCTTGACATTTGTGCTAACAAGTCAGGTCTGTGAGGGGCTGCTCTTGGCTTGGGGACAATGTTTGTGATGAAAGCGGCTATTACCATGTGAGCAAATTGCTCTGGAGATAGCCCCGTAATCTATGGCTCGGCTAACCACCGAGGTTAGCACTGCAGGTGCTGCGGCTTACATCGACCTGTCTTGATTTTTCATCACTTCGAATGGTGTACTGGAGCTAGAATGTCTACTCCTCATACATTCCCACTGTGACTCAGGGGTTGTCTTCCAGGTAATGGATAAGTCACTGGTAATCCTAAGCCTCCCTGCCGTGGCATCTCCAACCCCAGAAGCTCCTCCTCACCTTCCAGCAGTCAATCACTGCATCAGGAAGCAGAAAGGTTCTGGCCCGCCTCAAGTTTACCGTGTTCTCATAGCTAGTCAGGCACAACAGTGGGATGAGGTCATCTGGGTCCCACTTAGATGACATGGAAGCTTAACTGAATCCCATATCTCCTTCACTCATCCTAAAGACTGGGTTATGGGAAAGAAACCAGTTCTTTCATAGACTCCAGTTCTACTCTTTAGAGAAAGACCACTGGCGAACAGGGCTGAGAGAATAAATAGTTTGGGTTCTTATCAAGTTTAGTGCTCCTTCAGTACCTACAAAGGGACAGGTGGCCCACTAGGATCATCCACTTATAAAGCACTAATGAAGGCCTCCCAATCCTCCTATATAGCTACTCTGTATGAGTCATTTAGCCATCACCCTAAGTTCTAAAGCTCCATGTATTCTGTGGACATGGCTGGTATGACCCTCACATACAGGTATTATTTTGTGCCCTCACAAAGTCTAGTGAGGAAGTCAGACAGACAATCCTTACATACTGAGTAACTGGGAGTGATGAGGAGGGTGGCTGGTAGGATGGACCACAGGAAGGTGTCTAGAAGAAGTATTTGGGGGCTGCAATGGCATGGGAACAGATAGTCAATCCGATGAAAACAACAGGACTAGGTGTTCCCGGTAGAGGCTGTAGCATGAGTAAAGTTCCAGTGGTAGCTGTGGCTTGCTGGCTCCGTGGATCTGAGAGATGAGGGCGGCTTGTGGCCCACAGGCAGAGCCTTGCAAGTTGGGACTCCATCCATGGACTATGGCAAAACTGTATCATAGCTAATCAGTCTGCAAACTGAAGGAGCAGTGCTTCGGAGGCATAAGCCTTCTACTCGCTACAGGTATCAGACCCCACTCCCCGGTGTCCACTCCCTCACCCTATCAGCAGGCAGCCCAGGCCAGGGTAAGACTTAATTCTTTGCCTGCTTCCATGGAAGCAGAAGAGTGTAAAATATGACCACTGCTTTGTAAAGGCTGTCACCATATTAAGTGGCTCATCATTCAGTTCACTTGAGAGTCATGGAAGTGGGTTAAGCATGTCTAGGGATGCCCACTGCAAAATCATGCAGTTGCTAGAGCTTGTGTCTGGTGTGCACTGTCCCTGCCTTCTGGGGCCCTCTGTCCTCTAGGTTCCTGGTATGAGTCCATGCTCTGCCCTGCTTTCCCCATCTCTCCTCTTGAGAGAGGCTTTGAGAACTTTCATCTAAACCTTTGATGGAGAGACTGAACCTGCAGTGTCGTCGATACTGTGTCTCTTCCCAACTGTGCTCCCAGCACTGGAAAGGAATATACAAGCTACTGACATCCTCATCATGTCCTCAAACATTTTCAATTCAGTCTTCTGGGGCTGGCTTTCCTCAGGGACATCTACTTGATTTTCTAACAGAATTGTTGGGGAAATTCTGTTAGAAATGTTGTACAAAATGTTCTTCCTCCAACTAGTCAATACTTAAGGCTGATGCATTCTGTCTAAGAACCTGAAAGGGGATCATTGTCTACAACACACGCAGTCATCAGTTTAACAGTATGACTTTGCTCTGATATGAGTTTATCCTAATTATCATTCTCACAGGTCACGTGTCCAATGAAGAACGCCAGCATCCAACAAAGCTTTCTGAAAGGCCAGATGGAGATTGTCACAGGCTTCATGAAACAGTTTCTGTGGCCAGTGTTCCACTACGTTGTTATAATGTGGAAGCACAGTCAACCCACAAATGGGGCTGACCCACGAGCTGTGTTACGGATTCCACTCCACACTGGAATATGCAGAACTTCTGCACACAGTCCCAGCCCACTGACCTGAATAACACAAAAGGCCTTCCCTTGTGTTTAGACACTGTCTCCACAAAGGCTTGATAACTTACACGAACCTATTATCCACTGCTAACACACTAGATTTATTTACTCTTGAACCTGGAACTCACAATGTGACATTTATATGCACAGATGACCCTGACTGTGGCCTACAACCTCATACATACTTGTCTCTGGGCGCTATGGCTCACAGAGCAACTGTTCAATAGGTTGTTTGTACGATCCCACCTTTCTGCCTGGAGACAAGAGATTCTTGGGTCCTTAAGGTCAGTGTCAGTTAGCAGAGCAGGAGCCACAGAGATATTAATGAGCACATCAGCTGTGGTGTACACTTGGGATCCTCTACTGGGAAAGCAGACTGAGAGGGTGCTAAGAGAGAGACTGGGAGCCCCTTGCAGGCATGGTTGTCACCACCAAGTTCATGTGAAGTAATGAGTCGGGTCAACCTCCTTCCAAGGGTGGAGTCAGGGTCTTTGTTGTGACTGAATGCCCTGACATCTGTCTGTGAAGGCTGTGGCAAGGCTGAAGGAAGTGGCTGGCGGTGTCCCAGAGCCGGGGAAGCACTGAAAATCGTAGTGCACGGGTCGAATGTGAAACCGTGATAGTGCAGTGTAGTGGGGACTCTTTCCTGGTGGGCCAGTCTTTACTGTGACCTTAAGTGGGGAAGTCATTTCACAGTGCAAATGTGTGACACTGATCAGGTGTCTTCCCTGCCAGCTTCACATTCAAGCTCCCAGAACTTCGTCTTCCACATCCTCTCTCAGCCTACACCACAGCGGCTTCTCGATCACCCCAGTTTTGCTGCTGTGAGTCTCACCACCCATGTCCTCAGCCAGCTCAGAAGCCAGCCATCTGAATGACAGTTAACACTGGATCTGAGGAACTCTGGGATTTTACCTGAATGTCTTCAGATTCTTACGGGATATCATTTGCATAGATGCAAATGAGAGTCCCGTAGTTATGTGTAAACTTTAAAATACTTTAGGATCCAGTGATTGGATGCTACAAAAGTTCTTCTCTTCGTAACCTTTGTAAAAAGTAGGACATGCGCTCCAAAGAGCACATCAACCATATTACACAGCTCTCTGAATAATCACAACATGAAGATGGCTATGTGAGAAAAAACAATGAGCACACGCCTTTATTCCCAGCACTCGGGAGGCAGAGGCAGGCGGATCTCTGTGAGTTCGAGGCCAGCCTGGTCTACAAGAGCTAGTTCCAAGATAGGCTCCAAAGCTACAGAGAAACCCTGTCTCGAAAAGAGAGAGAGAGATTGAGAGAGAGAGAGAGAGAGAGAGAGAGAGAGAGAGAGAGAGAGAGAGAG
>JAQHUG010000004.1:12884143-12918223 GCA_028555095.1 Dicrostonyx torquatus
CTCATGTTCCCTCAGGTTCAGGTGCCATCTCAAACCCTGTCATCTTCACTACTCTTTCCAGCCCCGTCTCCTCTGTGGTGCATCTCACGGGATCCTGGGCCAGCTCCAGACTAGCAAACTGGAAAGAACATGTACTTTGGAGCCTATCTTCACAAGTCTCTCTCACCTCTACCACTTGCTAGTGTTGTGGATCTGGTAAGACACACCACCTCCTTAATAGTCTCTGAACACTGTCATGGGGACCCAATGTGCTGTCCACTTCCCAGAGGACAGGGGGGTGGGGCTGTGTTCAGCATGCAGCCACTGAAGTTTCACGTATGTGCACTTTGTGAGCCTCTACAGCCCTGTGCGGGAAGTCACTGTGTCTGGTTCACAGGTTGCCTCTGTTGATTCTCGTGAGAGATGACTAGTCCAGTCATGGCAGATTGGAAGCTATTTGTCGGCTCCGAGGCTGACCAGTGTGTTCCAGAGGTGACAAGATCCAGCAGGGGATTCAAACTTACCCACAGTCCCGTGAGCATCTGAAAGCAACTTTGGGTCAGCGTGCTGGTTCTTTTAAGAGATTATCTTCACTAATATTTATTTCAGCCTTGCCAGGATGTTTCCTAAACAGACACATAAACGCCAGCCTTATGACACTTGCTAATAAAAACCAAATCCTTTGGCTTGAGTTGCAGTGGTGCCTAATAATAGCTGCAGAGGCAGATGAGTGTTTAGCTGGCCATGTGAAGAATATGTGGGACTCTCGAAGCCAAGAGACTGTAGTGCAGTCAGAGCCAATGGCGGCATCAGCAGTCAGGGCAAGGGCCAGTCTGGTCTATGACTGCAAGCAGTATTTGTGTGGGGGGGGGGAGCAGAAAACCAGTCAGCCCCATCCTGGTCACATCAACAAAACCAGGGAAGGCCATGCTGTCACACAATAAATATACTGGACAGCGACTCTGGAGCACACACTTACAGGTGTGTGCCAAGGGTTCAGAGGAAAGTTTCTTACTCCTTCCCAAGATGTTCAGATAGTTGTTGAGATGGAGAGGAGGTACCTTCTTGCGTTAGAAATACAAATCAATCATTTCCTAACTGGGCAGCGGCCTGAGAAATGGATGCATCGAGAACAAGTTCTGTGCTGTCTTTATGGGAGTCTGGCAAAGGGGAAGGAGGCACGTCTGAGTCTGCTTGTCCACCATGCAGCCTCTTCAGCTGCCACAGCATGCTTGCCCCATCACAACTCCAGGTCTTGTCTATGAGCTGTGAAGCATTCACCGCCGAGTCCAGGTTTCCCTCCCTGTGTGCATGGAATGGTCACGACAATCCAGTGAACAAAGAGCTGGACTGGATCTGACACACGAAGACTCCAGCACCACCTCTGCTCTAGGACTCTAACAGCCACACAGTGGAGGAAAGAGGAAAAAAAGCACAAAGACGAGCTCCCCCTGCCAGTCTTCCCTCCTGTTTAGGAGCCTCTCATCCAACATCTTCCTTCCAGCTCACCCCGGAGTTCAGGCACATGGCCACAGCCTGATTTAGCTCACTTTAAAGAAAAGCAGAGGCTGCCTGAGCACTGAGCTGGCATGGCCAGCCTGCATCCAGGATGACTTCCCCAGGAGCTCCTGGACTGCTCCCGGCTAGAGACAGCCGACCCCACAGCTCTGACGTGCCTGAACCAAGCCCTCAGCGCTCTTGGCATGCTACATAGCTGTCTAGCCAGGTATCCCATCATTTTCCTGCCCTGTTGTCCTGGGGAGGCAAAAGCAGGCTGCTTCCATACTAACACAGAATCAGCATGCAATCAGCAAAACAGACCTGAGAACTAAGACACTCACACTACAGCTTCACACATTCTCATGAAAACCAGGTTCTAAACCAGGGCCTTCTCTAGGGGAACTCAAGGCCCCGGCCAAGAAGGCATCCTGTCACCTCAGCAGTCCCCTCCTTTCCTCAGATGGGCTCTGAACGAATAATATTTTGCCTTGTGGAAAGTTCGGGGTCTCATCATTCCTTCAGCTTGGCCCTCTTTGGTGACAGGCCAGTCACCATATTTAGTCCCTATGGTTGCAGGAGTGCCATGCCAGCACACAGTCCACCTCTAATACAGAGAATTCCTCTGTGAGGGAACGTGGGACAGCAGCTATACTCAGTAAGATAGTCAGTAAGACTACCCCCTTGCGTTTCTGGCTGTTGCCTAGATCTGCAGGTCCCCGACTGAGGTAGGGAGGTGATTAGTAAGCACTGGGGTGGAGGGGGGGGCGGAAGAGTAGGCATTCAAAGTTCACCCAAGCCTTCTACACAGTCTCTGGTACCGCCGTACCATGAGGCTGTCCACCCTGGCCCCCAGGCCTAGCCTTCTGTCCCCCTTGCTCCAATGGGTCAGGAAAGCTCTAAGAGCTGTGTGTGAAAACTCAGACTTGCAGGTTGTTATAAAAAGGAGCGAAATCGCAGATGTGCCTTTTCGTGTGTCTCTTGTTCCATCTCATTCAGCACACACATCTTGCAACAGCTACCCTCTCGCGTTTACAGCCACTCCCTCCCTCCAAGGTGCTTGATTAAAATAACTCTTCTCAGGGTCAGCCTTGCTGGGAAACTGCTCCAGGACTAGAGCTGAGCCCAGATGAAACATCCAGCTTGGCTCCTGCCATGTCCTGCCCACTCTCCAGAAGTCAGAGGTAACAGAGTGAGGAGACCGGAGTACCCCACCCAGGACACCCATGAGGACAAGGTGAGCTATGATAACAAGAGAAAATGCATGGAGAAAGCCCCTAAACAGAGACAGAACCTAGATTCTGTTGGGCAAGTTGTCAGTGCGCTGTGTAACATGGGAAAGTTGTTTTCCCTCTCTGAGCCTCAGGTCCCTCATCTACAAAGTAGGGTATTTGAGGGCCTTTCCAGTGCTGGGTCCACGGCTAAGCCACTTCCACGTTCATCACTGTTCGAAATTACCTTCCTTCAGCTCCCGCAGCAACTTAGCTTGGCTAGTCCTTGACTGAGTTAGCTGTGTATCGGCCTGATATTTGGCCTCATCTAAGAACTCTGCATTTCTTCAAGCCTCCAGGGTCAATACCTGTCCTGAAGTTTGTTCTCTACCCTGTCCCCAAGATCTCAATGCCAATCTCATGTCCTTTTTAAATCCCTCATCGTGGAACTGGAGAGATGGTTCAGCAGGTAAGAGTGGGTACTCATCTCGCAGGGAACTTGAGTTCTGTCCCCAGCACCCATTCTAGCAGCTCATAACCAGTTTTAACCCCACTGCAAAGGGACCCCAGGGTGTCTTCTGGATTCCCCAGTCGCTGCACTTACACACACACACACACACACACACACACACACACACACACACACACACCTATTAATTCTCTTTATCTGAGAATCCTAACACACTGAGCAATTCAACTTCATGTACTTGATTGAGTGGCTGAAGAATCTGTGATGCTCACCTGCCTGTCTTGCGTTTTCCTTTGTGAAGATTCTGTTTAAGTAGTTTGTCCATCTTTCGATGCCACTACTTAACTTTCATTACTGATTTGTAGTCATGAATAAATGATAAAAAGATGGGCATAGAGACAGATCCTTGACAGATGACAAGTACATTCGATAGGTAATAAACAGCTGATAGCTGATTGATCATCTGGACCTCTTTTGTCAAACATATGTGATGCGTAAAATTTTCCTCCAGAATGTGGTTCATAGTTTCATTTTAAATGTTTTTTATTATCTGAAATTTTTCATTTTGATAAAGTCATCTATTTTTGTTGTTGTTCTTCCTTGGGACAAACAACAACAATTTGCGTCCTAAAAAATCGCATGCAAAATTGCAAACACATCTGCTGGTATTTTCTTTGATGAGTTTTAAGGCTTATCTTTTGTAGACGATACATGATGCAGCTCAATTTATGTTCATGAATGTGTGAGGCAGTGGTTGGGTCTCACTTCTGTCCCTTAAGAATTTCCAACTTGCCAGGTGGTGGTGGCGCACGCCTTTAATCCCAGCCCTCGGGAGGCAGAGGCAGGTGGATCTCTGTGAGTTCGAGACCAGCCTAACCTACAAGAGCTAGTTCCAGGACAGGCTCCAAAGCTACAGAGAAACCCTGTCTTGAAAAAAAAAACCAAAAAAAAAAACCAAAAAAAAAAGAATTTTCAACTTGTCCCAACATCATTTACTAAAAAAAGAAAATCCCTCCCACACTAAAATTGCTATGTATATGGTTTATTTCTGATTGATGTTTTATTCCATTTGTCTATTCAACTACAGATATGCAATAACATAATTTATTAACATACCTTTCTAGTATTCCTTGAAATATGGAGGTATATATTCTCCAACTTTAGTCTTTATTTTGTGTGGGCCCATATTTCATTTAAGATATTTACAAGCAGGCTCCAGCCATACTTGTTTTCCTTGGCAGCTGCAGACCTGTTGCCCACAAGACAAAGGCTAGGATGAATGGCTCCTTTCCCTGTGTTGTAGATCGCCTGGGAAGAAGTGTTGTTCCCAAAGCTGGTGAAGTAAGTTGCAGGTGTTAGCCCCAGAAAAGGAATATTAATGAGGATTCCACCTTGGTTTACCAGGGGATAAGAGGTTTTTTGTATAATAAACACAGGTAGTTCTTCAGGATGGAGGAAGCCTGAGATGCCCTTCCGAGATGACTGTGTGAACTGTGTCTCGTTATTTCCACGCGCCTCCGTACCAATACACTTAGGGCAAAGTATTAGTTTCTATGTTGGGGCCATGGTCCCCGACAATTTTGGAATCACATTATCAATTTATACAGTCCGATAACATTCTAGGAATGTCATCCATCAATGTCAAATCTTATCCATATTAAATCTTCAAAACTATGGGCTCAGAATGTACATCTATCTATCTACCTGTCTATCTTCTATTTCTCTATCTATCCATTTATTCATATCTAATTCAGTTTTTCTCAATTAGTGGCTAATTTATTTATTTATTTATTCATCTGTAGACTGCGTTTTCTGTATCTCATGTTGGCTTCAAACCTAATATGTAGATGAAGGCGACGTTGGCTTTCTGATTCTCCTGGTAAATCTCCCATTTGCTGAGATTGCGGGTTTTCATAACCACAGCTGATTAGTGCTCCCCACAGTGCTAGGGACAAAGCCAGGACTTCGTGCATGTTAGACAAGCACTCTATCAACTGAACTACATCCCTGCCCTAATTTTTTGAACACTTTCATATTTAAAAAAAATCAAGAGAGTGCGGGAATTCCCACATATTCCACACTCAGTTTTCCTATCACAAACAGCTTGCATTCAAATGCTGTACCTGTCAAAACGAACAACCCAACGTTAACACACGGCTGTCATCTAAAGTCCAGGATTTGTTCAACACTGACTGCAAGTTCTGGAAACTCATCTAAGATACGCTAATCATCATGTCTCCTCAAGAGTCTCTTGACTTAACCTGTTGAATGGCTTCAAAAGCCTGGAGAAGCACTGGGCAGGCATTTTGCGGAATGCCTTTCAATGAAGACTTCGCTGATGCTTTTTGTCCTGGTTCTGCAGGAAGTTTAAGGGGACAAGGTGCTGCTTATATCACATCAAGGGCACGTAATGTCAACATTAGTAATTACTGTTAATTTTGACCTTGATCATCTGGATAACACTTTCCTCCAATAGACTACTTTCTTCCTGCCCTTTCCATATTGTATTCTTGAGAAAGAAAAGTCTCTAAGCACAACATTCTTTAAAAATCTATATGTTCCATGTCTTTCAGGGTTTTATAACTACATAAACTATCTGGAAGTCTGCATAAAAGAACTGTCTCTTGTTTTCCAGTTACTGACTCATTTAGCCATTTGTGTAACTCAATATGCACTCCCAGTTTGTATAAAAGTTGACTTATAGTTGGGTGGTGGTGGCACAAGCCTTTAATCCCAACACTCAGGAGGGACAGGTAGGTGAATCTCTGTGAGTTCCAGGCCAGCCTGGTCTACAAAGCAAGTTCCAGGATAGCCAGGACTGTTACACAGAGAAACGCTGTCTCAAAACAAAACAAAACAAAACAAAAAACAAAGAGAAAAAGAAAAACCCAAAAAACAAAACAAAAAGGATGAGTAATGTGGGATTCCCCCTCTGTATGATGTGATTACCATTAATGAATAAAGAAAGCTGGCTTGAGCCTACAGCAGGGAGATCAGAGATAGGTGGGGGAAAACTAAACAGAATGCTAGGAGAAAGAAGGTGGAGTCAAAGAGAGAAGCCATATAGCCCCACTGGAGGCAGATGCTGGAACTTTACCAGGTAAGCCACAGCCTTGTGGCGATACACAGATTAATACAAATGTGTTAAATTAAGATGTAAGACTTAGCCAATAAAAAGCTAGAGCTAATGGGCCAAGCAGTGATTTAATTAATATAGTTTCTGTGCGGTTATTTCGGGACTGAGCAGCGGGGGAACAAACAAGTGACCTCCTACAACAGTTGAGTTATAGTCTAATACTAATTTATTGATCTGTGATTAGTTATTGTAGCTTAAGCCTGTGAGTGCTATTAAAGGAGGGAGATGTCTCCTATGTCATTTTGGCATTATCCTTATCAACACACTTTTCCGTTTTGTTTGGGTGCTCCCTTTCATTTTGTTCTAAGAAGAGTTTCAGCACCTTGGGCTCATCTGGAGCTACTGATCCTCCTGCCTCTGTGTCCTCAATGTTTGGCTGATGGGTGTGTGCCAGCATGCCCAGCTGAGCACTACTTGTCTCCCTGGTACTGAAATGTTCCTGACTCATATATGTTTCCTGCCTCTGCTCTAGAATCTGCTGTACTAGCTCCTGTTAGAGGAGAATAGCTTTAGAAGCCAACTCCTCATCAAAATGCTGCCAGAGATGACATCTTCTCAAGCCCATTTCCCCACAATACGTTACCAGTATACATAAATAAATGTAAACACATATTTGTTAATGTGGTTCACTTACTGGCTCTAAACGTTTCTTGTTTAGGGTTTTCTACACAAACAGTCATATTATCTGTCTAACAACAGTTCAACATTCTTCCTTCAGAGCCCTCTTTTTTTTTTCCTTGTATTTGCTAGGCCTTTCAGAACTCTGACTGGAAATGAGGCTGTTCAAAAACAGTAGCTATTGCTTTTTTGCTACTAATACTTTGGAGAAAATGCTTAGGCTCTCACATTCATATGATAGTATCTACAAGCTCTTCATGGATATTCCTTATCAAGTTGAGGAAGCTCCCAACTATTTCTAGTTTGCTGGGAGTATCAGGAATGGGTATTCACTTGGTTTTTGAATGAGTTTCTCAAATGTATTGTTCTGAATCTATTAAAACTATGTGATTTTCCTTATTACTGCACATAATTTATGTATAGTAAAATTTTACCCCTTTCAGTGTATAGCCCCATGTTTTAACAAAAACATCTTTTTAATCACTATAAAATTAGCCAGTGGAGAGATAACTGTTTGTAAAGTGCTTGCCACACAAGCTGGGGAACCTGAGTTCTATGCCCAGTACTCACTATGCCTGGAATGGTGGCAAGAACTTGTGGCACTGAAGAGGCAGACAGAGTGAAATCCTTGGGGCTCACTGGCTAGCTCCAGGCCAATTAGAGACCCTGTCTTAAAAACAAACAGTACATGTTCTCGGTTCCAGAGCGCTCTTGGGTGTAGTGGTGTTTCATTTGTGTTTTAATAAACAAAGCTTGCCTGAAGATCAGAGAATAAAACAACCCCACTGGTCAGCGTTACAGACCAGGCAGTGGTAACACACACCTTTAATCCCAGTAGCCAAACTAGTTGACATACAAACTGGGTGGTGCATGCCTTTAATCCAAGCCCTAGAGAGGACTATAAAATGGGAGGAGACAGCTCTCAATGCCAGTCTCATTCTGACATTCCTAGAGGTAGGATCGCCATTTCGAACTGAGGTCAAGGAAAGAGCCAGTGGCTGGCTGCTTTGCTTTTTGGATCTTAAGGTTGAACCCCAATTTCTCTGAGTTTTTGTTTCATTTGCGGGATGGGAGTTCACCTGGGGACCACTGTGGACTCTCTACCTCCCCTCCCCCTGGCCTGACCATGCTCATCAGCACTGGCTCCTCTGTTGAAGGCTTTCACTGAACCCCAGTGCCATCCCTTCTGCTCTCTTGCAGCCTCAATGTCGGAATTTCTTCAGGGATAACCTCCATGACATCAAGAATGATTTCCAGATTTGAGGGTGGTATGCAGAAGAATATGCTTCAATTTACATTTTATGCAGTAGATTTCTGATTTATAACTTCAGAATAATTGAAAGAAGACATGGAAGCCAGAAATTTGCATCCTTCTGCCTGGGCTCCTGGTTCTTACCAGTCTTGTTTGCCTTTATCCTTGTGGAAGCCAAATGTAGTATTCATTTGGGGTCATTGTGGCCAATAATTTGCCTTCTGGATTCTTGGCCCTTGTGATTGCTGTTTGTCCCCTTTTATTGCTCCATCCATCCCAAGAGTCCCAAGTGGCACAAATTCTGGGCAAGTTGTCAATAGCAATCAAGACATTGATTTCCATACTGGGACTACAACTTTTCACCTTCATCTGGATTGTAGCTGTAAGCGGACAAATTTCTGACAGTGCTAAAACCACAAAGTGTTCCAGGCTTACCAGGTGCTCTGCATCCACAGTAGGATAGTCCAGTTCTTCTCTCCAGACCTTGGGGACATCCTGTCATCTTCAGAACCCACTGGCAAGGCCAGAGAGCCACATTGGGCATCCAGATGCAGCAGAGTGGAAGAGCATAACCAGGAGCTGAAGCTCTCAGTTTGCAAAACTGAGGTGACAGCAGCAGGGAGGAATGATCATTGAAATCAGCTTTTTCCTCATCTTGGTATAAACTATCAAGATGGCCCTCAGTCTGATCATTAGGCAGCTCCTCTCCAGAGACTTTCTGAGGAGCAGGCTGTTCAGTGCATGGAGATGGGATTTTCTAGAATGTCATAGAGACCCTGAGGGCCTCAAGCAATGAGCTCAGTGTGGTCACAACCTACTGCTGCAGCAATGACATTCAGCCCAGCTGTTAAATGACAGTAGTGTGTCTCTGCCACCACATCAACCCGAGAACCATGTGAACGTCAACATGAATGATCTGGAGAGGAGGTTGGTCCCTACCACACACTGACCTTAACTCCAAGATAGAGACCCATTCAGGGAGGTGGAGGCATTTCCTATAAGCAAACTGTACCTGGTGTGTTCTGTAAAATGAGCAGAAATGTTAAACTGATGCCAACTGATGTGTTATATTTACAATAACGTTTTTTTACAAGGTTTTGTTTTTTTTGTTTTGTTTTGTCAAATAAAGAAAAAACACATGATGGATAGAACCTGAGGTTGATCCCCAGCTTTCCAATGCCCACAGGTACATGCGCAGCCACATAAACGCATGCACATAGATTAAATTAAGGAACACATTCTATTGTACCCCAAATTCCACACGGTCTTTGTTATACCCTTTCGTCTCTTAGCCTCTGGGCCACGGCTGGTTTTCCTGAATAACATTATTGGCATTATTTTAGGAGTTTTTTGAGGTTAGCTTCTTTCATGTAATGCCTCTGAGGCCGACCCATGTTACTGTGCATATAAACACCACTCCCATTCATTTGCTAGGATGCATACACACCACTGCTCACTTATTTGTGCCTTATTTCCAGTGAGGGACAATCATTAACAAAAATGCTGTGTGTGTGTACACATTTTCATGGCAGAAGTGCTCCTTTCTTAGGGCTAAACTCCTTGGATGGGGTTGCTATCCTACTGTAAGTGCAGTATAAGTTGGGGTAGAGGTCCACACCACACCTGACACACCAGCATTCAAAGGCTGAAGCAGGACTACACCTGAAGAGTGACACCCTGCCTCAGAAAACCAGAAAGATTTAGATATTTTCAAATATTTATTTTTAGGTGTATGTGTGCTTGAGTATATGACTGGTGCCACAGAGATCAGAAATGGCATCAGCTACACTGGAACTAGAATTTGAGTACTCTTAACTGCTGACCCAGCTCTCCAACCCCACCAAAAGATTCAAATACCACAGAATAACTCAACCCTTACAGTTTTGTTTGTTTTTTTGAGACAGAGTTTCCAAGTATAGCCATAGTGGTCCTGGAACTCACAGAGATCTAACTTCCTCTGCCTCCCCAGTGCTGGGATTAAAGGTGTGCACCACCACTGCTGGGCCCCTGACCTGTGTTTTAAGGTTCTGGTGCCACTTCACACTCACCCCAGGAACGCACAAGACTTGCAGCTGCCAGCCGTACTGCTTATGGGTCATCCTTAGCCGTTCACTACATATGAATGTAGTACTCATTGTAGCAGTTTATTTCTTTGAAGGTTTTGAACATTTTAAAATTAATTAACTCATATATCTTATGGTACTGGGAATTGGATTCAAGACCTCATGCATGCTAGGTAAGGCTTTTACCAGTGAGCAATAACCACAGTTTCTCAGCGCAGTTTTAATTTGCATTTGCCTAATGAGTAACAGTGTTAGAGATACTTTTTTTTGTATTTTTTGAGTGAACAGGTGTAAATTTATTATATAGCATGTATACAGAAGTCTATTGAGATGTCACAGACTTTAAAATAAAAAACAGAAACATATAATATTTACCTATTTTGGTGGATAAGGTAAATTAAATGCCCAACTTCTTTATAAATGTTCTTATAAAAATACTACCTTTTTGTTCCTAGAAGCTAACAATGTCAACTTAGTGAACATTATATATAATGCAAAGAAGGAAAGTCAGCAGAAGTTATAAAGCAGAAAGACAAACATATCAGAATGTTAAAAAAGCAATTAGGTGACTAAAAGAGAGTGAGAAGAGAGGGCACTCCTGCCCGTACCATTGTCTTCTGAAATCAAACAACTCTGTGTTCTCACTTGGTCATATACATCCTAAGTTAAAGGTCATCTTCACAACCTACAATGATGGCATAGTCTATAATCCACTGCTTGAGAGATGGAGACAGGAGGATTAGATGTTCAAGTTCACCCTCAGCTAAACATTAAGCTTGAGGTTAGACTGAGCTGCAGAGAGAGTCTAATCTTTAAAAAACAAACAAAATGTTAGATGTTAATTATTCCTGCAATACCAGCACTTGGGAGACTGAAACAGGAGAGCTGAAAGTTTGAGGCCAGCCCGAGCTACAATAAAACCCCATTTCAAATTTAGCAAGAACAAAATCTGTGTAACCTTACAGATTAATTAATGTATCACTTAATCATCATCATCAGAAAAAATTTTTTTTTGTTTTTTTCGAGACAGGGTTTCTCTGTGGCTTTGGAGCCTGTCCTGGAACTAGCTCTTATAGACCAGGCTGTCTTGAACTCACAGAGATCTGCCTGCCTCTGCCTCCCGAGTGCTGGGATTAAAGGTGTGCGCCACCACCGCCCGGCCAGAAAAATTTTTATTTGCAGTGTATAGTGATTAACAGAAACCCTCAGAACTAGCCAAAATGCAGAAAATGAAACAGTGGAATGTTCGGCCCTAACTGGAACACGAACACACAGACACACAGACACAGACACAGACACAGACACAGACACACACACACCACAGACACACACACACACACACACACACACACACTCCCGAGGCTTAGGGATTATGTGGAAGAAGGGACCAAAACAGTAACTGGAACATACAACACACATACACAACACACACACATCCTCCCGAGGCTTAGGGATTATGTGGAAGAAGGGACCAAAACAGTATGAGAATCAGGCCATAGGTGACTTCTAGACACAGAAGAACAGTAGCACATGAGTTATACATATGTAAAGACTTGGGCAAGCCCAACAAAGACCCAATCTCAGCATGGAGGGCATAGCTGTGGATGAAGTCCCAGGCCTAGCCAAGCAGCTATCCACAAATGATAGCCAGCTGCTGGAAGGGGTGGTCAGTGTTCTTTAAGAATGTGCCCCCTAGTAAACTGACCAGGCTCTAGCTGAAAACAACTCATCCAAGCACTAATTGGTCTTGATGGGTTTAAAAAGAAAATGAACATAAACTTGGGTGGATAGGGAAAGGGTGTGGATTTGAGAAGAGTTGGGGGAATATTATTAAAACATGTTCTACAAAGTTCTCAAAGAATTAAGTATTTTTAAAAATAAATCAGACTTCTATGAGTTTCAAGGCACACGGGACAACTAACTGTTCTGGGCAGCTTGTAGGCTCAGTCACTGCAGTAGGCATAAGTGTTGAGAGGATACGTGGGCAACAAGAGTGTATTGTCCCAGGTTTGGCAAGAGTGCATTCACAGAAAAGCCAGCACTGGCTAAGCTTTCATACTCAAAAGACAGTGAGTGCTCTTTGAGTAAAGTTGGCTGAGGTGATCCTCTTTATAACTTCTCTTTGCCAATTTCTCCTTTTCCCTTGGACTCCCCAGTTAGAAGCTTAGCTTTTGTTTTCCCATGAGACAGTTGATCTTCTCCTTCGTCATTTGCTGAGCTGTCATCAATGTCAAACACTCCTCTAAGACATCAAGTTTCTAAGTCATCTAAGTTTTGCACATAGCTTCATCCGATTGTTCTCTTTCCCTTTGAAGCTGGACCTGTTGTTCTGGGCTCTTCCTGCCTTACTCCACGCTGAGACCCCTCTTTGTATATTCTAGTTGCTCCTCCAGAGAGTCCAAGACTAGGCTGTGTTTAACTGTATACTCGTTTCTCTCTTGCCTTACCAATTCTTGTGGGCAAGAGTTTTCTTATTTTTTTAAACCCCCAGTGTTGTTTTGTTTTTTGTTTCCTCTAGTGCTGCTTCTCTGGGAAGAATATTTCAGGTAGTCTTCAGCTTGTGTTCTCCCCAGCTCGAAACATGGAATCCTTTCTGGAAGAGTTTTTTGTTGTTGTCGTTTTTTAAGGTTAAAATAAGCATTTGGAGGATTGAGTCTTTAAGTATCGGGAGAGGCTGCTTCTAAGTTCACAGAGTGGCAACTCCAGGATGACTCACCTGGAGACTTCACATAGTTTCCTGTTAGATTGCACATGAAATCAGAATCCTTTATTTGGTTGAGAAGTGATTCCTAGTGTGACAGTGGGTCCTTCCAGGAAAATAATTATCTGTCTGAAAAGAAAGTGTAGGAGCTGGTGCCAGGACACTCTTATCCCTGGATATATTTAGGTTTGTTTGGTAAGTTGTTTTGGTGTTTCATTTGAGGTAGGATCTCACCATGTAGTACTGGACAAGCTTTGGAGATAAAGCTGACCTCAAATTCATCTTCTTCTGCCTTCCAAAAGCTACAATTAAAGACATGTGCTCAGACTCGTTCAAACCTACCCACACATTGTCTTTTATATATTTTTGGAGAAAAATAGAACTTTTCTCCCAATTTCTAGCTCATACTTTCATTTTTCTCAAATGTCTCTTAAAATAGAACTTTAAAAGCTCAGCATTTCTTCTTAGATATTTAAGACATTGACCTAACAAATCTTTATGCCTAGTAACAAAACCACATGCACTCCCTTTGTTTTTCTTCTATGTACTTCATGATTCTAGGTATTTATGTCTGATCCCTCTTCTCTTAGTTTCCTCCAGCCGCCTTGACAGCTGACATGTCTCAGCCTTATTTTAAGTGGGTGAAGTTTAAACTGTTTGCTTGGGCACACTTCCTTTTTTGTCTCATAGTAAAACTAAGGGCCCAGTCCACATGCATGCACAGCTTCCATCACTGTCAATACTGCACCGACTGTTCTGCAGTTTGCAGTAGTTTACATGGAGGACTACATGTAAACAGTAAGTTACATGACATCACATGTTCAGAGTTTATATTAGGGTTCACTCATTGTGTTACACTTTAGTGACCTTTGACAAATGTGTAATGTCTATATGTCCCATCATAGCAGCATACAAAATACTTTTCCCTGTCTTCAAAACCCTCTATCCCCTTGTCCCCACTACTCCAGGCCACCACCCGTCTTTTCACTCGGTGAAGCTTTGCCTACTTCAGTTTGTCATGCAAATGGAACCATATGGTGTGCCGACTTTAAAGACTGTCTTAATACTTCATTTTTCTTAAATTTTATTACATTTTGAAACTTTTGTGTGCATGGGGTTGGGGGGAAGCAAACACCACGTCTTGCTTCAACATGCAGGAATCAGAGGACAACTTGAGAGAACTGGTCCTCTGTCCACCATGTGGCTCTGAGGGATCAGGCTTCAGCCATCAGGCTTGCTGTCAGGTGCCTTTACCCGTTGAATTATCTTGCCAGTCCCCTTTTCTTATTTTGCAAGTGTGATAAATGTGTACATAGATGTGTGGGTCTTGATCCGATGCATGAGTCCTGGGGTCAGGGAAGGCTGTTGTTTTTCTCTATCACTATCTGCACCAGTGCTTCTCAACCTTCCTAATGCTGCGACCCTTTAATACAAGTTCCACATGCCATGGTGAATCCCCAACCATAAAATTTCATTGTTACTTCATAACTAATTTCGAACCATAAGTATCTGATATACACGATATCTGATATGGGACCCCAAAGAGGTAGAGACCTATAGATTAAGAACCATTGATCTACAATCCTTTGACGCAGAGGCTATCTTTTGGCACGCGCTTTGGGCAGCCAACAAGTCCCAGAAATTCTCAGGTCTCTGCTCTCCATAGCTCTAGTGTGACAGGTGTGCAGGAGAGCAAGTACAGCTTATCACCTGGGTTCTGGGATCCAGACTCAGGACTGCGTGGTTGTATAGCAAACAGCACTTAGCTATTTTTCCAGACCGGAAAAATATCTTTTGCTTGTTTGCTTGAAATATACTGTACTGTCCAGATGCACCATCCTTTACTTACCCACTCACCTACTAAAAGACATCTGGGTTGCTTTTGAGTGTTGGCAACTTCTAACAAAGCTGGAAATCTGCAGACTTTTGTGAGATGTATGTCTTAAATTCATTTGGGTAAATTCATTCACTAAGGAGCATAGTGGCTGTATGCTCACTTTTCAAGGAAACTACCAAACCAAAGTAAGAGCTACACTACATTGCTCTCCCATCCCTGAATGAGAGTTCCTATTGGGCATATCCCTCCAGCATTTGGGAGCTTTCAGAGGGAGAGGAGAGGGGAGAAGAAAGGCTGGAATGTTTGCACAGTAAGAAGAGAAATTTAATGACCAGTGCGTATGCTGGCTGCATTAATTGCAGTTACTGAAAACGCATGACATTTTAGCAAATTACCATGCAGCAAAATACTAAACCCAGAATTCTGATTTTTAGACCTTGCTTTCAGCCATAGGTTCTATGGCAATGCTACAAGAGGCAAGTTCCAGGCACTATACATGGGCCACTTTACCTATGTACTTATGAGGTCTTTCTTGAAATAACAAGTGTCACCAAAGACAAGAGGAATAGAACTGAAAGCAAGAGCGAAGTGGGGCAAAATCTGCAACTACTGACATGAACGAGAAATGGAAGTCTTAGTACATTTGTTGCAATTTTATTTGGTTAATTTTTAAAAACCCAATCTTTGAAAAAAAGCAATAGCTGTTTGACCAGATGCTACACCACATTGTAGAAATGTAGGTAGCAGTGGAGAGCCACAGTCCAACACACTTTCCCTTTTGGGGACCTCCATCCGGGGAAAGCTGGATTCTTAACAATACAGGAGACAATTTCAGGATGAGCCAGAACGAAGGAAAGTCAGCAAGTTTATTAAGACATAGCTACCACACGGCTCAGATTCAAGAGCAGGCATTAGAGAGAGAGCCACACTAGGTGTTCCCACAGTGGCTACACACACGATTCTGGCTTTCTATGCTACCTTCCCCCAAAGACAGGAATTTACAGGGTTGAAAGATTAAGCAGTTTAAATTTTAAGAAAAGGTTAAAAATTAAGGGGAAGGATACACATTGGTTTACTTTTCTTATTCTACAGAATTTCCTTTTTGAGCTGGGCGATGGTGGTACACGCCTCTAATCCTAGCACTCAGGAGACAGAGGCGGGGGAGCTCTGTGAGTTCAAGGCCAGCCTGGATTACAAGAGCTAGTTCCAGGACACAGAGAAACCCTGTCTCAAAAAACAAAAAAAAAAAAAACAAGCCAACAAAAAAATATTTCCTTTTGTAAATGAAATTGTAAGGTTTTTGTCTGTTGCTTTCGTGGGCCTGTTTACAAGATTTGAGTGGAGGGCTGATGTGGTTAGAGTTGAGGCCACAAACACTACAGCCCTAAGGAAGCTGCTTTAACATGCATATCTAAGACACCTTTAGAAACACAAGCACTATCTTGGTAGGCAACTGCAATTTTAGCCAGTTGTATTAAAGTTGCAGCTCTCAACCAGATTTCAGTGCAAAGGGTTTCTTTCCTTTTGCATGCACGTCAAAAATTTTCTATCTTGCTTGAAAACCATGATAAAATGAGCACAGTAGTGAAATGTGAACTGTATTGACTACTAATGGAAAAGAATACACACAGACATCAATGTGTACAAGAATTTATCTTAAAAAATGACAGTTTATGAAATGGTTGAATTATTTGAACCTCTATTTGTCTGAAGGCTTTCCAATTTGAGATTTTTATTTATTTACTTATATATTTGGCAAAAGTGTTAAATTTATCTGAAACTTTCAATCATTCTGAGACTTTGATGAAGTAAATCATCCGTAAATAACAATTACCAGGTTTAACTCAAAGAGTAGCGAGTCTAACAAAACTAAAAATACTGAAACTAAAGTCTCAGTAATATAAACCACCTGGCATGAGTCTTGGTGGACCTTTAACTAACTGCCCTGTTGAATGCAGCAATAATGGAATGTGACCATCACTTTCTTAACCTGAGGTAGAGCCCAGTTCTCATATACCCAAGGCTCACACTATCCTGGGCTGTCTTAGTTAGTTTCCATTGCTGTGAAGACACCATGACTACAGCAACTTATAAAAGCCCAGAGGTTTGATTCCTATTTGTTATGATGGGAAGTACGGCGGCACACAGGCAGACGTGGTGCTGGACAGGTAGCTTAGAGTTCTACATTCAAATCCGCAGGTAAATCAACACTAGCCCTGCCTTCAGTATTTGAAATCCTAAAGCCCACCTGCCAGTGACACACTTCCTTCAACAAGGCCACACCTCCTAATACTACTACTCTTTGATGACCAAGCATTCAAATATGAGTCTATTGGGTATTCAAACCACCACAATAGGCAGAATGCAGTATTCATGGCCACTTATCCCAATGAATAAAGATTAGCAGTTTAGAGCCCTTGGTTTTTGTTTGTTTTTCGTTGTTGTTTTTGCCTATATGCCCTTTATGTTCCCTTGAGTCAGTAGAACACTTAACTCTAAGTGTGGTTATTGAGAGCGCTCCCTCAGGACCATTTCGTTCTTTCCTACACATCTTCATCCAAGGACTATAGTTCTCAGTTCTCCCAGAGAACACATGATGCTGGTATTTGAACAGACTTTTTAATATATTTTGGTCTTAACACTTAGCTGCTCACATTGACTCATAAGTTATCCTTTAAAATTACATTTTTGTACCCAACACTGTACTATGATTCCCTACTTACATCTGTTTTATATGCACTTAATCCAGCCTTTCTCTCTCTCTCTTGTAATGTCTCAATTTCTTTCACTATTTTTGGTTTGTTGCTTTTGAGATAGGGGCTTTGTTCTGTAGCACAGCTGTCCTTGAACTAATGGCAACACTCCGACCTCCATCTCTGGAGTACTAGGATTATAGGTTTAAGACACGATGCCCAGCTGACATTATGTACTTGCTATAAATGCATGAATTTAGCTGGCTAAGATAGCAAGCATCTGTAATCCTAGCACTGGAGAGATACAGGTAGTAGGATCATAAATTCAAGGACAGCCTGGGCTACCTAAAGGGATCTTGTCTCAAAAATAAAACCGAATGCACAACTTTAAGCTGTACACTACAGGATCTAAAATGATGTCTTCATTATCACCCAAAATATCTTCTAATTTTCTGTATGGCTTCATTTCTTTTTAGCATTTACTTTTTAAAACAATTCTTTTAATTTTACATGACTGAGTATTTTGCTTGCACATACGTATGTGTATCATCTCGGCGCTTGATGGCCACAGGCCAGGAGGAGGTGTCTGTGCCCCTGAAACTGGGGTTACAGATAGTTGTGAGGCTACATGTGGGTGCAGGGAACCACAACTGAGTCCTGTAACAGCAGCAAATGCTGCTGTCTGATGCACCCTGTGATTTCCAAGTGGCTGCACACCAGGCAGGACAGAGAGCCTCTGTTTACACTACATAATGAATTCGGGTCAGTTTGGGTTACTGAGATTCTGTTTAAAGAGGGAAAGAAGCTGGAGATGGCCCTGGGGTTAAGAGCCCTTACTGCTCTTGCAGAGGACCTAGGTGCAGTTCCTAACACCCACAATACCTACAACAATCTGTAACTCCAGTTCCAGATCTGGAACCCTTTTATGGTTTCCTCAGTCACCAGATACACAAGCAGTGTACAAACACACAAGGAAAAGTCTTACAGAATATGCACGCGCACACACACACACACACACACACACAAATTGTTTAAGTTAAACTAGGCTGAATGGTAATTGTTCAGATTTTCTGCTTATCTGTTCTAGAAAAATAGTAGTTAAAATATTTTCCCCAAATTACATTTATCAATGTATCAGTAGGATAAAAAGCATTTATGCTTGTTTTTATTCATTAGTTCACATATCAACTGATAGAATTAACATACAACCTTCACTCCACTATTCACTGAATTCCATAAATATCTTGCCTAATAAAGTTTTGTATAAACACCTCATCTATTTCTTTTAGAAGTTAGAGCACCTTAAGAAAGGGAGTATTCTGGTCTTCATATGAGGGGAATATGCGCCACCATTAGCAATGCAGGTGGGGGAAGAAAGACGGCTGGTCATACTGCATCACAATCAGGAAACAAAGAGTAATAAATGCCTGTTCTCAGCCAGTTTCCCCTTTCAGTGCAGTCTTGGATCTCAGCCCCCAGAATGGATTGGCTAAACAATCCCTCAGAGATGTTGCTAGCCTTGAGACTTGTTTCCGTGGTGATTCTCCTTCAGAGTTTCTAGTACCTTCAACACTACACCTAACGGCCTAATAAGGGCTTGTACCAACAAACAACTGAACTCTTAACTCAGTTAAGACAAACAGACCAATGAAAATGTGGGTAAAGGAAATAAATAGGTTTCCCCCAAAGAATACCTACAAGAGACCAGCAAAGAAAAAGCAAGCATCATCAAAACTATTATAATAGTCTCAGCCACTAGGAAGGCTACAATAAAAACTAACGTAGGTGAAGATGTGAAGAAACAGCACTTTCCTAATTTCTTCTGGGAATTTAAAATGGTATGCTTTGGAAAAGTCTGGCAACTCCTCAAAAAGTTAAGTCATCACCAAACGACTGAGCAAATTCTACTCATAAGGAATTAAAAAAAAACAAACAACAACAAAAAAAAACCACCCACATATTCATTCTCTAGGGAGATAGCTCAACTGGTCAAATGTCTGCAATCATTAGAGTTCAATTCTGAGCATCCATGTAAAAATTCAGCCATGGTAATGTGTGCTTATAATTCTAGCACTGGAGAGGTGGCAGACATACGGTTTCTTAAAACTTGCTTGCCCAGCTAGTTTTGCTTAATCCATGAGCCCTGAGTCCCAGCAGGGAACTTGTATTGGAGGGGAGGGGTGGAGGAACAAGATGTACTGCTCCTAGGAACAATCATTATCCTCTGGCCTCCACACACATGCACATACATACACAAATGTGTATGTGAACGAGCATGATATTATAACAGCAAGCACATGCGGATAGCTCAAATGTCTATGAAAATAGATAAGCAAATGCATATATACTCCAGACAGGAGCAAGTCACTTACACTTGTGAATGACTATTGAAGACCTAGGCCAAATGAAAGCTGCCACCACAAACACCAGACATTCTCATTTAAGGTACACAAAATACTCAAACAGGCACATGAAACAGGAACTTGAATAATGATTGCCTAGAGCTGAGTGGGGAGTGTAGTATGATAGATGGAAAAATGGCAAAGTAGATGCTATTGAGTATTAAGTCCTTTCAGGCTGCTGAAGGACATGCCTATATTTTATCTAGAGTCAACTGGTTAATTTATTTTTGTACCATTTAAAGTCAAGAGTCCAATAGTGGGTCAGTTTCCCAGCCTCAAGACTAAAGTGTATTTACACATGATACCTTCCTTCCAACTAGGCACACCTATTACCTCTGCCAGTCACTCTAAACATATTTCTCCTTTAGCTTTCCTCTCCTGGTAAATGTCTGTTACTACTGAATTTTCAACAGGTATTGAATTTCCATCCTCAACACAAGCCAAATGTCTTCATTAACAAATATTTAAGGAATATCCACCATGCATGACATACCATGTTACTGTGGGATACAAGCAAAACCACTCTGCCCTCACAGAGCTTTCAGTCTAATATTGTAGCGAACCAATACATAAAGTCATTACCATTAGCAAGATATGAACAGGATGGTATGACAGAAGATACTAAGGGAACACTTACTTACAATCAGGAAACTGGAGTGTAATTCAGTGTTGGAGCAAATGCTCAGAGGCCCTGGGTTCAAAGATTCTGCACCAAAGTTGTTAAGAAGAAATTTAAAAAAAAAAAATCCCAACAAGAATGATCTAACAAAGGCCCTGAACAGATGGCTAAGAACTGACTCACTACTTAGTTACATGATCTTGGGCCAGTCATTTTGACCGTTTCCCTGTTTGTAATACAGAGATAATGGTGTGAGTTTTACAACAAACTGAAGAACTGTCTCCCATAGGTTGATCTATTTGAAAGCTTGGTCCTTTGCTGCTGATGCTGGCAGAGAAGGTTACAGAAACCTTAAGGTGGTGGAACATTGCTGGAGGAAGTACAACATTCATTTCCAGGTTTGGGGTTTCATAGCCTGGCCCCACTTCTTTCTACATCCTGTGCTCAAAAGAAATGGGACCAGTCAACTTCTTGACTCCTGGCCATGATAAACTGTATCTCTTCTGGAACTTGTAAGCAAAATATATCTTTCTTAACTTGTTTTTTGTTGGGGTGCTTCAACAAAGAAACAGAAAGTTAGTTAACTATACACTATCCATCAGGAAGCTCTCCAGAGCTGGTCCATAAGACCATTCAAGTTCTCCCTCCTGCAGGCAATGTATCTACGACAGCAACCCAGCAACGACCTCTTGAGTAAGCAGAATTGTAGGACGGCACCAGTGAGTAAGCTGTGGGAAACAGGCCCTAGGTGGTATTGTTCTGTACCATGGTGATTCCAAAAACACTGGTTAAGGAGGGAATGGGTAACTGTGAGTAGAATATACACACACTACAGAGAAAAGACAAAAATGGGTGACAAAGCAATCTGAATTTAACAGCAGAAAAACGGAGAAAGGGCCTGACAGTTCTTCCCAAGTATCTCACGCCTAAACTGTCTCCCCTAAATGACATGCAATTGTGCCTATCAACAGCAGCCTGATTCTCCCAGTGATGAGAGTAGGACAGAAACCTGCATATACTCCTTCAATTTCTGTGGATCTGAAACCAGAGTTTAAATTAGTGTCACCTTAATTGAGACCAAGGATATTTTATCTTTCAGTTGGTTTAGGTCAAACTCTCTAGCTTTCTAAGTCAGGGTCAGCACTTACCCTGTCTGTCAGGAAACATACTGAAATCTGTTTCACTTGTCAATGAATGAGATACTAGTTTAAGTTCATAGTACAATTACTAAGAATCCTTGACCTTTGAGAACTGGATTATAAACCTCCCAAGCCTGAAACTACTCAGTACTTTATGGCAAGTACACTTTATAGTGACCAAAATAAAAGTACTCACACAGTGGCAAAACTGACTGCTGTAGGCTGTCCTCTGACCTCGACACCCCTGTTGTGGCCCCTGTACACACACATACACACACTGAAAGAATACATTAGAAAAGAATGCAAAGTGAAAGGCAGTTGGTTATGTATTAGCTTTACCACCTTTTACAGTTTATGCTGGACTGCCTTTGTCTCAGAAAATCTTACTGGCATTAAGAGAACAGAAAGGTGAATGGACCTTACAAGAGGTGCTCACCATTTAAGGGCTGTCCTTAGGCACAAAAGGTTTAGCACAAAATAAAAAGAAAAATTTAGTCGGATATTCAGAGATTATCTTCACAGTGCTAAGTAAAGTCATGTGAAAAGTCAGTTGAGTATCCACATACACTATCTTCAGGAACATGACAGACAAATGTAGTCAGCTCTCCATATCCATCCATCCTTTATCCAATCAACCGCAGAGTTCTACTGCCAGAGGAAGGGCTGAAAAAGTACTTTGAGAACATACTCCTTTTATTCCCTACATAGCATTTTTATTAGGCATTATATTCAAGCTGATTTAATAATGAATACTATAAATGTCAGTTTTATGCAAATACTATGCCATTTTATGAAACTCCAGCATTGTGGAATTTTGTATTGGAGGATTCTGAAACTAATCTACACACAAAGCAACTCTCTATATTTAAAATTGAGAGATTGAAGCTGGAAAGATGGCTCAGAGATTAAGCGCAATACTGCCTTACAAGAGACCCTAAGCTCAGTTCCTACCATCCGTATCAGGTGGCTTACAACTGCTTTGTAGCCCCCAGCTCCAGAAGATCCAAAGTCCTTTTCTGACCTTCACACAAATATGCACACAGACACATAAATATGGTTAAAAGTTTTTTTTTTTCAATTTCAGGAAGCTTGAGAAATTATCTTCCAATCATTGCCTCATGATCCACTTCACTGGGGTCAGGAGATCTTAATGCTGATACCTGCAAAGACAAATGTGTTCTATGGGGAAATAGCTATACTATCTTTCCATGCTGTCTGCTGGTGTGTATTATGTACAAAATATAAATATGATAGCTGCCGTGGAGATATTATAGGCAGCTGTAACTTCAGTTCTCTCCTTTGTCTCAATTCTCTGCAAAGAGCAAATACTACTGGCAAACAAGAAAACAAAGCATGACTAACAAGACAGGCAGTGAAGAACAAAGGGTCAACATGTTAATTTAGCTCTATTTGCTTTTATAAATTATGATGTAGCTCCTAACAAAAGGAAGACACAAACAAGTCACTTACCAAGAGCACCAATCTCTAAGAACAGCCGAGAGCTCCTTCAAACCTTTCTAACGTGCTGGACCACAATACATGAAATACAGGAAAGATGCGGGTCAGGCTCAATGATTCATTGCCTGCCAAACAGCAACTCCACACTGCCACACTACTAAAAATCAATGTCAGACTCAAGTTAAATGAGGACTAATTTTTATTTTTAAAGGTGAAAAAAGATGGGAAATAAGTTATGACTTTCCGTAGAAGTAGAGATAAAATTGCAGGAAAACAATATTTACTAAAATAGTATTTTTTTCTTTTAAATAACCAAGCAAAGGAACTGAAAAAAAAAACATACCTGAGAATAAAAAAGTTTATGAAAATCAACTTTACTTAAAAGCACAAATGCAACTAAATGAGTGTCTTTATTGGCAGCAGAGTGTTCAAGACTGACTCAAGGCATATTAAAGTCAAAACAAGCTCTTTCAACCCCATTCAACATGACTTTGCTTAAAATTCCGCATCTTCTCTTCAAATTAAGACTACTCTAATGGAAATTTGTTTAACATGAAAAGTTATGACCAACTGGATCACATTCACTACCCCTGATATCACTATCATGGTTTTATTATAGTATTATAGAACGGATGAAATACAAGGCCATACATTTAAATTCACCTGACCTATTTCATTTGATCTTTAGAATTATCCTAGGACATATACCAAATATTTTTAATTTGGGGGCCAAAAAGGAAATAAAACCTAAAATTGATTCTTCTGGGGGTCAGAAAGCTAGCTAATGAAAGCAGTCCTCATGGTTAGAGAGAGAGCTCTGTGTAGCAGCTACATTGTCTCAAGTTACCCAAACAAGAAAAGAAAGCCCTTCAATATTCCCTAAGTGGGGGGTTGGGGTAATAAAGATGAAAATAGAGGTTGGCCAAGTGACCATAAGCATTAAGCACAATTCCATAAGTGGAGATATAAAAATTTGCATTCACAAGACACTGCTAAGCAGCCAGATCTTCCTAAGAATGTGACATTAAGAAGAGACTGGCTTTACAACCACAGAGCCAGGGGCGGAAAGATACCTTCAAAGATACCTGCAGAGGAAGTCCCAATATCAATATGAAAAACTTTTAAGTCTATTTCAAAGGTGCTAGTCACCTGAGATAAAGTAAAACTTTTTGTAATTTCATTAAACACCAAAAACTAAACACTACAACTGTTCATGTGAAAGCGACAAATATACAGAGGTTTCCATAATAAGGACTAGGTAAATAATTTCTATTACCATCCTTGTTACTAATAAGACTTCATTAATTCATTATAAGGGAGTCTTTGATACTCTAATGGGTAAACAAAAAGATAACAGCTCTGCATCACTTCTTTATTAACAAATTATACTACAGAAGTCAGGCTACTGTTTCTGATTACAGAGGTAACAGAAACTGTAACTGTACTTACAGTAGCAACATAAAGTTCTACAAGAAGAAATTTTCTATCTGGACTGGCTAAGAAAGTAAAAGCCAGGGACCATAGGCCCTGATCACAGGGGCTGTTTTTGCTTCCTTATCTTTGATGATACAAAAGTCCTATCAAAAGAAAAGAACATAGGGTGCTGGAGGCAAATAAGAATATGGAGAACTACACAGGCATTTTGTACAAAAAGCACACTGAGGCCACGAAAACTTGAAAAATAAAACACCAAACAGGGACGAGCCAGCTCTTTAGAGATTACATTCTAAAGTACCAATTCTAAAGTAATAAAGCCCCTGTCATTAGTGGGAAGAGAGAGTCCTTATGTAGGAACTTATTTGAGAAATTAAGAGTAGCCACACACACACACACACAAAAAGAAACAACTATGCTTTAAGCTTGGACATAGCATAGGTAGAGAAAGCTAGGCATCAAGAAAGAACTACATCTTTGAGAACTGAAAATTAAGAAATCCAAATGAAGCAAATGGAAACCAAGAATGCTGAAAGCTTCTACAGCGAACCCCAGTTTTCTGAGTGACTCAAACACATGGGAGGCACAGTACTTTCCAAAGTTCACAAAGAACAGTCACGTGAGAGATGTGTTTTAAAGGCAGCATTAAGTGGAATTTTGGGCCCCCTCCCTCACTTCAACTCAAACATCCCTAATTTCTGTGTTTGTGTTTTCACAAAAGACTTCATTAAAAAAAAAATAGGAAAATGAGATCTGGTATGACCCTCCATGGACTTTTCTTTAAACTTGAAAAAAGAAATCACTGCTGAAACTGAAATTACATTTATAAGAATTATGATCAAAGACTTTAAATATAATTTCTATATCCATGACATTAAAATGTGAAAAGTTTCAACCAACAAAGTATTCTGTATTAGTATATAAAATATATGAAACAAATTAAATTCATAGGAAGAACTTAGTTATTTCCACTTCTCCTAAATATGTTCTGGTTCCTCCAAGTATTAAATATTTCTGAACATTGTCAAGAAAATTCTACCAGCTATTCCAGTCTTAACTTGAGGAAATTCCATCCAAACACTGTATACTTTTTCTTTCTAAAAAAAACCAAGTCTAAAAATTGTAGAAAATTCTAGAATAAGAATGTATAGTAACCAAAAATAACACATTATACCATAGGATAAAATCTGCCTAGTGTTCTTAAACATAATGACTATACAGAGCAAACAAACCTCAGCACTTAACTCTGCATATACCAGCATATAATGTCAAAGAATAAATGACAAGAGAAACGCAGAACACACCATTTTCTTTGATGCTTTCATGAAGAGTGGTGAACTGAAAGAAGAAAAGTGGAACCAAGTTCTGGCTAGTTACTGAAACTTCATTACTTCAACAAAATAGAACACATCTCTATAGAAAGTATTCGTTCAGCAAACATGATTTCTTCCCATCTACTTTTCCTTCATTCTGGATTAAACAGAAGTGGCTGTCATTGTAGATCAGTGATTACATTTTCTTTTAATTAGAAAAGTTTAAGTATTTACATAACTTTATTGCTGTTTATTGTAACAAAAAATTGTTTGTAGAATCCATCCAGTAATGTACGACTGAAATTCACTGCTCAGGAAGATACCATCGTAGATGAAATATATCTGACGCTCAGTGTACGGCATAAGAAAAGTCCTTGCTTGCCATCTGGTTCTTGCTGGAGTCATCTGTGTTCATTTCTCAGAAAACAAAGAATCCATCTGACATTTCAATAAATATTAAATTGCAAAAAAATAGCTTCCATGGACTAGATATCCAAGAGTAGTTCTGATGAATGATTCCCAGAATCAAGTATGGCCGCCGTTAGTCCAGTGAGATGATGTCAGGAATGTTACTTCCACTGCTGGTTATGACCCCTGTGTCACTCCTGCTGCTGGATGAACTAACATGAGTACTGCTTTCATGGGGGCTGGTGGTGGTGACGGACGTACTGCTTGCTGTTAAGGGTGAGGTGAGACTATCCAAAAACATAGGAGGACAGTACTGCTTGAAACAAACAATGATGCTGATGAGGAAGAGGCTACATTGGTTTTAAAAAATAGACTAGAAATTGACAAAATACCTACAACTGACAGGTACAAAGTTAAATCCTCGGGGGATTGAAAAATAACAAATTTCGTATTTAAATAAAAGGTGGTATGGGCTTAGCTATTCTATATTCTTTACTGAATGCCACACAGTTTGATTGTCTTCAATGTGTGGAACTTGTTTGTTGGCCATCTACACAGGGAAAATGCAATGTCACCAATGACTGAAATCATCTCATGTTAAATACTGACACCCCAATTATGACTTAAACTAACCTCAAAAACAACTTAATAATTGAAACAAAGTTCACTGATTTTTCAAAATTTAGAATCAAACAGACCCTTTAAGAGTTATATTAAGAGCAACAAGCTGAATGATGGCATTGGATTCCTCTGTAAACAAAGACAACAATACTTGTATAATTAGCATGTCAACATTCATTCTGAATCTGAGGCTACATGGTAGCTAATTATCACAGGATGTTGAGAGAATAATATCATAACCACTAATTTAATATTCCTTATAATGCTTCTTAAGATCCTTCTCCAAATATTCTTATTTCAAGTACCCTTCCATCTGGGTGACTGATTCACATAAAATACAAACCTGAGCACAGTAATCTAAAATTAAAAGGAATTAAAATAAGAGCTGTTTTACATGAGGCACAACTGCACTGACTTTGGTACAGATAATGTCTAATGCTACAAGTTTGTCTTCAGGTAGACTACAGGAAAAAAATCAACAAGGATACCTAATGTTATCTATCTTCTATATCATTTAGACTCTTAAAGACAATGAGTTATGGACAGCAATTCAAAACTAAACTTTTCAGGTTACATGGCTTGCAAGGCGCATTTAAAGAAGAAAAAGAAAACAGCTGAGAGAACAAGTAAAATTGAGGCTGCCTGTTCATATATTTATTTATTCATTCACTCATTATTGATTGATTTTTGATTTTTTTCCAAGACAGGGTCTCACGATATATCTCTGGCTTTCCTGGAAAGCACAACATAAGCACTACATCATAAACCAGGTTGTCCTTGGAACTCAGAGATCTGCCTGCCTCTGCCCCTCGAGTGAAGGGTTAAACAGGTGATCCACTATGCCCGACTAAAGCTGCCTTTTGACAAAGAAAGTTACTGGTTTTTTAGATGGCTAATTCCTGGCTTGTCTATAAAATTAATGCCATAAAAAATTCGACAGACATTCATTGGAAGCTGACAGTGAAATTGTCAAGTATTAAAAACTCTCTAAAACCAAGTCAATTATATTGAAACTAAGGAAAATATTTTTAAGCCTAGATGATTCCATTAAAATCTGCTAACATTCAAGCTTGTTTTTTCCTGTATCATAGCACTAACGTCCTGTTGCCAATGGACTCTGTGCCTTGAATACTTAAGACTTGGGTTGTAGCCATTGCAACTTTTGCTCTAGATCCCTTAAGTATATACCTGCAAAAGGATAACAGGGATTGTGGAACAACATGTAAGAGGAAACCTATGGATTCTATCGTCAATAGAAGTGAAGTCACTCTCACTCTCCTACCAAGTTACCAAATAAGTTTCCCACTAAGCATGTAAATAAAACTATGAAATAAAAACTATGGGTTCCAAGATTATTTTTCTTTTAAACCACTGTTCACATAAAAGTATGTAATTCTCTTAAGCTTGAAGAACTTACATCCTAGAAAACTATGGAACTTCCCCTGTAAGGTCTTACTCATAAATCACGTCAGGGTGAGAAGAAAATCCTCAGTCTGTATATATCTTGGGCTCAAATTTCCTGTGTTGTTTGTGCAATCAGATGCAGATACTGAGGAGATAGTATCTGCATAAGTCAATTCTGAATTTGCTGCAATTAGTCAATTCTGAAATTGCTGAGACAGGGACAATTCTTCCACCTCTCCCTAGGTACCACTCAAGTGCTTTCTTTGGCTGTTCCACCTTGCCCCTTTCACTTTCTGTGTTTTGTCTCTGCTGTTAACGACTGTCAGCAGAATCCATACTCACAATTCAGTCTTAAAGGTTGAAATTCTGGGATACTCCTAGAATCTCTTTTCTTTGATTGAAAACACAGCAACTTTCAACTGAAGCCTTTTCAAAGTCTGACTCTGTCTTTGAAACAATGATCCAGTCTCAGTCAATGATCCAAATCTGATGAACTTTAGTTGACTGGTTTATATAAATGCTTTAAATGTGTAGAACCTTAACTTTTATGCATTTAGTATTGCTGTCACTCATTCTAATCAAGCAAGCCCTTGTAAGAAAGATCAACTGTTTATGATAAATAAAAATAGAAAGTTAAGTAATAAGAACAATAAAAACTAAATTGAAAACCAGAAACTTTATTCCTTCGAATAAAATCGGACAATTTTTCTATGGTACTTCCTTTCTGTCCACATGAGAATCAACTGTCCTGATTTTATGCAACTGGTCATTTTCAGTTAGTATGACATAATCAACAACCAAATACAAATTAGTTGCTTAAATTCAGGATACATACCTGTGGATCAACTGGAATAAGGGAAAGAAAATCCAAACCTAGAACAAAAATGCTTTGTTAATAGTTGTCTCATATTGTGGAGACAAGAATTATTTCCCAAGATCATTCTGCATTTACAAGCCAGGGAACATCTGTGGCAAATGCTCACCTCTCAGCAACATGGAAGTTCTAGAACCATAATTGGTGATATCTAATGTATCTAAAACAAAAGGTGAATAATTCTCTGACCAAACAACTGGAAAAACTGCCTCCAGACAACTCAAAAGCAACAGTCCAACCAAAAATTTCCAGAGTTGGACTAGTTAACCAAAATCTTTTCCATTTGTAACTTAATATAGCAAGAAGTAATAAAAAAGAAAAACATGATAATTATCTTTGGACCATTAAAAAACAACATACTTAGGTTCTTATGATACTTCACATTTATTTTTCCAGGAATACACGTTAGGTTCATCTAATACCAATTCTTTAACAGATCCCACATGAAGAATTCTACAGAGTATAATGCTCTGCACAAAGCAAGCACTTGGGAACTGCTACTCACTACTAAGTCAGTTAAAACTCATTAGATTCTCACTCAGCTGATGCAAACCAAGCTTGATTTCTAAACCAAGGAACTGGAACTCTACAACTACATTACGGAAATAGAAATGTGAAAAAGATTTTCCTTAAATAAATACTCAAGTAACAATAAGCTATAGAAAAAAACTGTCTGAAAAGTTTACCAATAATTTTCAAAGTGAACCCTGAAGATTTCTCTGTGTGATCGAATGCTTCTAAGTTATTTTAAAACATTTTTTAAAAAAGCACACCCTGGACATAGGTCATTAAGTTCGGGCAAGGCTGTCCAGCACTTTGGAGGCAAAGACAGGCAGGTCTCTATGAGTTCCAGGCCAGCCAGGGCTACACAGTGAGATCCTGTTTCTAAAAAGACAACAAACAAACAAAATAGGCCAATGTCTATTCAATTCCATAAATATTTATATGCTGGCATTTAATATACCAACCACATGGAGTGAAATTCTAATATAATACTATATCACTAGGAAAATAGAGATTAGTAAGAAAGATAATGGACACATTTAATAAAAACTATGAACAATTTTAACTAAAAATATTTAAAGTGTCATTATTTCCTTATTTACAAATGAGTGTATTTTAAACAGTTATAATACAAGCAGTAACCCCAGTCATTCAGGAGGAATTACTGAAACAATTTCTAAAGCATATTTTAAACTTGTTAGTATAATCTATTAATTAGCTACATAATATAGAACTTTAAACTGATGAACAAAGCAAATCACAATTTACTGTTGAAATAATTTACCCATTAAAATGATAACCAGAAGGTGATATATTTAAATAAGGAGAACACTTTAAATTATTTAATAAACCTCTCTGCTTTTAAATAGCAATTCAAACCTGTCTAACTTTTTTTATGTCTTCTGAAAGTTTTATATGACCAAGTCATGGAATATCATTTAGTAAACCGGGTTGATTTTTATTCATTGTTGCTCCAAGTGGCATAACAAATTTGTTCAATTTTAAAATAGCTCCTACTTTAAAGGCATTTTAAAATTTATTTATTGAGTCTGTCTGTGAGTGAACGTGTGTGCAAGAACCCACAGTGTTCAGAAGAGGGGGCACTAGATACTCTAGGGCTGCAGTTAAAGGTGCTGGTAAGCTGCCACATGGGAACTATAAATGAACTCAGGTTCTCTGTAGGAACAGTAAGTGTTCTTGTCAGAAAAGGCCTAACTCTAGCACAGGCTGACACATGAACTCACTGACCTCCAGCCTAGGCGTCTTAAGTGCAGGGACAACAGGCACAAGTCACCATGCCTGACTTTCCATTTTTATGTTGATCACTCAATCTATTTTAACAACAAGCTAAAGAAAATACTACCATTTCAGAAGATGGACCAAAAATCAAAACATTTTCCCCCATCCATGTTCAACTGTTGCCACTTCGTGACTCTAAGTGGACATAAAAGTTTGATAAAATATTACTACCATCTCCATGCTCTCCTATTACAGAATGTACACTGAGAGCCAATGGTTCCCAACACTGGTTATTTCAACCCAGCTTTCCAGGTGGACTGACATTTTCTTTACTGGCTTCGCATGCCCCTGCAAATGTAAAATCTATTTAGAAAAGCTTTTAAATGAATTTGATCTAATTGTTTTAATATCTCACCCACAGATAACTAGACTACAACTTACACATGCCAATAAGATGTATAAACATTTTTATAAACATTCGTTGAAATTCAGATTGCCTTCCAAGTATCACACAAACTCCAGAGAGGGTTTAATGTGAGTATTCCTCAATGAAAACATCTCTATGTAGTCTGAAAGTTATCCCTACTAATAAAATAGACTATCATCATTTTTATCATTTAAGAACATCATTTTGCATATGAAATGGTTTCAACAGTAAAATTTTACTGTCTTGTTAGCAATATTATTTTCGTATTTTATGTTTCCATTGTAGCAACGTATCAATACTTTCTTTTTTGTCCTCAAGTATTTCAATTGAAAATGTTATCTTTAACTAAAAAAAAAAATGCTATTAAGAATTCTAACAATACAATTTATGCTTTTAATTAATACTAATAAAGTTGTAATTTTTAAATTTTAAATTCATTAATAAAAAGGGCTGATCGTTTACTTTTTGTCCCCTCATTGACAAACACACAATTCTTCGTTACTTGAGCCATAAACTTCACAAAGAATAAATGCTACATGGTTGAATATGTAAAAGGTTTTAGCACTTTAAAATTTAATCATACAACTTTTAAGCACCATTCGCACCTGACAATATGGCACTAGCAAAATAAGGCAGACATATTTTTTCTTGAAATAATCAAGCTGTTTTCCACTCCATAAATACAAATTATGTTTTATTTTGTATTCACTGTTGCACAGTATCAGAAGATGTTCCAAGCTGCACTTCGTTATTAATATCATTTCTTCTTTGTTCTCCTGCAGATTCAGAAGATTCAGATTTATGATGTTTAAAAAGAATGTTAGAATCTATGAAAACTGTCTTCTCTCCATTCTTGATGTTCTACTTAAATTTTTTCTATAAAATTATTAAATTTAGCAATAGCGAAACTGCACATTATGACTAATTACATAAAAATTATACAGCAAATCACTAATTACCAAAAAGTACATAAACAATAACACAGGAGTAAAAAACTAAACTTCTTAAATGTCTAATTGCTATACAACTTTTAATAACTAACAATTTTTCCTAAGAATAACTGGCCCTATTCTATTTAAGCTTTCAACTGATAAGAAAGTTTTTCAGTATTTAACCAGATTACTGGTTTATATTGAATATAAGTATGATTTCCACAAGCTTAATTTTTTAAAATACTAAGGTCAGACACATTTAAGAAAGACAAACCACCACATAAAAATTCACTTACACTCAAAATCAGGATATTAATTCTCCCAAATTTAGAAAGATCATTCAGACTCCCATAATATGCAAACTAGCAGGACTAGTGATTCACATCTTTTTGTTGTTGTTGTTATTTCTAAGAAATTGAGGTTCACTTTAATAAATGGAAATGTTCACCATCAAAAACTAAATTTCAGCTAAAGGTCTTAAGCAAACCCTTTAGAAATACATACTTCTAACACATACAAAGATGTTTAGCCAAGGTTACAACACATCGATTGTTAAGAACTCTATTGTGAGACTGTGAACCCTCACATCTCTGCCCTGGCAGTCTCTGCACACAATGAATGTGTTCTGACTGATCTTAGATAGTCTCACAAAGAATGTGAAAAGTACAAAAATCACAAGCTACAAGTGAAGCAAACATATGTTAATCTCAAATGTCATTTGATGGTTTTAAAAGACATTTTTGGTGGGTATTATTTTTCATCTACTCTTTTCCACTAAATTTTATTAAGATAAAATTAAATAGAAAAGGAAAAATTGTACAAGAATAAAACGATCAATTTAAGAATAAAAATAAACCACAGATCAAAACCAACTTCCAAAAAAACAGGAGCAAAGTGTATTAAATTAAAATTGTTCATAGATAGAAGTCATGAATATATGATGTACTAGTTCTAACTTTGCTCAGCCATGACTGACAAAAAAAATATAAAAGAAAGCATCTCAGCACAGAGGAAGGAAGAAAAAAGACTAGGAGGCTGTGGTTAAATTTTATGTCATGGTCTTAGCTGCATAAATTCTTGTACTAAGGTAATTAAAGCAAATTTGAATTGCTAACATGTGATGGTTATACATATGGAAGTATCTCCAAATATTAAGACCTACTTTAGAGAAATACATGATTAACCCTATCGTTACAGAAAAGAAAATTAACAAGGTGAAGGTCACTAAGCAAAAACGGGCCCAAATGTATACAAGTTTTGAAGAAAGGCTTTTAAGGAAGCTCTGTCCCCTAAGCTTCCAAGAAAAAGCCTGGATGCAATTTTTCTACAATTTTACAAAAACTTCCTACTTTACTCCAATATGTGCTATTAAAAGAAATCTATAGATTCTCGTTAATTAGAATAATAACAGAATATGACATACTAAGACAGCAATACTTCTACATGAGGTTTTGAAATTTCTTTTAGCATTTACATTCAAAATTAATTTATTTATATGTATGTATGTGTACACACACAGACATATTTGTTGTGTTGATTAAAATTAAAAAAAAAAAACTAAATCAAAGGAAAGAAAAGTTTTCCACATACCTGGCAAATCCGATGACATGCTTGACATTGGCGCATGGTGGAATGGTACGGAGTAGTCTGTTAATGAAGGTGGAAGAGCAGCAGGGTCAACCGAAGTCACACTGGGCACCCTTACAGAAGAGGGCTGATACATGAGAACCCTGTTTCAAAAAGTATGGGAAATTACAAATAATCCGGCTGTTTCTTAGTTCACAAGAAAAAAAAGCTAAACCACTAGGCATTCTCAAATGTACAATACTTCTCTATTCTATTCCCATCTT
>JAQHUG010000004.1:12918723-12929427 GCA_028555095.1 Dicrostonyx torquatus
GTTTTGGATTTGTGTTGACTGTTGATACTTATTTACTGTATAAATATAATTTATCATTTGTATCATGAAAAAAAAAAGGAGTACTTTAATTCAAAAATAGAAAAATACATTTTCTGCTAACATATACATAGCATCTGTATGGATAAATGATAACTGGTCTACTATAAAGACATTTAAGACTTTCAGGCGGTGGTGTCTCACTTTAATCCCAGCACTTAGGAGGCAGAAGCAGTTGGATCTTTGACTCTGAAGCCAGCCTGGTCTACAAGAGCTAGTTCCAGGACAGGCTCCAAAGCTACAGAGAAATTCTATCTTGAAACACCCACCACTCCCACCAAAACAAAAACAAAAACAAAAAAAGGAACTTAAGACTAAAATAGATGGCTATTAAGGTTTGCTTCAATTGCTAGACACAATGCACATGCCTTTAATCCCAGCATTCCCCAGCATAATTTACATAGTGAGTTCCAATTCAGTGCATAGTGAGATCCTGTCTCCAAAACAAAACAAAAAATAATGAAAATATTTTAAAATAAGAACATCTTTATGAAAATGCTAATACCAGTTCAGTCAGTCTCTTCAGTTTTAATTATCTAATCACATTTCAATTACATAATTTGAAATCTGGATATGATCTGAACTCAATTAATTGATTCTAAAGCTAAGTCTGGTGGTACATGGTACAATCAGAAATTAAGAGAAAATGAGCAGTCTTTGGGATTTAAGATCTTTATGATATCCAGAAATGAAAAATGTTGGCTACTACTGTGACATACTGCCACTCTACTAAGAGGACCTATGCCTTGAGAGGAGTTATTCAGGCTACTACCAATACAATCTACTTTATATAAAAATATACATACTATATAATTAAGCAGTATAATTTATAGTTTAGCCTATGTCTGAAAGGCTAGGCTTAAAGAGAGATTTCATTCATATTTACCCAAACTTTCTTCTTAGCTTGGAAAAGCAACAGCAACATTATGAACTGTTTACAATGGAAATGGGTATTTTAGCAACAAGTATGAAGATATGCAAGGGATCAAAATATTCAAATTAGCATCCCACAGCTACCAATTAACACCAGATTCAAAAAAACCAAGACTGAAGCAAATTAGTATGAGGATGAAGACAGCACAATTCTCTGGGCAGGGGATGCACCACCACAAAGAGTGCCTGCCTGGCATGCATGAGGCCTTGGGCTCAGTCCCCAACACCACATAAATCTAAACAGTGACCCAAGTCTCTAACCCTAGCATCAGCAGTATTTGAGAGGCAAACATCAGAAGTTCAAGGCCAATGCTTTCCCAAATAAAACAACCAAAAAGGAGGGTGAGAGCAGAGAGGTGGGGGCAAAAAGAGAAAAGGCAAGAAAAAGAAGGAAAGAAAAAATGCAACTTCTTTAGAAACTTTATGGAAAACCATGGTGACAAAGTGGGACAATGATGATAATCCTAGACTTCTATTTCCATAGCTGAAACATGTTTCAACTATCATACTTGCATGATTCTCCAGTCTAAATTTAACCAATAAACTTCCATAATCTTGACTTAGTGTGAAAGCCTTAAGTAGTTAGAATACAGTTAGACTGTGTCATGACATAAAGACACTAAAACCTCTCTAGCTGCTACTCCACATGGTTTGTCAAAAACAGGTACTAGAAATGCAGAAAGTATACATACACAATTGTACCGATAATTATGACAATGGCAAAAAAAAAGTGAGAAATAAAGGTTGTAAGAGTTCAGACATCCTGTAGGGCCATATTATACAGGCCCATATTTCTACACTGTATGGTGACCAGAATTTCAAGCCACAGTTTGCACCTGCCACACAGAAGGGGGTCACCTAGCCTTTCCAGACAAACTGGCACCATCCTAAACAAAGAGTCAGGATTAGCTAATGCCGTTCACCTCCTTCTTTGTAATTTTGGGAGCTCGCCTACGGAAGAGGTGTTAATTCAGGAACATTAGATATGGTGGGGGGAAAAAAAAACATTGGTTTTTATTAGATTTGAATGTAACTATGTCCTGCTTATCCCACCTGAGAGTAAGAAATATTTAATTTATTTTACAAGAACACACAATTATGAGACATGGCTATTTTAGAGACACTCTGGAGTTTTAGAGAAACTTTGCATTTTTAAGTGTTGAATTTCTTAAAAAACTGGGACTTTTAAAAGTTTGAGTAGTGGCTGAAAAGATTGTACATCAGTAAAGATCTCTGGTCACTCTCCCCACAAATACAGCGTGATTCTTAGGGCCATGGCAGCTACAAACTTCAGCTCGAGGGGCTTCTGGCTCCTGAGGGAACTGCCTGCATACAGGGCATAGACATAATACAGGCAAAATAACCACACACACACAAAACAAAATAATAAAAATTGGATTATTTTATTGTGTGATACTATAGTAACGTCATCTTGTGAACAGAGGGTAGTATTTGAACAGTGGTGTGCTTGTGTATCAGGGTGACAAGGAGTCAAAGTGCTGGTTAGTTGTCAACTTGACACAAGCTAGAGTCATCTGAGATGAGGAAACCTCAACTGATAAAATGCCTTCATAAATGACCTCTTATATGAGGGCATGTTACTGAATGATCACTATGAGAAGGCCCAGCACTGCAGGAGGTACCAGTGCTGGGCCGAAGGCCCTGAGTTGTAAAAGAAGGCAGGCTGAGGAGGTCAGAGGAGCAAGTCACCACGTAGCCTTCCTCCATGAAAACTGCCTTGAGACCCTGCCCTGACTGCAATGATGGACTGTGATATGGAGCTATAAGCTGAAGCAGGCCCTTACCCCTCCAAGTTGCTTCGGGTGTACATCACAGTAAAAAGAACCCTAACAAAGACAAGTGAGTGGGCTCAGCAGAAATTAAGATGGAGTAGTAAAGAGGAAAGAATGAAGATACTGCCTAGGACTTGAGGAGGGACTTAAAATAGTGATTAATCTTCCTGTCTCACAGTATTACTTTCTTAATCATAATTTTTAAAAATGTAATCTAAGAAAAACTCAATTAAGAAAATGCCTCCAGAAAAAAAGGAAGGAATTAAGAGATACTATTTTAATTGCACAGTGTGCTGACTGCATGTGAGCACACCATGTGAGTGCCTGCTCAGTGAGGGCCAGCACAGGCAGTGTTACAGTTGTGAGCCAACATGTGGGTGCTAGGAAAACACAGTTCCTCTGAGCAGCAAAAAGTGTTCTAAACCACTAAGATATTTCTCTACAGCCCTCAGAAAATGAAATTTTACTCAAAACAGCAACTACTAGTGATCTGAAAGTTTTTCCATGTATTACTGATCTGGACTCTACTAACTGTCATATAAAGAATAAAAATTCAGCCAGTCAATAGTTCTCTTTAAGAATCAGAATAGTTCTGAGGGCTGGAGAGATGGCTCAGCGGTTTAGAGCACTGGTTGCTCTTCCAGAGGTCCTGAGTTCAGTTCCCAGCAACCACATGGTGGCTCACAACCATCTGCAATGAGATCTGGTGCCCTCTTCTGGCCTGCACGCATACATGCAGGCAGAACACTGTATTCATAATTAATAAATACATTTTTTTAAAAAAAAGCAATCAGAATAGTTGTGACAGTCTCCTTTTTTGGCTTTTAATATCTTCAGTCCTAACAACATCCACTCGTCCATCACATTCCAGGCTCCACAGTACTCACTTTCCTGGTGCTTCCTCTGGGCTACATCCATGGGCATTTCTCAAAGATCAACACTGGCTAAAATACTAAGTCAAACGTATGCCCTAAATGGAACAAACTGGTGTGGTATGCATATTATACACTGTTTCTTTTATTGAAGCAATCTAATAAGAACTCAGTTTAAGCAGAGAGTCCATCATCATGTTTATCAGGACACACTTATTGAATACTTTTAAAGCATCTGTTAACATAGAGAGCTGTCCTTATGACAAAACCAATCATCAATGTAGTTCCAATACTAAAGAACTCCTACAAAAAACTCTACTTATCTGTAGTGAATGTCATTTTAATACATAATTACTAACTTCCTAAGATTGAGCTCAGAATTCTCACTTATACTTCTATGTGTTCATTTTTGTGTGTGTTAATGTGCAAATGTGATTTAGGTATTAAGGATTATGTCAACTTTATGAAAATAGCCAAGTAGCTGAAATTTAGGCTTTTAAGATATAAAATTTCAAGTATCCTTGATATAATTTCAAATTTTCACCTTATATTTACCAGTGTTGTGGTTTTTTTTTTCAATCTCCATAATGAATCTTAGTATCTACCTCTGTGGTATGTGACCACAGTATAAACTATCCCTATTCTTATGCATAAAGTGATCGTTTTGAACCTCTCCCACTTCATGTATGTGCTACCCCTCCAGTCTCATGTCATCCTCAAGTATTAGGTTCGCAGAGTACAGGACACATGCAGTAGACCGCTGTAGTATAAAACCAGGCACCATCTAAAATTGCTTTAATTTATGAGTCAGAATCACAATTTTCAGGCACTCATGAAATGAACCATAAGACCTGTCACTCAGTATTCCTCATCTTCTAAAGTACAGTTTCTTAAACTACGGGTAATGTCCCCAATGGGCTTACAAACAAAGGTTTCTGAATAAACACCCAAAATTGAATTTGTAAATAGATGCATAAATCAAGGTGTCTTTGGCAATACTCACCCATGTTCCACCATGTGACTCCATTTAAACCTCTCAACACAAATACACATGCTATGCACCGCACATGCAGTCACACCATTCCAACATGGCAGCTGAAATGCCTTGGCTCAAATTCATCACTATTCTGACCTGCCATGGTTTTACTGTAAATATGAGTTTTCTACTGTTACTAGAATAATTATGAAAAATAAAACTTAATTTCTTTATGTCACTGTTCCTCAGGATGTAAGAATCAAATTATAACATCTTTAGATAATACTGTATTACACAGTTTGACTTCAAATATTTCTTTTAGAGTTGCCCATTTGAGGTTCATTAAAAAAAAATCATTAAATGAATTTTGGAGTATGATTAGGAAAAATTTCTCAACAATCTCTGAACTGTTCCTCAACATACTGACGTAATTTTATGCTATGTATTTAATATCAACGAATGTTCGTGGCATTGATTATAAAATTAAAATAGCAATCAAATCTGAAACATGATGATGTTCTATACCCAGCAACACCAAATATTTAGCCAAACTTTAGTGTGTGTGTGTTCTCCCCTGTATATATATGGAAGTCATAGGCAGTCACCAAGATGTACTCTTCAATCACTTTTCTATCTTATTTTTGAAAACAGGCTCTCATTCAACCTGGCACTCCCTGATTCAGCTAGACTGGGATCTGCCTCTCCATCCCCTCAAATCAGCACTTAATCACAGATGCATAGGTCAGATCTCTATATGGGTGCTGGGGACCTAACTTCAGAAGCACACCCACAGAACCATCTCCTTGGCCTCCCATTTAATTCTTTACGTAAAAATAGGCACACCTACCTCACCAGTTTCAATTTGTTCCCACCTTTAATAAATGGTAAAGTTATATGTATACTAAAGAACTACTTCTATAAGTTTATGACTTATTATAAGTAAATGATGTGCACACTTAGTTCATTATTCCTGGGATCACATAACAATTTCTCAGGCAAAAACTGATCATGAGGGGCTGGAGATGGCTCAGCAGTTAAAAAGCACCAGCTTCCAGAGGACCCAGATTCAATTCCCAGTACACACATGGCAGCTCACAACTGTCTATAACTCCAGTTCCAGGGAATCAGACACCAACATGTAGACATGCAAGTAGGTAAAACACCAATGCATATAAGATAAAAATAAATCATTAAAAAAAAAACAGAAGAAATATTTTTTAAAACTACATGAATAGAAAAAGTATGAAACTCTGTTATAATTATAAACATTTAGTTATACTTAAAATGATAGGGTAAAATTTAGAAAAATTAAAACATACATTGATTCTACACTTCGGTAAGTACTTCAAAATTGGATCTTCATTTGTTTATCATCTGATCTTCAGAAGTATGAAACAAATTATGCAAAAACCAGCAATAATCAATTTATCACTAATAAATAGTATATAGTCTCCTCACTTTGTGTTGTTAAAAATAAAAACTTATTCTAATTAAATAGGTAAAAGAAAACATAAGCCTGTGTTCATAGTGTGATATATCAATCAAGTCCAAAATATAAATAATTTACTTTAGGATTTTTTGGGGCAGGAGCCTATGTTGGTCTTAGATTCATGGTGATCTACCTACCTCAGTCTCAGAAATGCTACCATCACAAGCATTAGCCACCATACTAAGGTGGTAACCTTAGAGTAAGTGCTTTAACAGTGCAGAAAGCAGCTCAATAGTTTTAAGCCTAACATTTTTTGTTGTTGTTTGTGAGACAGGGTTTCTCTGTGTAGCTCTGGCTGTCCTAGAACTCACTCTGTAGACCAGACGGGCCTCAAACTCAAGAGATCCACTTGCCTCTGTCTCTCGAGAGCTATAAGTAGAAAAATTGACACTGCCTACATCTAGGGGACGCACGATAACACACAAGTGAGGATGTGGGGTTTCACACTGGAAATATGCTAAAACTGTTCTGGAATACTGAATGTACAATGATATGATGTATGCTTAAGATGGGTAAAATTTTGTTATTGAAAAGATGCAGAAAATACTAAATATACTGAGGACACAATTAAGACTTGCTGGACTCCAAAGATCACAATACCTTCTCCATATTAGTCACAGAATGTTCATGGTAAGGTGCACCCATATGCTTGCCCATATTTTGATTTGTAAAGTGGAAAGGAAAGATGATGAATTTTCCTTAAGGAACTACCATGTTCCAGACATGGTGGTCAGGTTATTTTATATAATCTCATGAAAACCTAACAGTGATCCTATGAAGCAGGTATTTTTCCTCACTGTAACAGAACAGAAAGTGGGTAAAAGTCAATCAAGGATTACAACCAAAATCACCTCACAAGCACGCAAGTGCCAGAAATGCTCTGTCCTTCCAAGCCTCCTGCATCTACATCCCATTATACCAATATCCTCACACTGCACTGAGATACCAAATCATATGAGCGGATTCAAGAATATAACACAAGGTATAAACACTTAAATTCCTGCTTCCCAGAGATGTTGAACATTTTTATCAAAGTTTGATTTCCTGTAAATAATGTGCTTACTTGAAAATATTTCAACTGTACCAAAAGCAGATGAAAATTGCCTTCGATAGTGACTCCGCACAGACATATTTCAAAGCCACCCCAAAACAACTAGTTTTAAGAACAATGAACAATAGTGAACTATAAACTGACAAACCCTTTGGTTGGACTGCTTTGTGTTTCTGACATAAAGATGCATTTCCTTTTCGCAGGAGGGTCTTCTTCTTCATCAGAAGAGCTCTCTACTGTTAGATCAATAATATCTATCTTCTTCTTGTTTGCATCACTGGATACAGTCATTGAACAAGGTTTACTAAAGACACTTGTACCTGGATGTAGAAAACAGGAAGAAAAAAGAAGTAAATATAAAACACAAACTAGCTCTAAGTCTTAAATGTCAACATATATGCATGATAATACACATCCAGGGAAGCCATTTTTCTCTAGTAGGGATAGAGTCCAGGTGCCTACCTTGTCTGTTAAATATTTATATGAGTCAGGGCCATTCCTGACAGAGGTGAGAGCCTTCCTCACAGTATACTTATTCTCTCCAGGACTATCAGTAGGTTAGTACAGGGTCTAGTACTGCTCACGCAGTCTGTCTGGTTAGTAATTATTCTACAGACAGACCTTAAGGGTTAGGGAACTGGTATTAGGCCATGGGACAACAGTGTAGAATGTGCACAGTCAGCTGTGTTCTTACACACATGTGGCACCATTACATCAGAGACATCTGGCCTGAGTATGCAGTATCAGCAGCTGCATATTTTTACATGTGGCATCACTGAGTCAGAATCTGACATTTCAACTGTACCAATCTTGCTCATATTTTAAAAAAAAACCAAAATTGGTTACCTAAGTAACTGATATGAATCATCTAGTCATCACCCATTCTGTTTATATAGGCAATCACATTTATATACGTTACACCCTCTCATCTACCAAAAAAAAAAAGAAGAAAGAAAAAGCATCAGATAATAATCAATAAAACTGTGTCTGTGCACACTTTTTACATAATGAGGGCAACCCTGGCAATCTAACCCCTAAAAGGTCTGTGACGATCATAAGAGAATTAACATAGCCATAAAATCTATTACATTTTTTTGAGAATTTCAAGACAGAAAAAAAGTCAAGTGCACGAATTCAGAGCTTGAATATGTGTGTGGACTTCAATTCTTCAAACTCCTTCAGTGCAGGTTAGTGTAGGAGATTAAGAACAAGCACACACTGGGTGACTAAAGCTTTGAAATCCCTCTACCAAAAACAAAAATAGAAGAATTTGTTCAATAACAGCTAATTCATGACCACTGTCTGCACACTAATGATATATAACCTCCCTAACCACACTGGTTCTGCACAGATACAAAAAACAATTTCTAACTTTTCTTGTTTATTTCTCAAGTATGTATATATAATATGCTTGTATGCATATGTGTCTGCACATATATGAGCATGCATGTGAAGGACAGAGATTAATATGAAGCACATTCCTCAACTGTTTGCTACTTTATTAATTCACAGACTGAACCAATTTCGTTAATTAGTCTAGCTCAATGGTTCCCAACCTTCCTAATGCTTTAACACTGGTCTTCATGTGGTAGTGACCCCCAACCATAAAATTATTTTCGTTGTTAGTTCATAACTGTAATTTTCCTATTGTCATGAATCGTAATGTAAATACCTGTATATTTTGATGATGTTACACAAACTCAAAGGGGTCTTGATCTACAGGTTGAAAATAGCTTTCCTTGGGGGATTCCTGTCTCTGCCTCCAGAGCACTGAAATCACACTAGGCTCACATGGTCATCCAGCCTTTATGGGTGCCCAGAATCTGAATTCTAGTCTTCAAGCTATACCCATCCTCAAGGCTTCCTAACTGTAGATACCTTTTACTTGTTTTGCACATAAAACACTATTTAAAAGCTGGTAAGATATTTTTAAAAGAAGAAAAGGAAGGACTGATGGCCCAAATATAAAACTAGTTAATTATATCTTAAAAATAAAAATAATACTAGTGGTTAAAGTTAATATTTAATAATTTGCACTTCTTTGGGAACTCCTGCCATTCAGCACATACTTTCGAGTTTTGTACAGGGCTGGTTGGTTACTTTCATAGCTTCTTTCTTGGGTCTCATTGGACACCAAGAACCATCTTCTTGGAACTTGATCTCATCTACATCAGAACAGTCACTGAGAATTTCCATGAAAAGCCTGTAAATCAATTAGAAGTAAATACATGTCACAACAGTCAAAGATGGAATAAAAAAATAGTATACACTAAAAACAAAGTAATACCGCAAGACTTTAAAAATAACTTTTTTGGAACTTCAATTACTTTATACTTTATGACAATTACAATTACTTTTTATGGAAGGGAAGCAAATTATGGATGGATGGATGGATGGATGGATGGATGGATGGATGGATGGACGGACAAATAGGAATAGAAATCAGGCCTATTACTGCATATAATCATACTTAGGCATACATATATACACATAATAAAAGCAAAATAAATCTATACTAAAAAGACTTAACTTATTAAAAAAAAATCAATTCATATAATTTGTCCAACTCTAATACAAACAATATAAGAAATCACATTTAGAACTTTACTCCAGAGTCAAAATAACCTAAGAACAGCCTTAAAACTTAGCAGCTATGTAATGTGATAGCATTAACCACTTGCCCTATTACTACTTTGATTTTTGTATTCTTTTTTTTGGAGGGGGGTGTCAAGACAGGGTTTCGCTGTAGCTTTGGAGCCTGTCCTGAGGCTAGCGCTTGTAGACCAGGCTGGCCTTGAACTCACAGAGTGCTGAGATTAAAGGCATGCGCCACCACACCCCTAAAGCTTTGATTTTTTTAAGACAGCATCTCATTGTATAGTCCTGACTAGCCTTAAATGCAGAGATCTGTCTCATCAGCAGGCTGTGTTCTGTTGTGTGTCCTCCCCACACACTTTTTCCATCTATTTCTTTTTTGAGTTGTTTGGCCACAGTTACGCCCATAGATACACTTACCCATCTAAGATTAGACTTTCATAGGCAGCCTTTTTGTCACACACAGGACAAATCCAGGTAGGCTTCTTCTCATTCATCTGAAGATAAAGGGCAGCATCAAAACACTGCAGGTGTGTACAAGTCACTGCACGGCACGGGATTGTCAGCCTCATTTTTCCTAACTACAAAACAGAGAACACAACATGAAAATGAGCTCAAATAGGACAAGAAAGCCTTCAGGAGAAAAGAGGTATTCATAAAAGAGCCAACCTAAACTTGTTTTCTTTTTCTTTTTCTTTTTCTTGGTTTTTCGAGACAGGGTTTCTCTGTGGCTTTGGAGCCTGTCCTGAAACCAGCTCTTGTAGACCAGGCTGGCCACAAACTCACAGAGATCCGTCTGCCTCTGCCTCCCGAGTGCTGGGATTAAAGGCATGCGCCACCACCGCCCGGCCTAAATTTGTTTTCATAAAGATATTTTTTATATTTTTATTTATGGGTGATCTCAAGATTTCTGAAACATCATTCTACTTTAGAATTGT
>JAQHUG010000004.1:12931232-12952772 GCA_028555095.1 Dicrostonyx torquatus
GGGAGGGTGGTGGGGTAGTGGGGGAGCGGGAGGGCCAGGAACAAGGGGAGTAAATGTAAATTCTTCTTTTAACAATAATAAAAAATAATAATAATAAAAAAAGGAAAAAAAACACCTCATTTTCTGACAAATGATGTTGCATTTTACAAAATTTTGTACCTGTTACCCATTAGCTACTATATAAATCTGTATATAAAAAGCAAGCACTAGAAGTTAGAGTGTTAGATCAATGGTTCAAAGCATATACTGAAGCTGAAGTGACCTTAGTTCACTTCCCAGCAACCTCATGAGGTGGCTCACAATCACCTGTAATTCCAACTCCACATGACTCTGACCTTCATGGGCACCTGCCCTCATGTGAACACAAACACATGAATACACGAACACACACACACTTTCGAAAATAAATCTTTTTTTAAGCTACCACAATACGAAGGAATCATGGCTTACTTAATTAGTACACTAGTGGTAGGCACTTAAGCAGTTCCCACCTTCTATCACTATAATGTTATAAATAAGTACCTCAAAATGAAATTTTTTGGGGATCAAAGAGAACTCTTTGTGATCTTTGAAAATTGACAAACTACCTTAAATAGAGTAATCTAATGATTTGTAAAATTCCCATACATTAACGGACTTGACTCCGTTTAACCATTATCACCAGTGTTAATGAATGTTTGATTTCCGCCAGTCTGGTTGTTAAGAAATACTTCAAGACAGTTGTGAACTACATTTCTCTTATTTTCAGTGTGAGCTGAAGCTTCTACTTTTAAGAGCTGTGTGTGTTACTAAGAACTCTCTATGCACACTCTTTACTGATTTTTCACACGGTCACTAAACTTATTCAGAGGAGCTCTTTACATAAAAGCTTCATGTAATTTCAAATATTCATGAAAACTTTTACTATTATATAGTCAAACGTGTCCATTTTCAGTATGTTTCTATATAGCTATTTCTATATTGCTCTGCTTACTTCTTAGAGAAGAGGTCCACTGACACCCACACCTTCATTAGACCTGGTGAAGTTTCCTTTTATAACCCTTAAGATCACCCCACATGTCATTTACAGAGAATATCTCCATTTATGAGCAGTTCTTCTAACAAAGGATAGTATCTATGTCTATTCCTGTGTTTCCCCAGTGCTGGCTCAATACCAGCTCATAAAGTGTTTTCAGTGTTTGTTGATTAGGTAATAGAATGTATAAAGACTAGAAAGAAGCCAGGCAGTGGTGGCGCACGCCTTTAATCCCAGCACTCGGGAGGCAGAGGCAGAGGCAGGTGGATCTCTGTGAGTTCGAGACCAGCCTGGTCTACAAGAGCTAGTTCCAGGACAGGCTCCAAAGCCACAGAGAAACCCTGTCTCGAAAAACCAAAAAGACTACAAAGGAGACAGAGAAAACAAGGGCAGGAGAAAGGATTCTTAAAAAGTTAGTAACCTAAGCCAGGCTAATCCTAGCACTTGGGAGCCAGAGACAGAAAATAAGACAGTGTAACTACTAACACATTAAGATAACTGAAAACCAGTTTTTAAAAAATGGGTTGGAGAGATTAAACAACAACAACAACTAGGTATAGTAGCATGCTTGTAATCCCAGTGCTAGGGAGGCAGAAATAGAAGATTACTGGGTTCACTGACCAGAAACACTGCCCATCAGGCAAGTATCAAGTTTCAGGGAGATCTTGGCTCAAAAACTCAGAATAAACATTTCCCAAAGAAATGACACCTTAGGCTTAGTACACACACACACACACACACACACACACACACACACACACACACACTAGGCTTAGTACACACACACACACACACGATGCTTTCCAAAGAAGCTTCATAAAGGTAAACGAAAAAACAACATTTATCAAGACAGCAGGAAGAAGTCTATTAAAAACCAGTGCATTGACATTTTAGCCCAATCTGACAGCAATTGTTGGAAACAAAATTGGCAGGATTACAGTTCTATTAGTGACCCTTTGATTTGTGTTAACTACCCTTAACCAGGATCCTCATCTACAAAATAAATATAATGCCTTACTCGTGCCTTGCTCCAACACTTACATGTTACAGAACTCAACAATTATTTTCTTCCCTCTCCCTCTGACATAACCTCTCCATTAAATTTTTAAAAAGCACGTCTTACAAAGGAAGCAATCACCAAATGTTATCTAAAACTACACTAGAAATTCATGACTCACAGCTTTTCTCATAAAGATCTTGTTTGCAAAGGCTTTCTTCCACACACTTCATTTTACACATCTGCCACGCCTCCACTTCTCACTACATATAGTCTGCCTCTTTTTCACGGGATGTGTTCTCTAACTAGACTGTTTTTCTCTCAGTTAGCTCAGTGCCAACCACACATTACACAGAGGATCTCAGAGCTGCTGAATGATTTCTCACCTTTCTCTATGTAAGGAGGTAAGAAATAAAAATTACTGTGTAATTTAAGAGTGCATAAAGACAGTCCACACATCCTAACTCATTAAACCAAGAACATCAATTAGCATTTATCAGACTCCAGTAACATCGCTATTTATAGTATTACATGCATTCTGATAAAAGAAGCTCTTAATATGCACACTAGACTGCATTCTTTACACCATTAATTATGACAGGTTTCTGAGCCTAGGGCTTCTTCCTCTTGTAACTTACTGCTTTATAACTGCTTAAAGGATACAAAATTTCCTAACACACACTCATGAAGGTATCTAATGGAAAAGGCAAAAATTTAGAATTCTATCAGAATATTCCTTTACCTATCCCCACCCTAACTTTCATAAGATAACTAGTCATTTATGAAATGCAAAATTGGTTAGAATATTTTGTCACTTTACTTACAGGACACATCAAGGACACTCGAAGACTAGTTGTAGCAATTTCACTATCAGGATCTGCAGTAAGTTTTTCTTTAACTTTTAAAAAGAAGAAAATGATAATAGAAATTAATGATAACATTAGAGAAAAATTTCAGAAAATATTTGAAAAGTTCCAACCCTCTTTGAATAGGTGAAGAAAGACAAAATGTTGACTATTAATGTAGTAAAAACACAACCACATCCCATCATAAGCTGAATTTTTAAGATTTATTTTAAAAATTAAGGCCACTGGGAGAGAAGAGTTACAAACAAACAAAAAAAATCATTGTTTTAAGATTTAAGAAAACAATTAGAAGAGGAATAAGGAATGGAGCAGAGGCCTGCGCTTTAATGTTTTCCAACACATACTCATTACATTTTTATTAGACTGCATTAGATATATTCTTTATTTCCTCTAACAACTGATAACAATGTGATAATGTGTCTGAGGTTTCTTTCACTAAGTAACTAATTCAAGTTACTTGCTACAATCACATGAACACATATACTATGCATGTGGGGGTAGGGTGTGTCTGTGTACACATGTACAGTGCATATATGGTCTGCATGTATATATATATATATATATATATTAATGATTACTACTTCTGTATATTGTTATGTATGTAAGGACTTCCCTTCATCAATGTGTCTCATATGTTTAGTCTTACAAACATTACTTACTTAGCGCTCTGGAATGATCAGGATTCCTAATACCTTTCATTTTTAATCTCTGTAATAACATGGCTGATGTAAGCTGTCGTACAAGATATACAGACATGGAGTAATTCTATAAAAAAAGAAAATCTGTTTTAAGGACAAGACAGTTTTTTTAAACTTATATAAAATACAAATGGAAGGAACTCCAGACTCTACAGGTAACACTCAACCCCCAAAACAGAGTCAGCATCTGGGACAGGAGGAACATCAACAGGAGCATTTGGGGAAGCACTGATTTTTCTCACTGTGATTACATTTCAGTCACTTGTCATTTTAAAACATCCATGAATGGTAAATAGCATGGACAAGTGCTTTCAAATTATGTTTTCTAACTTAGCAAAATGAGTAGCTTGGGGCCACTGAGAACATTCCCTCCCATGGCAACTAGAATTTTGTTTTTATTTACTTATGTAACAATGCTTGCTTTCATACTTTCATTTGAAAAGGGTTCATGCTGCATAAACCAAGTTCAATGACAGTGCTCTAAATTAACACTTCAAATTCAGAGTGCCAAAGTTCTAATTCTTTCAGAAAAGACTACCTGTTACACGGCCTCGGGCAAATTACACTATAAAGCCCATACCAGCTTCTTTCTGAAGAAAAGACTAACAAGTTAACTCTACTCATAAGGGGCATTTTAATAAGGAAGGACAAATAAAACACATAAACAAATTAAAAAGATAAAAACTAGGAGCAGAAAGCTCCTATGTCTGATTCTAAGCCTAGATATTACACAAAGAAACTGCTGTTAACTATTTATACAGGCCCAAGGGCTAAAATACCCCGCTCTGCCTCTTCACTGCATAATTCCACTCAATTTCACAATGGAGAAACCAATAAATAATTGCCAAACCAAATACTTCTAAATATTTTTGATGTTCTTTTAAGTATCCAAATTCCAACAACATTGCTTAAATTTTAGGTTCAGTGATCACCTTAATTAAAAGAGGAAGTATTTCCATTATACAACAAACTAGGATGTCTGCAATGACTACCTATTTATTTAAAAATTTAAGCTATTTGACAGATCTAATTATCTTTGTAGCTAAAATGAAACAAATAAAAAAAATCATACTATAAACATAGAGCTCAATTTCTGCCCACAGTACAGGAACATCACACTTTATTTCCATGAAATGGAAAGACAACAGTTAATACTCAAAAACGTTCCTACTGTCTATTGTACAGACAATGGACTCAATACAAACTTTCTGCTTTAACCAATATCATAACTGACATCTTTATTTTGAGACTGAGCATCAGTAGAGAGTCATGCTCATCAACCTGAAGCATCCTGATCACTTTATGACAAGGCCTGGATCTGATCTCAACTACTTGCTGCTTATTTAAAAGCAAGAACAAATATCTGATTTTTAGTGCTTTTTGTTTTGTTTTTTCAGACAGGCTTTGGCTGGCCTGGAACTTGCTTTGCAAACCAGATCTTCCTGTCTCAGCCTCCTTAGTGATGGGAATAAGTGTTTGCACCACCAAACCAGTCTAAGAAAAGGCTGGGGGTGGGGGTCTGGAGAGATGGCTCAGAGATTAAGAGCACTGGCTGCTCTTTCAGAGGACCTGGGTTCAATTCCAAGCATCCACATGGCAGCTCACAACTGTCTGTAACTCCAGTTTCAGGGCACACAGCGGAACAACACCCATGACAAAACACCAATGGAAAAAGAAAATAAAAGCTTCTGAAGTTTTGTTTTTTTAGACAGGTTTCTTAAATTCACAGAGATCCGCCTGCTGCTGACTCCCAAGCACAAGGATTAAAGATGTACACCAGCTAAGAACAGGTTATTAGTAGATCATTTTTAAGTATGAGTATTGCCAACCATTTCCCACAAAGACCAATAAGCTCTTTGTTGATCTCCATAAATACATTTCCAGGTTATAAAAATACTTCTTAGACACACACACACTAAGCTGAAATTAAACCATTTGAAGAAATATGAACATACAGATATTTTCACTGTAAAATGAAAACAAAATTCATGAAATATTAATCTCCACATTATCATCACTGCATAGGAAAAAACCCTGCTTTTTAGAGGTTATAGCAGGGCAACAGAAGGAAATCACGTTCTTCAGTTTCAATGTGAAGCACCCCTCATCATCGGCCCACGTCTGAAAGCTTGGTCCCCAGGTGGGAGCGCTGCTTTGAGGCTGTGGAACCTTTAAGGGGTAAAGCTGAGATACAAAGCAAGGACTGCTTTCCCACTGCACCACGGTGGACTTATCAACTCCAACTAGGAATCACAATAAGCTTCTCTTCACCGAAGGTACTTTTATCAGGTATTCTCAGAGCAACAAGCAATCCTCTACAAAGCTGGCATCCTAAAAAAAGAAATCAACTCCCAATGAGGACAGGCTTTCATCCTACCCAGGAAAACAATTCTTACCTTTCCAATTTCAGATGCCCAAGAAATAGAAATCTGATTTGGCACAGCTGAAGACAATCTAACTAAAGATGTAATATTCAAGGGACGTCCAGGGCGCTTCTGTTCAATCCCGTTTTTAGGTGGTGGCGCATAGCCCTATAACCACACAAAAAAATAATTCTAAAGGTTCTGTATGACTTAACCATTTTCTTCAAGATACAAACAGGATCTTGCCTAATTTTGGTTACATTGTTATTTTTATTTTATCTTAGATACAAATATACCAGAAAAATAAAAACCCATATTCCACCATTTAAATGAATGTTGACATTCTGGCATACTGGCTAATAAATCTTTTTACAGAAAACCAATCTATAAAGATAAATTGATACCTCAATAATAGCTCATCTAAAGGGGGCTGCCTCCTCCTGCTTTATATTCCTCTCTCTACCCAGCTGTATCACATCTCGTTTTCACCTCCCAAGCACTGGGATTAAAGGGATGAGCCACCACCACTTAGCTCTGTTTCTCTTTTAGATTGAGTCAATCTCATTTAGCCCAGGGTGGCCTTGATCTGCCTCTGCCTCCCGAGTGCACCACCACTGTCTGGCCTCTACGGCTAACTAGTGGGACTAATTCTGCACTCTGATCTTCGATAAGCTTTATTTGTTATAGTACAAAGTATCATCACAGGTTTCAGCCATGTTGAATTATATACCTTACAAAAGATAAAATTCAGACTGGTACAAAAGCAGAGTTACAGAATTTACCCAAGTAAAACAGATCTTGAGAACATCCTCCACTGTGTCTTGTCACAGAACAGGTGTTGGGTTCACAGGGTCCATGGAAAGAAGACTCAGAGACACCTTAAGAATGAATTTAGCATCTGGAAGCTGTAGGGAGATCCAGGCTCTAAGGACTGAAACACTTTCCCTTCACCCAAAGGATTTCTATTGTCCTCTGTATTTACACTTTAGCCACCTGATTTTCATATGCTCAAAATAACCTGGCAAGCGTCACAGAGACAATGCTAAGTGTAAATTCTCAATAAAGGAAGGTACCACGGTCTTCCAGGTTTCTGTCCCCAACCAACTTTTGCATAGGCTTTGTATCCTTAGGAACTCTCTCAGACAAGATTCTCATAGAGCACCAAGAGAAATAAGAATGTATCTGCTAAACAAAAGATAGATTCGAGCTAGGAGTTAGCACTTTGGAGCCGGAACAAGGCTGTTGGCTCAATCAACAGTACTGCCTCATTCTCTCCAGTGTGCGTAAGGCTCAGCTTTTATTTCTTTAATCTTTTCTAAAATGTGTGTGTGCACGTATGTGTGGCATCTGCAAAGCCAAGAAGAGTCTGAGGCAAGTGCTGGAATCTAGAATTGGAGTTCCAGGCCATTCATCGTGACTTGCCCTATGTGAAAACTGAAAACTAAACCTAGGTCTTCTGCAAGAGCATCAAGAGTTCTTAATCACTAAGTCATCTCTCTAGTCCTTGGGTTTGGATTTTTGGATACAAACATTTCATAGGGAATGTTGTGTCCTTCTATGGTACCACATAATGAAGCAAATGAAAGGTACTTGTCCCATTTTCAATGATTCATCACCCAAAAACTTTACTCTGCACTCTCCACAATAATATTTCCCATCAAGGGGAAATTTCTCCCTCAAGTTGCTTTTATCCGGGTGTTTATATTATAACTGTAACAGGAAAAAAAACTCAGACTGTTGGTGAGTTCCAGATTAAGCAAGAGACGCTGTCTCAAAAAATTAAAATGGAGAATAGAGGAAAATATTCCAATATCAACCATGGGCACATGCACACACACACACAGAAATTAAAAAATTAAACATGTAGCCAGTTCAGTAGATAAACACTTGCTGTACAAGTATGAAGACCAGAATTCTGGTCCCTGGAACACAGGAAAAACAGGCTGGCATGGCAGCCTTCTAAGATCACGACACTCGAAAGGAGAGACAAGATTCCTGGAGCAAACTGGCAGGAACTGGTAGCTCTGGATTCAGTTAGATACCCTGCCTCCAAACATAAAGTGGAGAGTGGTAATATAAGTCACCAAACATGAACTTCAGGCCTCTACATGCATGTACATACAGTCTGAACACATGTCAACATGTGAACATAAAATACTACATACTTGCACATAGCACATACATTTAAAAAAAATTAAATCATCTTGAAGTGGGTAAAATAAAGGTGCATTTATTACTTGATATGTGGGAGTTCAAGGACACAGTACTTTCAAGGCAATTAATATTTCTTATTCCATTTACTCTGTACATGCAATATAGCAGCCATTTGCAATGGGTCTATAATGACTGGATATTGTAATAGAGATACATATGTAAAGACTTATGCTAGGTCATAGACAAGTTATGTGCAGATTTACCATGGAAAATTCCATACAATTCTATCAAGATTATCCCTGCAGGATCTATTTTCAGCAAATTGAGATCAAGGCAAGAGCAAGTCACAATCTTTTGTGCCCTATTAATGCTTTTTACAATTAGGTTAAGGTCCCACAAGCTATAGAGCTCAATTCAACCCCCAAAGATCCACTGCGCCTTTGAGGCTGTAGTATGCTTATAGGATTTCATGAACCTCAGAACCCTGCTAAGTACAAAGAGCCACTACATTTCATTATCCCAATGACCAGTAATTGGGGAGCAACAGGTATTTTGAGCAGTTTTTCATCAGCTCCACGTGAGCTTATGTCATCTGTTCCCTAAGATTTCCCACATATGGTGAGAGACATCTGTAATACTAGAGCTCAGAAGACAGGCAGGTAAATTATAACTAGGACAGTCTAGTCCACATACCATGTGTCAGGCCAATCAGGTCTCAAAATAACAAGAAAAAAGCTTTCATGAAGCTTATTGCAGTTGATGCAAAATGCCAAGCACCTGTTGCTTTCCCTCTTTGAAATTTGCGTCTTTCTCCCAGTACTCACATTCTTCTTGATAGCACCCCTGGCTCAAGGTTGAGTGCCAGACTCTTCAGACAAAGGATGCTGTATACAGAACCGCTATCTCTACAAACAGACTAATGTAAGGACTTATGGGTCACTGGTGTTTTAGGGCAGACACAAACATTGTCTAACAATGTCACAGGAATACTCCAAAAATCTCATTTATTTTGTCTCAAAATGTCCATTAAGAGTAACAGAGACCTGTCATAGTGAAGTTATAGACCTCATCCATTTAAATACTAAGCCAAAGCATGGTACTAACTGGGCCATTCAGAGTTTTGTGAAACTTACACAGATACACTGCACAGCCATCACAGTTACTATAAACATGCCAACAAGTTTAGGAAGATCGGATACACTGCAACTCCATCAATGGCACAGTCATATCACACTGGATAGGCTGAGATTGAGTCTATAAACACGCAAAAAGGCTCCACAGTTTTTCTTCAAGGATAGTAAAAGAATTAAATAACAAAGAGTTCAGCAATCTTAGCACATACTAAGAAGTAAAAAAGTAAATGTAGGGGAAAAATAATCACATGAAGTATGAACAGAATCGTCCTATGAGATTTGTGATTTTGCCAGGCTTCCTTTTTTTCAAACATCTAGCCACCCAACTGGCCATCCTTCAGCTCAAAGCAGAGGTGCTTCGCCCCTGGTTCAGATGTTTGTGCAATACACTCAGAAAAAGACAGCTCTTCTGACTCTTAATGCTGAAGTCAGAAATCCAAGAGGCAAAATGTCCCATTGGGTTTTTGAGTCTCACAATGTATCCCAGACTAGCCTTGAACCTTAGATCCTTCTGCCTCAGGCTTCCACATGACAGGATTCCAGGTGTGTTGCCATGTCCAACTCAAATGGCTTTTGAACATGTACAGATCATGTAAGGTAAGCAATCCTCCCTGATCCTGTTGACCCAGATCCTTTAATTTCCCCTTTTGTCCTCAAAGGACTGTCTCAACCTTCAGTCTCTCAAACATCTTCTGCAAGAGTCAGTTAGTGGTACAGCTGTGCTTAAGCTCTGTAAAATTCATTGAGTAGGCCAATAAATGTAAAGGAGTTTGCCATATAAGACTGGTGATCAGACTTCAATCTCTAGAACCCATATAAAGAAAAAGAAAACTTAGTCCTCAAAACTGTCAGCTGACATTTACATGTTCACCATGGCACTCCTATGCAAGCACGCGCACGCACACACACACACACACACACACACACACACACACACACAAAAAAAAAAAAAAAAAAAATCAAGGGACAAGTAATTTTTCAGGTCCTCAAAACTGTCAGCTGACATTTACATGTTCACCATGGCACTCCTATGCAAGCACGCGCGCGCACACACACACACACACACACACACACACACACACACACAAAAAAAAAAAAAAAAAAATTCAAGGGACAAGTAATTTTTCAGGTCCCATAGTAATGAACAAGACAAATGACATGCTTAGCAATTATGGAAGGTCAGTTTCTTGGGGACAGAGGGTAGCTTGGGGTCATGAACAGTAATAAACACTTGGTTCTTGGAGAACCTAGATTCCTGGACTGTTCTGTATGATTTGCTCAGCTACTCAAAGGAATTACTCACATAATCATTCAAAGTCAAGTCTCAAGCCTAGCAGGGATGTCACATAGCCTCCTTGTCTCTAATACCTGCTTTTGCTGAAAAGGCAACTTGGAATAGCAGTGGAATCACGGAGCATTTCCATGACAACAAATGTACACCTCTGCTTTGTAGAGCTCAGTAACTAGGCTTCTCCCTGCTCCTGAATTACAGTATTGGTAGCATTCTACATACATTCCAATGTAATGATGTATTCCAGGCCACAGTGGGAAATAACACATAGCACAGTTCAACAACTCAAGTGTTGTCTTTAGACCCAAGGATTTGAACAGTGCAGTAATCTCAGCCAGAAACATGCTATGCAATTCACACTATATATATATTCCAGAAGTTGCTTCACTGTTAGACACAAGCTGCCAATCAATTATTCATTCCCTGGGATCCCAAGCATAATTCCTTGGGATCATCAAGGCCAAGCTTAGAATCCTGGATTCTGTTGCTATTTCTGCTTTCCTTGATAGACTCTACAGGCCAAACCCAGCTAACCCAGAAATTCACTACAGCATGTTTTGTATGCTCAAGTGCCCAAGTTCAGCTGTTACATATGACCCAAGAGCCAGTCAAAACTTGCTTGAATTCTAGAACATTTCAGGCTTATCCCTTTTAATCTTGCTTAGGCCCCAAATCAGCCATTTATTTACCCAAGAAGATATAAGCATGTCTCTAAAGGTGGCTAGAAATATTAATTAGTACCAAGCTGTCTCTGTTCAAATGCTTGTCAGTGTTTATACTCAACTTACATAAAAATCTGGTGAACTGAAAGCAACTTACAGGTAAAGGAAAGAGTTTCCCATTTACTTTTATACACAAACTATTGGGATAGTTATCTTCTTGAGGGCAACTGGTCTCTGCCAAGCAAAGCCTGTATTTAAAAAATAAATAAATAATTGTTAGAGAACCAAACATGCTTTAAAACTCTAATGCACATAGCAATTAGGAAAATATCAAACTCACCGAAGCTGAACTTGAACTGTATAATCTCTCCTGCCACCTGGCAAAAAATCCCTATTGGCAAGAAAAAAAAAAGAAAGAAAGAAAGAAAAAGTGGTTAAGAAAGAACAATAAAATTGAACAGACCAGGGTCTGAGGACACGACTCAGTAGGTAATGGTTTAGATCCCAAGCACCCTGTTAAAGCTGGGGTGCTGTTTCAACAGCAAGCATCTACACCCACCCTCTCCCAGGGGGCAGGATTTATAGAGTCACGATAATCCCTGAGACTTACTGCCCAGCCAGTATAACTAGAATAACAAGTTCCAGGCTCACAGAGAGACCCTGGCTCAATGAACAAGGTAGAGACAACAGAGGAAGAAAACCAACACTGACCTCTGGCAACCACACAGATTGTCATGAGTGAGTTCACGGGTGATCATGTACACACACACAAATTTTTTTTAAAAAATGTAAAATGACACTAACCAAACAAACAAAAACAATGCAATAATTATAACCCCTACTTACTAACCAATCTTCGTATCAGTTTTGAGGTATACATAACAAATTTAGTCTGAAAAGAACATTCTAGGTTCTGGAGAAGTTTCCTGAATTAATCTACATGCTTAGTTGTTCTTCACCTTGACTGAAAATTCTAACCACTTGGAGACTGTTTTGTATACTATAGTTTCATTTATCAGGTAATTCTTATTGGCTTGAGTATATCATAGCTTTTACAGCTACACAGGTGATTCTAACACAGAATTAAAACTAATGCCTACAGTTTCAACATGATAATAAGGGTAATTTCATAACCATATATCAAACCACAAACACAGCATCTTTTATTATTTCTGGAATATTTAGTATCAGAATGTAGTCTACACTGAAGATGAGCTGTTATTTTTCAGGAAATGATTAAACATGCAGAATATCAGGTTTTGTCTCAGACTTATACAATTAGAATCTGCATTTTCACAAGATCTCCATGGGCTGGAGAGATGGCTCCATGGTTAAGAGCACACACCGCTCTTCCAGACACCCAGATTCAATTCCTGGCACCCATATCAGATGGCCCACAATCACCTAAAGCCCAACTCCAGAGACTCCCAACTCCTCTGGCCTACGCAGGCACCTGCACACACATAATCAAGAAAAAGAAGAAAACAAAACAAGATCTCCAGGCGACATGCATGCACATTACAATTCAGGAAGTATCTTTCCTTGCTGGATGTCTTAGGGTTACTGTTGCTGTGATGAAACATTACAACCAAAAGCGATTTGGGGAGCAAGGGGTTTATTTGGTTTATATTCCTGACCCACAGTTCATAGAGGGAAGTCAAGGCAGAAACCCAAGTGGGCAGGAACCTACAGGCAGGAGCTGATGTGATGCAGAGACTGTGGAATAGCGTCATTAATTAAGAAAATGCCTTACACTCTTACCCACGACCCAATCTTATGCCGGTATTTTCTCAATTAAAGTTCCCTCCTCTCGGATGAATCTACCTTGCGTAGAAAAACAAAAAAACTAGCCAACACACTATATGCCATGGTAGTATATGCCAGAAATCCCAGCACAGAGGTATGAAGATCAGAAATCTAAGGTTATCCTTAGCTAACCATCAGCTTTGGGGCCAGCCTGGGCCTATATGACACCCTATCTAAAAGAACACTTTTTAAATTCAATATATAAAATCTAATAAAAAATGAAGTATCACTCTTAATCATTGTTCTACATGTTGGATTGTACCAGAAAAAATATTAGAGAAATATTTTGAGAAAGCTGAAGCAGCACCTTTAGCCTTCATCTTGCTCACTATTTTTTATTCTGCAGTTCCCTGGAAGGCACGGCAGTAACTCCTTAGAAACGCTCTAATTCCAAATTTTCTGACCTGGGAAAAATGAGTCAACCTCTCTCTATTGATGTCTTTACATGTTAAAGACAGAAAACGACTACATCACTTCATCAAGTTACTGTGATGACTCAAACAGTCATTCAAATGCCTGGGCTTAAGGTGAGCACAAGGAACGGAAGCAGCTGTCTCCTGTTCCTGCTGCTCCTCTTTCTTCCAGTAGCCTACATCTTCCTCAAGCATTTCTTTAAAATATTCCTGTGGGCTCTGATACCTGCTAGCCAAAGGACAGCCGTGCAGGTTCGCAGCTGAAGGCGACTATTTAGAAAGACAATAGCCTCTCTGAGTCATTTGTAGATTGCCCCAGGAAAGGTGGCGATTTCCGAGCTGATGTATGAATGGGAATGTGTGGGTGAGAAAGATGCCCCGGAAAAAAGAATAGATAAAGAAGTCCCCAAGAGGGGAAGAAGAAGGAAGAAAGGGACAGAGCGAGAAATAGAGATTAGAAGGAACTTAGCTGAGGAGAAAAGAGAGAAGTTTCAGAGAAGAAATGGTTTTAAGAGAGCCTAGAGAGCAGAATGATTTTTAGGGAAATATAATAAATACAAGGCCTCGCTAAAGAAGGAGAGAAGCCTTTTAAGCTGTAATGGTGTGAAAGCCTGTTTCTTTCCGCGCGTCTCCGAGCACACATTTGGGGAAGAACATCAGTTTCTATGTTGGGGCAACGGTCCCCAACATATTCCAATATTCTATATATTACTGAGCCCTTCTAAGCAATTCTTGATTAAATCATTCAAATATTCCACTTACGCACGCCAAACAATTCAGTCTGGAACCTGAAGCTTAAAGATTCATGCTAGTAGATACATCCAAAAAGTGACAATTACTACAGGAAAAAGGGAAATCTAATTTGTCTTAAAAGATCAAGCTATTTGCCACAATCAAATTTGAACACATGACTGTACAAGAGTAATTTTCTTTCTGTTTAATGCTTCTAAGCATGAAGGGATTCTCAATCATAAACAGACAGATGGGAACTTTGTGAGGTTGGGAGCACATGAAAGAGAAATGCTAAGAGGCCAGTGCAGAAAGGCAAGCAGGAGAGGAGGGAGGAGAGAAGACTGAAAGCCATGTCCCAGCCAAGAGAGGGAGGGCACAGAGAATGCGTGAGAGGAGCTGCAGGTGACAAAATATAAAGAAGTCCTGCAGCACAGGTTTATAAACACCAAAGGGAGAAAAAAAACAGATATTTTTGATTACATAGTTACTGAGGGCTGGAGAGATAGCTCAGACAGCTTTCAACAACTTACAACTGTGCACATGCGGGCACACACACATACAGTAAAGCTTCCTAAGACACAAAGATTAACAGTGTCTTGTCTACTCACAGCAACTCATCTGCCATGACAAAATTAGTTTTTTTTAAATATAACACCTTGCAGTGACAATGGAAATTTTATTTAAATAATTCAGTTGATGAATAAGACTGCAATCTGCCTTTAAGCCCAACATTTAAGAGGCAGAGACAGGGAGATTTCTGTGAGTTCAAGGTCAGTGTATTCTAGGGAGTGAGCTTCACGACAGCTAGGGCTACGTGGAGAAACTATGACTCAAAAAACAAAACAAACAACAAGACCGCAACCAGATGTGAAAAGTGATTATGTCATTCCATATCTCGCCTTATACCTAGCAATCACTTAGTGTTGACGTTAAGCAAAGATTTATGACTACATAAAGGTATTAATGATACATTTTTATATAAAACGTACTTTTTTCTTTGTTGGCTTAATACCATCTCAAAACTATTACAAACCAGTTTATTTATGTAAACATTACCCTGTAAAACCTCAAACTTTATAGATTATAAAATCTTGAGTTTTTTTAAGATATATAATTTTGTCAGGTGGTGGTGGCACACGCCTTTAATCCCACTTGGGAAGCAGATACAGGTATATCTTTATGAATTTGAGGCCAGCCTAGTCTACAGAGTTCTAGGACAACCAGGCTGTGACACAGATAAACCCTGTCTTGAAAAATCAAAAAACCAAACAACAAAAAACATTATGTAACTTTAATTAAAACACTATGATTAATCATCACATCTACACACTTTCAAATGTTAGGTGGATATAATCACTTAGAAGCTCAACAATATACCAGAAAAACAAAACAAAAAAATACACTGGCATAAGTGACTAAAAGATGCTTGAGATTCAAAGGTTACAACATTTTCTAATATACAGTATTTATTACTTGACTAATCTTTGTCAAACTATACTCATATTAGTTAAGAAATAGTCCAACTGGGACTGGCAACATGGCTCAGTGGCAAAGGCACTCAATGCTAAACCTAATGATCTGAATTCAGTTCCTGAAGCCACATAACAGAACTAATTTCTGAATTCCTGATATTCTCTGACATCACACATGTACCATGGAATTTGCCACACACACACACACACACACACACACACACACACACAAAAATAAATGTATAAAAAGTTTTTTTAAAAAAAAGGAATAATCAACCTTTATAGTCGGAAGTGTGGGCCCCCAAAGTTTATACATGGAAGTTTTCACTCACAATATTCGTAATTGTATTTGTAATTGTCATTATAGATGCAATTAAAATTCTTAAAAGAACCCTGAAGGTAACAGACATGGTATCATGACACTGTCATGTTGTACAGTGGAATGCATTACAACAGAAAAAAAAATTCATGTGTGACAGAGGAAAATGTATAAGCCCTAAGGAAAGGCTTTAGAAGTAACAAAACATCAATACCTCAATCTTTGATAGAATTCTCCAGAATTTTGAGAATAAACTTCTATTTAACTCACCCAGTTACTACGATAACTCTAGAAGACACGCACATAACCTTTGAGGGAAAATGTATTTACAATATTCCTCTTACCTTGATATGCATATCTCTCTAACTTGCTGAGGTGTCAAAGCAAAAATAAAAAACTTCTCTTGAAACCGTTGAATACTGCTTTGAACTGAGGAGGGGAAAAAAAAATTTATTCAGTAACAAATATGCACCTGAAATAACCAAGAACTTCTAAGAAAGTGTTTGCCAAATCCTGGAATGTTCAAGGTTAAATTTAAAACTCTAAACTCCAATATTGTGTGAAATTGCATTCATATTTAATTCTAAGTAGTTACCCAAATGAGTTTACCTTTAAATACTTAATCATTCAGTATTCTAAAACATTAACTATACTGTGAAGTCAAAAATATAATAAAACCATTCCAGATGACATTTCATTCCAGACTGTCTCATGAGAGTCAGAAACACTCTCACCCAGTAAGGCAATACAAAAAAACTGATGTTTTGAGTAATTTCTTTGTTGTTTCTTATTTCACTACTTTACTTACAAGCAAAAGAAAATCCAAATTTTCAGAACTTTAGTCAAACGTGGTAAATAGTAATTATTGCTAATAAAAGATAACCTAGCTAAAAAGAATTACATGGCAAAATCATACTTTTAAATTACATTAATAAAGCTGAAATGTATTAATAACTTTACAAAGAACTGTAACATATCCATACTGCTGAGTTAATTATTCACTGATGTTCTAATGTTCATTACAGGCATGGTGGCACATGGCTATAATCTTAGCACTCACGAAGCTGAGGCAAGGGGATCCTGAGTTCAAAGCCACCTTGGGTCATATACTGAGTTCAATGCTACAGAGGCCCTGTCTCAAAAAAATAACAAGAGCCCACTGACACATAGGAAGGGGAATAGACCATAAAATACTGCAACATCACCCAAGAGAAAGCAAAAGTAACTTCTGTGTGTTAGTATTGCAATTATTCCAGGTCATGAACAAGGTGACAATGAAAATGTCTAAGGTCAAAAGGCCCTCCTTGTCAGTCATACCAAACCAAGAAAAATACTAACTTCTTGAGTAAAAACCATGGGCATTATGCTTCTTAGAAATATAATAATGCTAATTCATATTTTCTCAAACTATCTCTAAAATGAGGAAAGAGAGGGGCTGTTTAAACATTACACTTGAAGCAGCTTTACATTACACAATAATTACAGGACATAAAACAAAGTAAGAGTTTCCACTTCTCAGTTACTTCTTGCTCTTTTGTGGCTTTTGTATGGCTTTCCCTTTCCTCTGTTAATTGTTAATTTCATCCACAACCTCTTAACTATCAAATCTAATATAATAACCCATATTATTATATTACAAGTGACTACAAAGTGATTAGAGGCTATGATTGCCTAGTACACACAAGGCCCTAAAGCACTATCACAAACAAAGTGAACCACGTGAACACATACACTGTTTTCAATCTTGTTTAATAGTATAAGCACTGGGTTTCTCTAGTCATAAATCTGAAAACATGTAACACAAGTGCAGAGTGTGTGCCCAAAAAACAACTAAGTAAAAATGAGGTGTGTGTGCGCACACATACGTGTGTGCACACACACACACACACACACACACACACACACGACATAAAAGTTTAAATCTTTCTCAATTACTGAGAGCACTTTTTTTGACTTTTTATGGCTGTATTATAAACCAAATGTGAAACACATGTGAAGGTGTTCTGAAAACAGAAAATATACAGGTGTATTTCTGATAGTCTGTATTAAGTCCTTGGGAGGGAGGGAGGGAGGGAGGGAGGGAGGGAGGGAGGGAGGGACGGACAATGAGGGCTCTGGAAAGATGGTTCAGTAGTTAAGAGTGCTCGATGTTCTTACAGAGGACCAAAGTTAAGACTTTTAACACCCACATCAATTCCAAAAGGTCCAAGAAAATTAAAATTTAGGCCAGATGGTACACACCTTTAATACTCAAAGGCAGAGACAAATAGAATTCTGTGAGTTCAAGGAAAGCCTGAAATACATGGTGACTACCAAGTTAGCCAGGGCTACACTGTGAGACCTTTGTCTCAAAATAAGTAAGTAAAATAAATGAAATATTTCAAGGAAAAAAAGCTATTGTCTGATTTATGCATTTTGCCACCTACTTGATAATAATGACTCTGGCTTGGTAAAATATTTAGATAAAAAACTATTATTATATTATTATTAAATAAAAAATATTTATTAGACTATTTAACATACCTTGTTAAATATTCTAAATAAAATATAAAGTCTGTTGAGGCATCCAGTCCACTCTCTGGAAGTATTATACTGACATATTGTATGAAGCTGGCTTGTACTTTGGTCAAGATTGCTCTCTAGAAGTTGTACTTAGGTTGGGAGTGGTTTGTAAAGAGATGTAATAATTAATTTCATTAGAGGCTGAAGAGATGGCTATCAGTTAAGAGAATTAGTTGCTCTTCCAAAGGACGGGGGTTAAATTCCCAGCATCTACATAGAGATTCAACATTCTGTAACTTCAATTCCAGGGGATCCAATGGCCTCTTCTAGCCACCATGAGCAACAGGCACACACATGGTACAAAGACATATGAAGACAAATAGTTATAAAATAAATTTTAAAAAATTTTAAAGTTTGATAGGTAGATTTGTGGCTCAGTTTAGGCTAAGCTGAAATAGTGAGTGAGCTAACATATTACAATAAGACTGTGCTTGGCTTCCATCCTCATCAATCACTGCACCTGTCATCAAAGATCACTCTTTTGTTCTTTATTACATTGTATCTCTGAATCAAAGTAAATGGGTGTTAGGGAGTAGACATGGGGAAGTCCTCCTAAAATTCAACAACGATAATCAAACTAGCCCAATTCAAAACCAGGCAAAGAATTTGAAAAGATTTCTCTACAAACAATATACCAAATAGCTAATAATCACATGAAAAGTTCTCAATTACTACTCATAATAAGAGAAATCCAAGTGAAAACTCTAATTCTATACTACCTTATACCCACTGTGCTGGCTACTATCCAAAATAAAACAGTTCCCCCCAAAAACATTTTGGCAGAACATTTTGGCAAGGGTTTGAAGAAAATTCTCATGCATATCTGAGTTCACAGCAGAGCAAGACAGTGTATTTGTTGTGGAAAACAGTACCGTAGTTGCCTAAAAATTAAAACAATTACCACATGATGCAACAATTCTACTTTTGGATAGAGGTAGTTAAAGTCATGTTCATGGAAGTATTATTCACGACAGCTAAAATGTGAAAGCAATCCCATATCCAGACAGACAAGTGGACAAGCAAAAGGCAGTATTATACACAGTGGCTTGCAGCTCTAAGTGCTAAGGACAAGAATGGAGGACATCATATTAACTGTGAAATAAGTCAAGTAACAAAAAGCCATACTGTATGATCTCACTTACATGAGGTACTTAGCATAGTGAAAATCAGATAAGGCAGAAATGTGGCTGTCAGAAGCTGGAGGAGAAGAAATGGAGAATGACAGCTCTATGGGCTCAGAGATTCAGTTTCACAAGATGAAAGGAAATAGAGATGGAATGGTGACGAGTCACACGAAAATACACTCTGAAAGCTGGGCGGCCGTGGCTCAGCCTTTAATCCCAGTACTCAGGAGGGAGAGGCAGGCAGATCTCTGTGAGTTCGAGGCCAGCTTGGTCTATAAGAGTTAGGTCCAACACAATAGCTACAGCGAAGTCCTGTCTCGAAAAACTAGCTGAGAAAAAAAACAAAACATTGCTTGAAATAAAAGGGGACATTAAAGTTCAAAAATTTATAAAGATGCACAAAGACTAATATTTACATACAATGGTACCAGGAGAAAATAACCCTAACCCTAACCCTAACTATCAAAGTATCAATTATATTTTTGTTAATTTGGTTCTTCCACACAAAAGGTATCATCACTATATTAATAATCAACCACTAAAAAAGTCAACAGAAGAGGTCAAAGAATTGAGATTTCTTGTATCTGAAAAATAGTGAATTTAAGTCAGAATTATGAAAGAAGGAAAGAGCTACTATTAGTCAAACTCCCAGAAGTCCTGTTGTCTAACGTCTTCTTCCCTGTCACTGCCCATTCTTACTGACATCACTGCTCAATGTCTACTACTGCCATCAAGTTCCCATGAGAACCTGCATGGAGTTAGTCCTCTTCAGCATCACATCCATCACCATTCCTCTGCTATAGGGTCCCAAGTCTGAATAAGCCAGATCTAAATTCCATTCAGTAAAGTCCTCCATCAAAAACAATCTTGGCTCTTTTCCTAGCACACCTATAGGTCACAAGCCTCCTGAAGCCTATTTAGTTTCACTATTTGATTTTACAATTATCCACTACAATTTCAACTTCTATGATTAGTAAGAGCTCTCCCCTTCCTTGACATAAATTCCAATAATCCCAAACATATATATACATGTATATGTATATATATATATGTGTGTCATTACAAGTTTCCTCAAGTCTCTATAAGAAAGTTTAACTGAATTCCCCCATTAATTGGGCCAATGCAAAATCTGAGAATAATTTATAGTACTTAATCATAACTACATACTCAGTTGTTACTCTGATCTGCTCACTTTTCAGTTCTAGGGATCAAATTTAGGGCCTCACACATGCTAGAGAAGTCCTTGAACCCTAAGCTACCAGTCCAGGACCTGCTACAGTTTTACACACACTCTCTGACATGTCTTCCTGTGTAGTCCTTCTGCCTCAGTCTCCCAAATTATAATATACACCTTGCCCAGCTTTGTTTTTCCTTTTCCCCTATTAATAACTCCTAAACTACATAACATTATCCCTAAAGTCATCTCATATTTCTACCTTCCCTACAATTAGACTATATGGCCACCTCCAAATTAATACTTATTAATTATCTGAGTTATTAAGATATGTTTGTGTTTTTATTTATTCAAATAATTTAAGGCATTTATTTTAATGGATTTAACATTAATGAGCACATCACTTTATATTCGTTGGATCATATTCAAAAGCTTACTGAGCATATCCTAATATGAAAGACTTAAAGATATGAAAAGAAGCTAAACTACTAACTTAACCATCTTTGAGATTAACAGGGATTTAAAAAACAATAATAAAATGTTTGTGAGGAACCAAGAAAAACAATACAAACACATGCTGTTCGAAAGAATAAATTATTACAAAGCCTTTGAAGCTATTGTTAAACTTCACTCAACATCAACATTTTAAATATTCATGCTTTTGGGTTCAACTTTTCATCTAGGCATTTTTTTAATCTTTTTTTTTCTTTATTGATATTTATTGAGCTCTACATTTTTTCTACTCCCCTCCCTGCCTCT
>JAQHUG010000004.1:12954892-12970714 GCA_028555095.1 Dicrostonyx torquatus
TTTTTCCCAACCTTTTACCCTGAGATGATGTCTGTCTTTGAGTTTGAGATGTGTTTCTTGTATGCAGAAGACGGATGGGTTCTGTTTTCGTATCCAATCTGTTAGCCTGTGTCTTTTTATGGGTGAGTTGAGTCCATTTACATTAAAGAATATTAATGACCAGTGGTTGCTATCTCCTGTTAATTTGGCTTTCATCGTTGGTGATGTTAATTTGTGTGTTTTCTTCTTCTTCAGGATTTGCTGTAATGAGATCATCAATTGTCTGTGGTTTTTTTGGCGTAGCCATCTTCGTTAGGTTGAAGTTTTCCTTCTAGTATTTTTTGTAGGGCTGGATTTGTGGCTAGGTATTTTGTCATGGAATATTTTGTTTTGTCCTTCTATGGTGATCAACAGTTTTGCAGGGTATAGTAGTCTGGGCTCGCATCCATGGTCTCTTAATGTCTGTATAATGCTTGACCATGACCTTCTGGCTTTCATTGTCTCCATTGAGAAGTCAGGTGTAATTCTGATAGGTCTACCTTTATATGTTACTTGTCCTTTTTCCTTTGCAGCTCTTAGTATTCTTTCTTTAGTCTGTATGTTTAGTGTTTTGATTATTATGTGGCAAGAAGACTTTTTTTTGGATCTAATCTATTTGGTGTTCTGTGAGCTTGTATCTTCAGAGGCATATCTTTTTTTAGGGAGGGAAAGATTTCTTCTATGATTTTGTTAAATAAATTTTCTGTGCCTTTGAGTTGAACTTCTTCTTCTATACCTATTAGTCTAAGATTTGGTCTTTTTATGCTGTCCCATATTTCATGGATATTTTGGGTTAAGTTTTTGTTAGCTTGTATCTTCAGAGGCATATCTTTTTTTAGGGAGGGAAAGATTTCTTCTATGATTTTGTTAAATAAATTTTCTGTGCCTTTGATTTGAACTTCTTCTTCTATACCTATTAGTCTAAGATTTGGTCTTTTTATGCTGTCCCATATTTCATGGATATTTTGGGTTAAGTTTTTGTTAGATTTAATGTTTTCTTTAACTGATGAGTCTATTTCCTCTATTTTATCTTCAGCACTTGAGATTCTCTCTTCTATTTCTGTATTCTGTTGTTTGTACTTGCAGTTGTGGTTCCTGCTCTTTTCCTCATGATTTCTGTTTCTATAATTCCTTCATCTTGTGTTTTCTTTATTTTTTCCACCTCACTTTTCAAGTCCTGAAGGGTTTCTATTATCTGTTTGAGTTCTTTTTTTTTGGTCTTCTTAAGTAATTTTCTGATATCTTCCAATTTTTTTGTGGTTTTTTTCCTCCATTTCTTTAAGATGATTTCTAATTTCATCTTTAAGAATTTCAAACATTCTCTTGAGGTTATTGTTTTGATCATTTTCTTCTGGTTCTTCCATATTTGGTTGTTCAGGTCTTAGTTTTGTATGGTCTTTAGGTTTTAATGGTATTGTGTTCCTCCTTGTGGTGTAGCATGTGATCTTACCTTTTCTACTCATCTTTTCCTCTAATGGGTGTGGTTGGGGCTGTCTGAGATTCTGTTGGATAATTGGGATTCTAGGTGCCAGTGAACCGAAAGCTAAGATGGTTTTCCTCGTAGTACAGTCAGTGTCACAGTTCTAGTTACCCTGTTGGTTATTCCTGTTCCTGGAGGTAGCTCAGTGCTCCTGTGCTTTGGTCTCCTCCCTTTGAGTTTGCTTTCTCAGGTCTACTTTGGCCTAGGCTGCTGGCTTTGATGTGTTTCTGTAAATCTTGGTCTGGATCTCCTTTTGCAGAAGTCTCTGGTTTTGAGTGAGACTTGTTCTGTTGGCGATTGTTGGCTCTGGGTCTGATCGCTGGGTCAATCCTGATCTGCTCGTGACCCGGGACTGGGTTTTCTTATTGGCTTCTGCTCCTGGTGGAGCTTTTTCTCTCTGTGTCTTAGGTAACTAGTTCCATCCCACTCCGGTTCTGGTGAAGGTTACAGACTCTGGGTAAGGTCGTTGGCTCAATCCTGGTCTGCCCTGTCCCAAGAATGGGTTGGCTCCCAGGGCTGGATTTGCTCCTGGCTCCTGCTCCCAGTCGAGCTTGTCCAGCTCTCGCTGTCTAGGCATTTTTTTTATCTTTCATAAATATATAGTTATTCCGAAATATAAGTAAAGGTGCTCAAAGATAATATGTATTTAGAACTGTAGTAATAGTGCCTGACATTTCATATACTAAAATATTCTAAGTGAGCAAAAACTGAAAATGTACACCAGACTTCTGATAGCACCAAGGTAACAGATCAACTATAATCTAAAGACAGCATATACACTTCCAAAAGCATTAAGAGACTGTCCTGGTGAGAATCTCTATAGGGCAGGATTCACAGCTATCTGAAAAAGAATAATAACCATCCTCAACAGGAAGACAACGCAATGCCCCTGCAACTGCAAAAGTCTTTTCAAATAGAGAATAGGAAAAAAAAATAAACAATACATTTAGAGATGGGAATATTGAGATGTCTCTGCCTGAACCAGAAATGAGATCCTAGGAGACCTTCCCTTCCTGTGTTTCTGATGTTTATCATCTGAGAAGAATGGAAGAAAAGGAAAATAAGTAAGTATTTGTTTATGGAAACAGTGACAAACATGAATACAGAGAAACATAAGAAACAGATTATTTTAGCTTGAGGATAACAATAAAAACAAGTTATACACATTTCTAATGTAATAATATGTTTACGAGCAAGATACAGGCTTTAACTACTTTCCAAAATAAAGTACCTCCAGCTGAGCATAGTGGCACATCCCTTTAACCCCAGCACAGAGGTAGCAGCAGATGAAATTCTGTGGCCTTGAATTTTAGAACAGCCAATGCTACATTGAGAGACCCTGTTTCAAAAAACAATACTTGGAATGCCCAATATAAGTTTATTTTATTAAGTTTATTAGGAAAAAAAGTACTTTCCTGTATATATGGTGGTGGCACAAGTCTTTAATCCCAGCGCTCCGGAGGCAGAAACAGGTGGATCTCTGTGGATTCAAGACCACCCTGGGCTACACTAGATTGATCCAGTGAAAAAGAGAAACAGAGCCAGGTGGTGGTGGCTCACACCATTAATCCCAATACTTGGGAGTCACAAGGAAGGTGGAGAGAAGAAGCAATACGGTTGGGAGGCGAGAGGAATATAAAACGGAAGGAGACAGGAGCTCACGGCATTCAGTCTGAGGATTCGTGGAGACAGATTTTGCCTAAGTTTGAGAATTCAATAGAGGTAAAAAGTCTCTCTAATGGATGGCTCCTTTACTTCTCCAACCTTTCAGTATTTACCTTAATTGACGCCAAATTTTTATTATTAAGACCAACTAGAACTCGTGTTACAGGCATGTGCCACTCACTGTATTCAGCTTTCTGCTATAGTGTTTTATGTTTATTGTGTATGCACACAACAGAACACTTGTAGAGGTCAGATGATAACTTGAAAGGATCAATTCTCTCCATCGTGTGGATTATAGATATCAAACTCGTGTCTTGAAGTTTGGCGATAAGTGTCTTTGATCCACTGAAGCATATTGCTTTCCCTCTAACAATAATTTTCTAAATAAAAAGTTTAAAGAAGCAAGTTTTCATATAAAAATTTCAAAGATATGTACTTTTTTTTCTTACAGAATTTAAACTGTTAAATAAATGAAACAAAGTAAGATACCAAGTAGCCGTCTTGGCCTGTCAACAATCAGACCATTCTAACCTCATTACCAGTCCTGTCTGACCACTTTATTCTGAGTCACCAAGATATACTGTACCACCTACATACACACAAAATAATAAAAATGTAATAAAAAACTGCAAAGTTTATCAAACACCCTTTCCCACTTCAGAAAAAAAATATGTATAAGAGGCTTTTTTTTTTAAAGATTAATTCTTTTAATTATGTGTACATGCTTGTGTGTGGATATAAAGGTGTGAAGGTCACCTGGAGCTGTAGTACAACTACTGTGAGCCACCCTGATATGGAAACTGAACTGGGTCTTCTGCAAGACATTACTTACTATTACCCACTAAGTCATCTCTTCAGCCTCTAACAGATAAACATTTGTTAGGAAAGCAGCTGAAAACTACATTAAACAATAGCTAGGATTCTGTAACACTATCAAAACATGATAGAGACATTATGGCGTTAAGTCTATTCCCAATTCACATAAAAGCAATCTGAGTTCTTAAGACATAAAAAGAATATGGGAGGTAATTCTAGCCACAGGAATTAAGAGGGTAGAAGAATTAAACAAAAGACACACGAATTTGAAAGGAAAAGTTATCCAGGTGCAGGGATATACCTGTAATCTAAGTTCTTGAGAGCCTGAGGCAATAAGACAGCATTCTGTCTAGCCTGGGCTACACAGTAAGACTCCAAAAGGCAAACAAACTAAACAGTTGAGGATAAGCTCTATATTGGCTTTTAACATCCCCCTATTCAACTCACATATACACAACTCTTAAAAATTAGAAAGAAAACAACTAAAGGACATTCAAATGATGAACATTATACATTAAATTTCAGTTATGGCTACAATTCTTTACTTGTACACTTAAATGTTCAGCAGCAATACCTCAATTTTTTAGTTCTAGTTTGTTCAGTTTCGTTGTCTCACTTTGCTTTTGAGACAGATCTTACTACGCAACCCTGGTTGGGCCACTACTATGTATCCCAGGCTGGCCACATTCTCAGCAATCCTCTTGTCTCAGCTTCCTAAGAACTGGGACTATAGGCATAGCCAACATGCCTGATTTTTTTTAAAATTTTTTTCAACGTTTATGTGTGCATCCACATTCACATGTGACAATGCAGGCAAGAACATAAGTTAGATTACAACCTCTGGTATAAGTCGTGTGTGTGTGTGTGTGTGTGTGTGTGTGTGTCTGAGATTTTTCATCTTCATTTCCCGGTAGGAACACAGAGATTACAAAAGTATGTGTCATCAAGTCTGGATCTATAAAGGTTCTAGGTATTCAGACTCAGGTCCTCAAGCTTACTGCTTTTATGTACTAGGGCATCTATCTCCCTAGTCCCTTGATTTGGGGGATGGGGGTGATTTTGTTTTTGCTTTTGGGATAAGGACTTTCTACTATGTAATCCAGACAGGCCTCAAACACAAAGATCTCTTGGATTACTGAAGACCACCAGTCTGGCTATCAGCTCTCTTGAATATTTGTAGCATTTATTTATCTGTGAGAGCATGCAAGCTATGATACCCGTATGCAGGATAAGAGAATTTGTTCCAGGAACAGGTTCTCTCCTCTCACCCTGTGGGTCTTGGTGAGTTCAGACTCTCAGACTGGGCAGCAGGAGTCTTTACCCAATGAGCCATTTTACCAATGGTATTATTTTTAAGGTATTAATAGAAAATCATTAATGAACAGTTGCAGGCTGATTTCTTTAAAACATTTTTTAATTATAAGTAATTTTTCTTAATACTTACCTAAACTTGTGGGCTTGATGAGAACATCAAGGACATCATAAAAAGGCAGGTTTTTTAACTGCACATCAGGATGGACAGGAGGAATGGGAGGGGATGGCTGCTGCATCTCAAATGTGGGCTTAGTGTCCTGAAGCAGCACAGAACCAACAGGAGATGATGGTGAATGAGGTGTAATTGAAGTAGAAGGCAACGAGTGGATTCCAGCCACAGCCAAGTCAGGTTCTACTGGTGATGAACTACCATCCAAACTGAAAACTGATGATTTGATTGTGGATAAATCAGAAAGTCCTTCAATTGTCCGTGGGTATCGGCGTCTATATAATTCTCGAATTTTAATCTGAACCGCAGGGCTGCAGCCACTCTTCAATAAATGCAACGCCCTCATCAGGAGGTCATGTTTGCGCCCACTTTTATTCCGTCCAGCAAAGCCTAGTAACACTTGTAACTCAGAAACCCTAAAACTAGAAACCATATTCTAAAAGGGAAGAAAAAAGAGAAAAAAAGACAAGTCATAATCACGTATATTTTTAAAAGAAACCCAGTTAATTATACTGTAAAATAAGATTTTTCCTGATAGTAATCAATATATACATATACCACACCACTTAGAATATTAAGATTCAAAAAGTTATCTTCTCTTGAAACTTCCATTTACGTTATGTTAAATCAGATGTTTTTCTCTTCATATTGGAAACCTACTCTTGATTTTAATAAACATCTTTTTGTCAGATTATGCTCCAATATAAATCCCTATTTGTTTCATTATAAATTCTTTAGCCAATGAAAATGTTCTTTTTCAAAACTAAGACCTCCTAATATAAAACACAGTATTTGTAAAAAAAAAAAAAAACGTTCATTGGGGGAGCGGGAGGGCCGGGAACAAGGAGAGTAAATGTAAATTTTTCTTTTAAGAATAATAAAAAAAAAAGTAAAAAAAAATAAAAAATAAAAAAACTTATTTAAAAAAAATGTTCACCAATTAAACAAACAACAAACTGGATTTTTATGTAAGATATAACTTTTAGTGTTGCTTAGTAAATCTACAAAATCCAGCTGAAACTGGTATCCAAAACCAATGCACTTTTAACCCATACTCAAATATTAAGGAACAGACAAAATATTCCTTGTCCCGTAGTCAGACTGATGACTATCTTGAATATCACCATAGAACCTTCGTCGGGCAACAGATGAAGAAAGAGACAGAGACCCACATGGAAGCACTGGACTGAGTTCCCAAGGTCCAATTGAAGAGCAGAAGGAGGGAGAATATGATCAAGGAAGTCAGGACTGCAAGGGGTTGGTCCACCCACTGAGACAGTGTGCCTGAGCTAATGGGAGCTCACCAAATCCAGCTGGACTGGGACTGAAAGAGCAAGGGATCAAACTGGACCCTCTAAATGCGGCTCACAATTGAGGCAGACTGAGAAGCCAACCATAATGGCACTGGGATTTGTCTCTACTGCATGTACTGGCTTTTGGGGATCCTATTCTATTTGGATGCATACCTTCCTAAGCCTGGATGGAAGGGGGAGGGCCTTGGACTTCCTACAGGGTAGGTAAACTGCCTTATCTTAGGCCTGGAGGAGTGGGGGAGGGTGAGTGGGGGAGCAGGAGGGAAGTGGGAGGAGGGGAAGTGGAGATTTTTATTCCTATTATTTATAAAGTAATAAATTATGAGAGAAAAAAACAAAAAAGATACTTTAAAATATTAAGATTAAGCCAGACTGAAGGCGCACATTTAATCCTGGCACTTGGGAGGAAGAAGTGCTGTGGGACAATGGTTTTACCTGTAAACATTTGTTTCTTGTACTGGCTTAATAAAAGGCTGATTGGCCAGTAGCCAGGCAAGTAGTAGAGGTGGGGCAAGAAGAACAGGAGAATTCTGGGAAGAGGAAAGATTCAGTCTACAGTCGTCACCCAGACACAGAGGAAGCAAGATGAGAATGTCTCACTGATGAAAGGTACCAAGCCACATGGCTAACACATATTAAAGGCTAATATAAGTTATAAGAGTTATAAGAAGCCTGATCTAACAGGTTAACCAGTTAATAATTAATGTAGACCTCTGTATGTTTCTTTGGGGCTGATCGGCTGCAGGACCAGGCAGGACAGAAATCTTGGTCAACAAAGAAACCGACAGATCTCTTTGAGTTCAAGGCCAGCCTGGTCTACAAAGTTAGTTCCATGACAGTCAGGGCTATACAGAGAAATTCTGTCTCAAAATACAAAAATAAATAAATAAACAAAACATTAAGACTAAAAATCACATACATTCTATTTAACAGTCATACTTCAAAAATTATTTTAAAATTTCAACTTTGTGCTCAAATGAGAATAAAATCTTACTAAGTAAGGAGCAGAGTAGATAGAATTCTTAAAAATTAAGAGTCATCTCATATACTTACTGATTCGTACTTGAGTGTAAAACAAACATAATAAGCAATTCCTGCTTTACATAGCGCATCTATTCAGTCACAAAATCTAGTAAATACTCTAAAGCACTTGCTACCTTTTAGGTCTAGCCATGAAGTAATGCTCAGTCAAGTCTGAACAAGAGGTAAAGCACAGAGGTGAAGATTTACCTGTGGCACACATGAATTATCTACCAAGAGAAAGGAAAAGACTTGAAGCCACCCATTCAAAACCTACTCCCTGGAAACCCTCCTCTCTCTGTGACTTGGGGTTTTTCCTATCCTATCTCATCTGAGGCAGGAAGACAGCAAATTTGAAAGCAGTGTGGGCTATGAAAGCTACTCTTCCTTGAAGAAAAAAAGTACGTGCAACAAGACCTTTTCAAGCACTCATGCCTAATACTCCAACATTGAGAAAGTTGAAGCAAGAGTATCATCTCAAGATCCAAGGTAACAAGTGTGAGCTACAGAGTATGTAATGTACACACACACACAGAACAGAGTCAAGCTGGAGATAGAGCAATTGCCTACATGTATGCAGTCTGAAGGAGGAAAAAAGGGATTAAAAAAAAGTACTTTACTAGAAAAACGTAAAATATGTCATCTGATTCACTAAGTAGTAGTGATATTTTGTCTTCTACCTCCATCTTTAACACTACACAGACCAGGCAGTTTAGTGAGTAAATCCTGTCAAACCTCCAAGGAAAAGAAGAAATCCTTTTTCCTGGACTGGTCAAGAAACTGTGAAGTTAATATTAAGCACATTTTAGCACACACTGTAATCGTCCCATTCTTACAGGGGAATTGATGTATTGCAGAGAGACTATTAAAAAAAATATAAACACGGGCCAGGCATTGGTGGCACAAGTCTTTAATCCCAGCACTTGGGAGGCAGCAGCAGGAGGATCTTCGTGAGTTTGCGGTCAGCCTGGTCTACAAAGAAGAGTTCCAGGACAGCCAGAGCTGATACACAAAGTAACCCTGTCTTAAAGAAGAAAGGGAGGGAGGGAAATGGAAATGATGCTGAACTATGTAAAATACTGATAAAACTTCAGCAAGTGGGGGTTATGTGTGACATGACCTTTTCTGTCTTTCATGAGAGAAACAAAACAGGTGTCTTTCATCCCAGATGAAAAGTACAAATACCGCCAAAGTAGAATTTGGTGAGCCAATGACCTTTATTGATTACCTACAGAAGTATGGGTTAGGTGTTGCTTCGGGAACAGAAATGATTCAATGACAGCTGTATCATCAAGGCCCATACCAGCATGGGTGACAGCTCACAAAAGCTGGGAAGCCTGGAGCACACGGCACAGGCTGTAGGCAGCTCAAAGGTTAAGAGTGTCCGTTCTCGTCTAAACCTCTTCCAGGGAGATGGTCTCATCTCAGCCTGCTTAGCAGGTCAATTTCCTTTCCTCTAAGAGGGTCTCTCAGATTTTGCTTACTTTGGCAGGGAGAGACTTAGTGAATCTGGTCATTTCAGGAACTTTCTGAAGCTCTTTTGAGCCCCATACCTTTCTACTTAAGGAGCTCCCATGCAGAATGGAATGTTTCAATCGCGGAGAAAATAGACAATAGGGATGCAGATCATTCAACCAAACTTTCAGGTAAAAGTCTGACAAAACAGTAGACTCACAACTTTTTAGTTTCCCAAGATGAATCACAATAATCTACTTGCTATGGTTTTAATTAAATGTCCTCCAAAGCCACACATTGTGCCTTTTCCAGTGTCTGGCCATCAGCTGGGTTCTGCTGGGCTTACTTGTTCATGCTTGATGGGGGGGAAGCATGCTTGGAGGGAAACAGGCAGAAAAAGATAAAGATAAAAAAGAAAAAGCAGAGACACAGGATAAAAGGTCTGGAGGGCAACCCAGTGAATTCTTTACCAAGAAGCAAGGAACAAAGTAATCACCTTCTCAAATACACAAAGCATCAAGCAACCACACCCTAGATCAAAATATCCTGTGAGTAGCCCTGGGTCAAAATTCCTGTCAATAACCTTGAAGGAGCAAGAATAGGCCTGAACTCTCTGACCTTGTGGAAGGAATATCTGTGGGCTCCAACAACGTGGAAAGCTTAGTTACCAGCCTATGATGGTATAAGGAGATGGTAATTAAGCTGGTGAAAGGACGACAGGTTGGGATTGAGGCCACTTTCTTTCCTGGCTGCCATGATGTAAGCAGCTCAGCTTACACACATTCCCTGAAATGATGTTCTCCCTCACTACAAGACATAAAGAAGGTATCAAGGAACCACTGACTGAAATCTCTGAAACCCTGAGCTAAAATAAATCTCGGGTTGATAACCTCCACTATGAGTATGACATATACAATGTCATTCTTTCAAATAATTTAAAAAAGATTATAGTTGATAATTGCTTAAACTGAGTAATAAGAACAGACACTTTGTAGTCTTTGAAAAAGCAGGAATGTTGCCTGGTTTGATTAAGCATATCAAAGTTGGGACAAAACAAACAAATGCTTTTAGTTTCCAAACTTTTATTCAAATAAATAAAAATATTTATATATTTTAAAATGGGGTAAAAAACAAAAGTTTAAGCCAAATACCAATTTATATAAAAGGAATCCAGGCTCTTTGGAGAAAATGGTTCATTATAGGTACTACAGGTTTTGGTTTAAAACTATACAAAATGAATTTACAATATTTTACAACATTTTCTCATGCTAGAAAACAAAAAAAAATTATACAAAACTGGTGAGATATTATTAGGACACAGAGGGAAAAAAAGAAGAAGAAAAGCAACTAAGTGGTCTCAGCCAGAATGATATAATCTGAGAACTGGAAAAGAGTAAATACACTGAATTCAAACATTAAAGATACAATAAAATTTGCTCATAATGATGCTTAAAAACCTTACTGACTTCCTTTAGATGACATGAGAAACCAATTTATTATTCTAAAGCTTATGAAAAGCAAACCATTTAAAAAATTTACTGATTTAAGAACAAAAGCCACAAGACTTAGATAAATGACAGAAAAGCATCTGATAAAATTTTATTTATTCATGATAGAAAAAAACTTTTTTAATTAGATAATGAAAACCTTGTCAACATGATAAATGACATAAGAAATCAATAGCAAATAACCTATTAAAGATGAAACACTGAATCATAAATCTAAGGCCCATAAAATGAATATTATTTTGTCATTAAACATTATTCCATATGTAGAACCAAGCCATGACAAGCTCAATACAAGCCTGAGTCTCAGTAGTTTACCCTAAGGCAATATCTGGTTCCAAGAAAGACCACAAATTGAGCCTACCCAGGCATCACACAGGAAAAAACATCCAAAGAAAATTCCTAACGTTCCAACTGTTGTAGATAGAATCGCCTGCCAGCACACACCCATTGCTTTTCACCAGGACAGCCCTAGACAAATGTCAGCCAATCAGGATTGAACCCGTCACCCTACGCACTGCTAATATAGCTTTTCTGGGTTTTGCCTTTAAATAGTGTCCTCTAGAAGGGCAGGATACCTCCTCCCACTGCTGTGCTGACGAGGTCCCTGCCAACTTGTACACACACACTATAAACCTTGCTTTTGCATTTCAGTGAGTCGGTCTCCCTGGGAGTCTTTTGGGGTCCCCACAGACTGGGCATAACACATAGATTCTAGGTAACATAACAAGGCAATAAAGTCTTTAAAGTAGGAGCTGGAAATGTAGCTCAGGTAGTAGAATGTTTGCTTAGCATGTATGGTGCCCAAGGTCCCATCCCCAGCACTGCACTAACTAGGCATGGCAGCACATCTGTAATCTGAGCACTTGGGAAACTTAAGGCTGTAAGACTGAAGTTCAAACCAGTGTGAATCACAAAGCATGAACCTACCTCAAAATAATTCTAAAGAATTCTACAGAAAATAAAACTACAAACCATTATCCCTCACAAACACAATCAAAAGTTTTAACAGAATAATAGTAAATAAAATACAGCAATATGTAGAAAAAAATTATGGACACACCAAGTGGGATTGCTAGGGAGGCAAGGCGGGGTTGAAGGAATTAACATAGGGGGGGACTGGAGAGATGGCTCAGAGGTTAAGAGCATTGCCTGCTCTTCCAAAGGTCCTGAGTTCAATTCCCAGCAACCACTTGGTGGCTCACAACCATTTATAATGAGATCTAGTACTCTCTTCGGGAATGCAAGCATACATGTAGGCAGAGCACTGCATATATAATAAATAAATCTTTAAAATAAAAATAAGAAAATTAACATAGTATAGCATTTTAACAGCTAAAAAGAAAAGTCATGTGAACACGATCAATTTATTAACAAATGCATGATTTTATAAAAGAGGAGAAGGAAAGTTCTCAAATGGGTATGTGGTGCATGCCTGTAATCATTGTGTCATGGTGTTGGAGGCTGAGGCTAAGTCAGCAAGACTTTACAAGTTCAAAACCAACCTAAAATACATAGTCTGTATCCAGCCAAGGACAAACAGCAAAACTTCGTCTTAAAAAATGGAATAGAAGGAAAGTATTCATTTGAAAAATATTATCCACAAATAGCTGGTGTAATGGTCTGTCCTGTCCCTTTAAAAGACAAGTACCGCCCACTCCCTTCCTTTTCCACTGAGGCAGGAAGATCTTCCTTCCAATTCTAACCTGAGTTCCTTTCCGTCTCTCTCCAGAAGAGGCAGCTTCTGCCTCTCTCCATTCTCTCCTTTCTCCCCTTCCCCACTCTCTGTTTCTGGTTTTCTGATTCTGTTTCTCTCTCTCCCTCTCCTTCTTCCCTCTTCTCCCCTTTCCCCTCCAAAACCCACTAAATAAATGCCCACTTTCTCTGCATGGTGTGCCACTGCGTGGCTCCCAGTCTGGGATCAGCTGCCCTAGTGGCCCGCTGTGGTCTCGTGCCTGCTGCCCACTGCTGCCACTTGGGGATGTGTGACTTTTATTTTACATTAACAGTGGGGCCCTCAGACTTTACTAATTGGTAAAGTGAACATTTTCCCCAAATATTAGAAATGAGGCAAGGGTAATATGGTGGTTAGAATGATAACCCCTGGAGGTTCGTATCTTTGAATGTCTAGTTGAACTGTCTGGAAGGATCAGGAGGCATGCTGTTGGAAGTGTATCATGGCGGTGGACCTTGAGGTTCCAGGCCTTCAGTCTCTCTCTGCCTGCTGCCTGTGGATCAAGATAGAAAGCTTTCAGCTACTTCTCTAGAGCCACGCCTGCCTTCCACCATAAGAATCATGGACTCACCCACTTTGTAACCAAGACCATGTCTTGGTCATGGTGTCTCTCACAGTAATGAAAGAGTAAATAAGAAAGACCAAAAATACTAGAAGAGCTGCCCTGAATTTTTTCTTTTTAAAGAACAGAGGACTAGGGATATAGCTCAGAGGTAGAGTGGTTGCCCAGTACATACAAGACATTCAATAAATCCTCGGCACCAAACCACAAACAAATGGTGAGGAAATCAATCTATTTCAGTTTACAACATAGCTTCAGTAATCAAGATGCAAGATTGAGTGTGTTAGGTGAAAAAAAGGCAGGTAGCTCAAAGGAACAGAAGAGAAACCCCAAAACAGAAACAGACATACACAAATAAGCCTAAGTTATTTTTGACAGTAGTGTAAAAACAACCTAATAAATGGCATTAAAGCAACATAGATAGCTTTTGTTAAGTATTTTTTTGATAGTATTTGTAAGAATAAACCCAAATGACTTGTTCCTTGGGGGTGGGGAAGAATCTTTAGGATCTAAGTCAATATGACAGTAAAAATCAAGACACACAAAAAAGAAAAGTGACATGCTAGACTTCACCAAAATTAAAACTTATGTTTTTCAAAAGCCCCCTTTATAACAAAGAAAAAGCAGTTATCGGAAATGGATAAAATATATGCAACCCACATATCTAATAAGGGACTGGAATCTAGAATATACTTAGAACTGTTACCATTCAACAGGAAAAAGGGGAGGAAACAATTCAATTAGAAAAACTTCAAAAGAAATGCAAAGACATTTCAATAATGAGAACATATAGGCAAACAGGCACATAAAAGTTAACATAATTAGCCATCATGGAAATGCAAATTAAAACCTCAATAACACATCACTTAGATACCTACCAGAATGGCTAAAATGAAAAAGTATTAACACCAAATGCTGGCAAGAAGGCAGAGAACCTGGATCAGTTCATACATTGTTGGTAGGGATATAAAAGGTACAGCAACTCTGGAAAACAGTTTAGCAAATTCTTAAAAAAAATCTACACATACAATAGCCATAAGACCCATCAATTATATTCCTGGGAAGAAAAGTGAAAATTTATGCAAGTACACACATGAACTATGATTAAATCTTTATAAAACTTTTACTCATAATAACTATTAACCCAGGTGTCCTTTAAAAGATGACTAAAACATTGCAAAAAAAAATACATACCCACAACTACTCCTTACTTAAAAATAAAAAGGAATCAATCATTATATTATGAACCAGATGACACCCAGAGAATTAATTATGAAAGGGCAACACTAGACTGGGGAGATATGACTCCATGGAAAAGCTGCCATGCATAAATGACTCAGAAGGTGGAGGAGACAGAGTCCACAGAGCAGGCTGTCCAGCATATTGGCAAAATGTGAGTTTCATGTGAGATCCTGCCTCAATGAATAAGATTGAAAGAATTGAGAATGATTCCTGACACTAGTCTTGGGCTTCCATATACATACAAATGCATGCACACAACACATCTACACAAAGAAACAAGCTTAGGAAAGGAAGGGTAGAACCCAGTAAGCAATTTATGATGCATAATTTATATAACATTTTATTTTTCATGACTGGTGGTGGTAGGCAGAATAACATGGGTACTGACAATGAAATCCAGATCCTTGATAAGAGCAACAGTCACCCTTAATCACCTCTCCAGACTGCATGTAATGTTAAAAATAAACGTTAGCCGGGCAGTGGTGGCGCACGCCTTTAATCCCAGCACTTGGGAGGCAGAGGTAGGCTGATCTTTATGAGTTTGAGACCAGCCTGGTCTACAAGAGCTAGTTCCAGCGCAGGCTCCAAAGCCACTGTCTCGGGAAAAAAAAAAAAAAAGAACCCAGAAATGAAGAACTGATTGGTAGGTATCTGAAATTAAGGTTTAGGAGTTAGTGGGCGGGAGAGAACTAAGTGTGGCTATAACATAATAGGTAAGGCATCACTGTTTTGGATTTTCTTAAAAAATGTTTTGGGTTTTTTGTTTTGTTTTGTTCTCCAAGATAGGGTTTCTCTGTGCAACAGCTATGACTATCCTGGAACTCACTTTTTGGACCAGGCTGGACTTGAACTCACATAGATCCACCTGACTCTGCCTCCTGAGTGCTGGGATTAAAGGCATGCCCCAGCACCACCCAACTGGTGAGGTATCTTTGTAATGACTAAAAGAACACCTCACCCCAATAACAACTGGTTTATATGTAGTGCTTATGCCAACTGTAATTCAAGGTGTTACCAATGAGTATACTGCATGAAGATTACATGGTGCTGGAAATATGGCTCAGTAGGTAGAGTCATAGCATGTTTGAAGCCAGCCTAGGATTCATTAGACCACGTCTCCAAAAAAATAAATAAACTAGGCAGTGGTATCAAAGGAGGCAGAGGTGGCCTTGTCTCAAAAGCAAACAAACAAAAACACCCCGAGGGTAGGGTGGGGCCATAGAGACTGATTGTCTAATTTCTGTACTCCTATGGAAGGAGAGAACAGGTGCTACAAAAGTCCATTAGTACATACCCCAAAAACACTGCAGTACACACACACACTCATATTTGTTTTGTAAAATGTAGTGGCACTATTAGAAGGCACAAGTCAGCCACTGGGGTGGGAGTCTTTGAGAGTTCTTGTATTCAGGATACTGCCCAGTGAGTCAGTAGACTTCCTGATGCCTACAAGATGTAGGACTCTCAGCTACTCCTCCAGCACCATGTCTACCTAGAAGTTGCCATGCTTCCCACCATGAAGGTAATG
>JAQHUG010000004.1:13069203-13096597 GCA_028555095.1 Dicrostonyx torquatus
TAGAACTTGCATGTATAAAATGCTTGATATTCATTTCATGATTATTTCATTTTTGTGCCAGCAAAAGACCCGAGGGACAGATTTTTTTTTTTAATGTCTAGGTTAGAGATGAAAAAAAAGATGCCCTAGGAATGGTCCAGTTCCACTTCTCATGAGTTGAACATTAGGGTGTGGACACCAGTAGTATTGTTGACATTGTATTTATAGAAGAGATGATGAGCTTTTCTTTTCCATACTGAATTGGACTGAGGCAGAAGCTGTCTGAGATCATTTAGAATATGAGAGTCATTCCTCTGGGACCCTGCTGCAGATAATCTTGCAAAGAGCTGAGAGAAGAGAGTGGCTTCAGACATCAGAGCTCATGGAAGGTCCTGCATGTCTCTGACCTTGTCTCCACTGCAAAATGCAAACATCCTAATACCATGTTTGCCTACTGATGAGGATGTGCTGAGCAGATTAGTAGTGATGTGTGCTGTGACTTTTACGACAGCCTAGCAGCAGACGCCCTTTGTCCCTTCCATTTCTATAAACCCCATCTTCACCAGCCACTCTCTGACTGCCAGTCCCATCACTGCATTTTGCCAGACAGGAACATACTGACGAGAAATCATTTTGCAAAGATGAGTGAGTTTGCTCTCCTTCCATAGTGCGTCACAGTGTCTTATTATTTATGTGTATTTGTGTGTATCTGGGTGCAGTTACCTGTAAAGGTCGGAAGAAGGTGTCAGATCCCCTGGAGATGGAGTTACAGGCAGTTGTGAACTGCCCGATATGGGTGCCGAGGACCAAACTCAGGACCTCTGGAAGGGCAGCCCATGCTCTTAACCACCAAGCCTATAGGTCCTTTGATGTTTTACGCAGAGGAAGGATATTCAGTGTGTAGGGTTACAGCTTAGACAGAGCCCTAGATCTTCAGGCGTTTCATAACATGAGAGGACGGACTGTCTCCTCCCCCCGCCCCCGAGGTTTCCCTGGGCTGATGCTTGTGAGGAGGGTGGGTGTGTTGGCAGTGGGAGCATTCTTCCTCAGCAGTGGTTCTCAGCCGTCTCATGCTGCGACCCTTTAGTGCAGCTCCTCGTGTCAATGTGACCCCAATCATGAACATTTCACCGCTTCTTCATAACTGCACTTTTGCCACTGTTATGAATCGCGATGTAAATATCTGATATGCAGGGTGTGTGACCTCTGTGAAAGGGTCGTTTGGTTCTCAAGAGGGCCGAGACCCACAGGTTGACAACTGCTGTTCTAAAGCAATGTTTGTTGTTTTGTTTGTTTTTAAAGATTTTTTTTTTAAAAAAAATTCATTCATATGGGTGGGTTTTTAAAAACTAAAGCAACCTGCCAAGCATGGAACCTCTGTGGTGTGATGGAGAATGGAAGAGGGTGGATTGGGGGTCTCTGGGAAGGGTGGGCACTCTAGCTTGGTTGAGAGGAGTCCAGTGAGTAGCCGGGAGGGAGCTGGAGCCAGGTCAACTGGGAGCAAGTACATGGGGCAGCTGCAAGAGCCTCACTGTGCTGTGCGCATGCGTCTTTCAAGAACTTCCTTTAAATGTGTCACTCTAGTTATTTACTTACCTTGAATCAAATAGTTAGAATATGTTCGTGAAAGTTTTTGTTTCCTTTTTTAGGGTGACAAATGACAACTGTCAAAATCTCCCAAAGATCTGTCAGCACAGGCTACGACCCAAAACTTCAATAGTGAAGACAGGGGACACCAAATCTGTCAAGGAACATTCTAAACAGGTCACGATGACTGCCTGATGTTGTAATACCACACCTGGCTGATAAATGGCCTCAACAAAAATAGCTTATTTCTTTGTTGCTTTTGAAGTTCTCTTTTTAAAATTGCTGTATGGTTTAATTAAACTGTAGAGTTCCCTGAATGCTATAGATGTTTTAGTATGTTGGAGAAAAAAATGGAAGAAAATGTACAAATTCCTAGATTTGCCAGCTCCTCTAGTTTCAGCTCAGGGTGAGGGTACTGGATGGTTTGGGGCTGGCTGATGAAATCCTCATAGCTGAGATAAGTGCAGGGAGGAGGTCTTCCCATCCCAAACGTGTCTTCCGGCTCCCCAGTGTGGTCCAGGAGCAATCTAAGATACAGGTGGGCCTTGGCATCTCCTGCTGGGCTTCTGCAAAGTGTGTAGGGTTAGTCTTCACCCCACCTCAACACTAGACTTTCTAGAAGGGAGGGCAGCAAGAGACGTGGGCCCAGTAGATGGGTGAAGTCAATGGCTCCCACCTCAGGAGATCGACATCCAGAACCTTCTAATCTAGGGCAAAATATTCCAGGTTTTAAAGAGCAAGAGACAGTGGAAATCAGGAATAGGAACAGCAAAGGTTAATGCTGAGGACTAGTGGGATATGAAGAAATGATTGGGGGATTCAGTTGGTAGAAGGGAGGTGACGTGGGACAGGTGAGTTCCACAGGGGGCTGGGCGACTCTGCCGAATCCCCAGACTTGGCCAGTCTTGGCCAGAGGAGAAAAGACAAGCTAGAAAAGACTTGTGGGAGTGGGCTGTGTGCGGGTGTTTGTCCACAGGCAGGGCTGCTCTGGAGTCTCTTCAGCCTCAGAGAATAGCTTCTTCGTCATGACACGGGAACACGGTTAGTTGGTTCTGCACAGGGGATGGGCAGTCAGAGCCTGGGTCTCCGCTGCTTCCACACGGGCTCCTCACGGTCTCGGGCTCCTCACGGTCTCGGTCTCCCTTCTCCTCCAGGAGAGTGTCAGTAACGCTCAAGTAGAGAGTGCTGACTTTGGCCTAAACATATCAAAAATCCACAAGAACGGCACAGAGGAAAAGGCCCACCCACGAAGAGTAAGTGGAACTCAGGGCCCTAGGATGGGAAGGGGAGTTTGTTTCTCTCTCGAAAAAGGAAATCACGTGATTTTCGCCAAACCTGACCATGGCAACAAAAGTATGAAAGGTTGGTTGTGGGGTAAGAGAGGAATATCCGGGGAGGGCCAGAAACCCTGCATGCGATTCTGATCTGCCTGCTCCTTTCTGGAAGGAACTTCTAGAGTGACCCTTCTCTAGGGACCACAGGCTCCTCATTTGCAAATGGATGTTCAGAAGAGAGAGGGTTCCTTCAGCTTAAAAATTCAGTGATCAACAGGGTGTAATCAGTGTTTGCCCGCTGTTCACAAAACTCTGTGTTTGCTCCCTGCTATCAGAAATGGTTAGGAGAGCACAAAGAGCCCCGTGATGACAACGACAGACATTGGTGTGCTGGACTAGAGTGAAGGACAGCCCTCAGGGTCCCGTGCTCGTCTGTTTGTGACCCTGCCAAGGGTAGTTGCTTAATGCCCTCCTGCCAAGGGCACGCTCCAGACTTGAGTACAATTTATTTGTGAACCATGAAGATTAGTTGGCTCAGAGCTGATCCTGTGCTTAATAGATATTTCTGTTCTGCCTTTCCTTCCTCCTCCTTCTTGTTTTTTTTCTTTTTTGAGACAAGGCCTCACTAGCTGGCATAGAACTTACTTTATAGACTAGGCTGGCCTTGAACTCACAGAAATCTGCATGCCTCTGCCTCCAGAGTGCTGGGATTAAAGGCATGCAGCACAAGCTATTTCTGCCTTTTTTTTTTTTCTGGTGAAACTCAGGTCTGGCTTTGTAAGAAAATAGTTTCTCCAAGAGAAAAGTTCCAGATGGGGTGGGTATAGCAAAGGTAGGGGTAGTGGACCTTTTGGCAAGAAGAGTACACGTTCCTCCTGAGGGAGCTTCCAGGGTGTCCTTCCTTAACTCTTCTCCTTCAGCCAACTTGTTCAACCATGGGGTGCTGGGTCAGCTCTGGCCTGCCCTGCACACAAACTGGTCACTGTGGTGTGTGCTGGAAGGGCTACCAGGCACCCAAAGCCTGGGGACAGCCTTCCCTGGCCTGCATGGCTCCCAGGAGGCCTCAGGGAACTGATGACACAGAAGAGGATGCATTTGCCTCCCCTAGAAAATACTCCCTTGTTAGTCCTCAGTGCATCCTTCAAGTTCTGAGTCCCCTGTGGTGTACCCAGCAATGGTGTGGCTTTAGTCTCCTGTGAATGCCTCGCACTGATATAAACAGTGCCTCTGAGCGAGTCCCAAGGAAGGGACTATTTAACCCAGCACTTAACCTTTGAAATAGTCTGGCTGTAAATTCTGTTTCTAGCAGAAATGGCTTCATGTAAAAGGTAGATAGATTTTTTTTCCCCTCCTAGATTTTCAAATGTCCATGGGTTGGGTGACAGTGCCTATCAGGTTTCCCCTAAGAGTTCTCATCACTATCTTAGGGGCTCTAGCATTGGATTCTGGCGCCTTGCTGAAGATATCAAAAGTATGTTGTTCTTTGGAGTACAGGCTTAGGAGTCAGTTTGCCCAAGCCCACAGCGCTGCAGCGGGCAGGTTGTGGTCAAGTCTTATGTTTTTTTGTTTGTTTGTTTTGAAATCTGTAAAATGGAAACCATAGCACTGCGTGCTTTAGCTGTGAGGTTGAAAGGAGAGCCTATATCTTCGCTGCCACACAATAGACAGTCGGTAAACACTGCGGGTTGCAAGTGTGTCTTACCTGTGCTGTTGACTTCCTTTCCCGACTCTAAGGGAAACAGGACTAGGAGCTTGAAAATTACATTAGTTACTCTTTCTATTGGGACCAAATGACTGACAGAGGCAGCTAAAAGGAGGGAAGATATAACTCCCTGCTTTAGGGCTTGTCCATCATGGCCGGCAAGGCATGGCGGGGTGGTTTCTGTCTGAGGTAGTGAGAGCCTGAGGTTGAACTCCTTCCCTGGTCCAGCCAGGATGCAGAAGCTAGACTAGAATTAGAATACCAACCATCAAAGGACCGCTGGCAGTAACCAAGGTCTGCCAGGCAGGCATCAGTGCCTCCAGTGCCATTAGGACCAGATATTCAAACTCACGACACTATTGAAGACATCAGAATCAAACATAATAGCCAACATCTGGGTTCGAGTCCTGGCCTCAGCCTACTCTTAGTCTTGTGGCCCTTGGCAAATTATTTAACTTCCCCGGCTTCCCTTCACAGAAACAAAAGTAAATGTCACTCACCACTGGCAGGGGTGGCCTGAGAACCTTGCTACCTGTCTTGTCCCAGCCCGTTCATTCCTCCACTGAATGAAGCATGCAGGCAGCACACGGGCCTGTCTTTATCTGTGTCCCAGTGGGTTCTTCCTGCATATGTAATGTTTGCAAGAGGTGTGGTCAGACAGGGCAAGTAGCCACATAAGGAAGCAGATGTTGAGTGTCAGGGATGCAAAATGTCCATGAATTGTACTCATCTAACTCCATTCTGAAGAATTAATTTAGTTTTGCTTTTTTACACAGTCCCGACTTTTGCACATCATCTTATTCAGCAGTAGTTCAACTTTCCTGTAAGATGAAATTTGCCTCTAAGACTACTCGGCTCTTGTGTGTTTATGGCTTAAAATAACCATTGCTCCCTTTTAGGGCCAAATCATTGACTTCCGGGGGCTGCTCACAGATGCTATCAAAGGAGCCACCAATGAACTTTCCTTGAACACTTTTGAATGTAACCCAGACCCTTCGGTAAGTGACCAAACTGCCCAAATCTCGTGGAACTTCTAGGACTATCACCCCGAGTCCAGGGAACTGTGAGATCAGGTCAAAGGTCATTGCAACCAGTCACCATTAGTTTCTCCAAGACCCCACTTCCCTTCCTACATTGCGGAGCAGTTTTGTAAGGCCAGCCTTTCTGCTCCTCTCCCCAGGAGCGGCTGCTGAAACCTCTGAGTGCATTTATTGGCATGAACAGTGAGATGCGAGAACTGGCAGCCGTGGTGAGCCGGGTAAGATCTGCTGTTCAATTCACAAATTTATGAAGGCAGACCAGGGCTCCTGGAGCATTGTGGGCTTCTTCTTTTATTAATAACAATAAATATGATCATTTATTTATAAAGTGCCCCCACTTGCAGAGGCACTCATATTGTTTAGAGGCACAATAATGCATGATAAATAAATTATAGAATCATAAAATTACAATAGAAAAAGCCCACCATCCTACTATAGGGGCCAAGAAAACAGACAGCAAAAAAGATGCAGAAAGGGATGGACAGGTGAAAGGCTTTCTGGCGGGCCCCAGATCCGGGGAAAGAGGGTTCTAAGAAAAGCACGGAGCACACGTGTGTTCTGTTTAAAGAGCCCCAGTCTGAAAATGCGGGGTCTGGGAGTGTGATGACCTCACACTGGGAAATTTTCATGAACATAACCAGATTAGTAAGAAAGACTTTTACCACTAGGCTAAGGATACTTCAAGCTTGCACTGTGGAGTCTAAAGGCAGTGAAAATGGATGGCCAGTGATGCAGCCCTGAAATCCTGTGATCTGTGCTTGATTTCTGGAGCCTTCTCTTTCTAGCTAGATGGTTTTAAGCAAGCTTCTTGGGTTGAGAATAGATTATTGATTACAGATGACTTTTCTAATTTCCACTGATCTCAGTTTAATTGAAGAGGGAAACTGAGGTAGGGTCAAGAAGATGCTTTAAAAAAATCCTCCAAAAAGCGTACAGTAGCTGAGCTGTAAGGGTGTCTGTGCGTCAGTCGGCAGATGTCCACTGCACTACCAGAGGCTGCTGAGGACCTGCAGACAGAGGCGGGTGACTCAGGCCCAGGCTTAACTCGAGAGACTCTGGCTGCGTGGAGGAGTGCTTCTGGGGAGCAGTAGGAAAGGGATGGAGAAGAGGGAGTGGGAAGGCACTTGGAGCGAAGCTGGGGTGGAGAGAGGGGCAGGATTCTAGAGGAAGGGTCCCTGAGCAGTGCCCAGGGTGCAGAACCCCGGACTAGCATCCCTCTCGGGGCACAGGTCATCTGATATGCTGAGAGGTAGTTTCACATAGCATGTTTTAAACACACACACACACACACACACACACACACACACACACACACCAAAAACAAGAGAAAAGAAAAAATAAAACACACACACACACACACACACACACACACACAAAACAAGTAGATAAACAGTTTCCAGACTTGTTCTTTACTCAGAATGACACAGGAAAGGACCTTAAGAAAAAGTAATACTCCAGACATTGTTCGCCTGAAATCGCTCCGATGGAGAAGGGCCCAGAGCGACTGTTCAGAGACGTCTTGTGAAATTGAAATTGGAAAACTGTAAATTAGTAATCAGTAAAAGCAACTTAATTGATTGCCCTGGGGTGGTCGCTACAGGGCTCTCCCATAAGAAGGGAACTGCGTGCGCACTTGGCTGTTGGGCTCCTTGAGCGCTGCCGCTGCCGAAGCAATCGCTCCAGCTGGAAGCAGGGAATGCCCACTAGGGAAAACGGAAATTGGTTTCAGGGGAGCGTAGGAGAAGTATCTGTTTGCAACAAATTAAGAAAGTGTTCGCCAGACCAAATAGCTAGACAGATGCCCAGCTATGGTAAGGATATGTTTTTCACTAAATATTAGGGTAATTTGATGGCATTTCTTGACTGTGGTCATAAACAGCACAGGTTGCTATTGGCTGATGGCAGGTATAGCTCACTCTTATACCTGCTCCCCCCCCAAAGTATCATATTTACTATCAATATCTTCTTCAGAAAATCATTGACTACTTCCCATCTCTTTGGTAAACTAACTCCAACTTATACTGTATGCATAGGTCTACATTATAATACTCAGGAAACATTTTTTTTACCACCAGCACATTATACCCTATTAAGTCGGGTGTTCTGTGCTGCCGTGTTTATTCAAGAAGTGGAAGAAAACATTAGTTTTAACTAAATAATCAAATTCACATTGCAGGACATTTATCTACATAATCCCAACATAAAGTGGAACGACATTATTGGACTGGACGCAGCCAAGCAGTTGGTCAAAGAAGCCGTTGTGTACCCGATAAAGGTAAGTATGGGGAGCCATGTGCTGGTTGCTATTAACTAGACAAGCTGTGTCAAGAAAGGACGGCGTGGTGACTTTTCTGTCCGGTAAGTTAGCCTTTTGACTGGGCCACTCTTGGTCAGGGCTAGAGCATCGCTCCCAGTCCTTGCTATACCGGTTTAAGTCCTGTTCCTGTTGCAGCTCTTGCAGAGGGTAGGTTCCCAGCACCCACAGCAAGTGGCTTGCAGCTGCCACTCTAGCTCCCCATGAATTATAAAACTGCACTCTAGTTCCAGGGCACCCACTGCCTCCTTCTGGTCCTCAGGCACTTCTACGTTACTTGTGCTTACTACCACAAAATAATAAAAAAAATCTTTTTAAAAAAGTCATATTCTATATTAGTTCAAAGTGTGTGCTCAGTGGTAACTGAAGACCTAAGCCATGTGCAATATGGCTTTTCAGATGCTAAACATTGACCATTAGCTGGCCTCCCTAAGAGTGTGCTCAGTGTAGTAGACAGAGCTCCCAGGAGAGGCTTCTCACTTTGTTTCTGTAGATCTGACTCAGACCTAGCCCCCAGTTGCCACCAAGGGCTTTACCTCGGCTAGACAGGCAGTCCCTTCCAGGGCCGTGACCAGCAGGGCCAGCATGCTGTTCTCATCGCCTGCTTTTGACCATTTTCTACACGCCTCACGAAACAGACTGACAGAAGAAGCAGCACACTTCAAGAGGGGTGAGGAGACGGTCAGAGTATCGCAGAGTGTGTGCTATCCGACAGGCCACCCTGCCACTCGGGGCCTTAAAACAACAGTCTTTGGATCAGAACTTGTCATTCTGTGGGTTGGCAGTTTAAGCCGAACCCAGCCAGGCTTCCTCATGTGTTTTCACATAGAATCATTTGCCTGGCACTACCATACATATCAGCCAGAGTGACTGGGGAAATGGGGGAAAAGTTGGAATAATGGGCAGCCGTTCTTTCCATATGGCCGAGTCCTGCAACACGCACGTTCAGCCTTGTTCGAGGGTTCTTAGAAAGATCATGTCTTAACGTGTGAGCTTTTTCACGGCCCCTCTTCCATTTGCTCATCTTATATTCTCAAATCACTTTTTATATTTTCTAGCATCCCACTGGGCAAGGTCAGAGAGAGGGCCAGGAACCAGATGCAGGTGGTGGAGAGCCCCACCTTCTTCTGTGGGAGGCCGCTGTGCAGAATTTGTATAATTTGTGGACTATAATTTCCTAAGCCAGGATTACACATTCATGAAAACAACAACAGCAATTGTGGCTTGCTACCCCTGACTCCATGAAACTCGTGATTTTGCAGTACTTTCATTCTAAGAAAACAAAAACCATTAAGTTCAGATTATCTTTCCCCCTCCTCCTCCTTATGCTCAGGTAGGAGTAAGAAATATATTTATTCAGAGCTAAGAGCGAAACCATAGCACAAAACTTTTGGGAAGAATAGAGCATTTTATCAGCACCCTGGATATGCTGTTTCCTCATTGTTCTGGGGAACAAACCCACATCGTTTAATGCGGTCAGCAGGAGAATCTACCATAGAGCTACAACCCCTCCCCTGTTTCTGGGTGTGCTATTTCCATGGCATTATACCCTGCACAGGCGCTGGCAGTGTTTGCCATCAGTGCCAGTGTGACTCTAAGAAGATGTAGTAATTTCCCCTGTCCTTCACCAGTCCTGTCCAGTTCCTAGACAGTTTGAACTTGAGCTAATGGAAGAGAGCCAACTGAAATCCTCTGAGCCTCAGTGTCCCCAGCTTCTGCCACAGGCTTCACCAGAGAGCTTCCCATGGGCACACACCTTTATGGGACTCATCTTGGATCTGTGTCTTCTTTACAATTTTAAAAAGGAGCTGAAGGCTCCACATGGAGAACACAGAGGGAAGGAAATTATATGAATTATAGAAAAACTATTGTCACTGGGTGGTGGTGGTGTAGGCCTTTAATCCCAGGCAGAGGCAGGTGGATCTCTGTGAGTTCAAGGTCAGCCTGGTCTACTGAGTGAATTTCAGGACAGCCAGGGCTACACAGAGAAGCCCTGTCTTGAGAGAAAGAAAAGAAATAACTATTGTCACGGAGAATAAAATGGTGCATATGCCTTTCTTTTCCTTATGTATGTATGTATGTATGTATTTATTTATTTATTTATTTATTTATTTATTGCTTTTAAGAAAACACAAAAATTAAGTCAGACATTTTTACCCAGTGTGAAAATGCCCCCGGGACAAACAAGATCCACACAGAGGAGCAGACCTTAAAAAAGTGGGGCTAAGCCTTAGAGCGGCTGTTTTGCAGGAACTCCCGCCCTGCCCGCTAAGAATTGCAGGTTGATGTGTTCATGCTCACCTTGTTCTCTGTTCTCCAAGTACCCACAGCTGTTTACAGGCATCCTCTCCCCTTGGAAAGGTCTGCTGCTTTACGGCCCTCCAGGTAAGCGCATCTTTCTGCTCTGCCTGTCAAACGGGGAGAAGGATGTCTGTGAGAGCCTGGCTTCTGCCCGTCGGTGAGGCAAGGAGCAGGAGCACCTGCTCATGGTCATCCTCATGTGTCCCTAGGTACAGGAAAGACACTGCTGGCCAAAGCTGTGGCCACCGAGTGCAAAACGACTTTCTTTAACATTTCTGCCTCAACCATTGTCAGCAAGTGGAGAGGAGATTCAGAAAAACTTGTCCGGGTAGGAACTCTTAAGATGTCTAAAAATCAGTTTTCTTGAATACCAGAGTACAAAATTATGCTAGAGCGTGCTTGTTTTAAGGTGGGATATATGTTAGCCTCTGCTTGGAGTGTGACTCCCCAAAGCCCAGGAAGCGGATTGACTGTCACATGTGGGTATTAACCATATCGGCATCAGAAAAACATGAACTCTATTCTTCTGGAATTTTACCAACAGCTATTTTTTGATTCACACAATTTAGGACTAAAAGTGAGAATAAAAGTCTCTAAAGTGGCCTACTGTTTTCTCCACACAAGACCCATTCATTATTAAACATATACAGTTTATCCACTTAGCATATAGTGTGAGGCCACTGCCGTGTGCCAGACCCTACACTAAGTACTCTGTGGAGGAATCGAAAGACGTAAACCTAATTATTCTTCCAGATGTTCTGAGCAACTTTTCTTCCTCTGCTCATTGCTGCACAGTGCGTTCTCTCCTTGGAAGGCTGTTTCATCTCTACAGTATCTTGTTCCTGGTCCATGGCATCTCTTACACTCTGACATTTTGCTGTGTCTTCCTGTCACCCTGAGAGAACAGCTGCTGTGATGTACACCTCGCCATTAAGGGGATCCTTGCCAGGAATCCTGTTAGACTGTTGCCGCCTGTAGAAGGACTGATACGTAATCAATACTAAGTGAATTAAAATTTACTTTCTGAAAAGAAATCACCATAAAATATTACTCTGGAATTATGCTCCCTCATAAAGCTAATTTCCAAATGATCATAGACTGCTTAGAAGACATAATGGCATATTTTAGAAGGGTTGGTTAAAAAACAAGAACATACCTATTATTTATTACTTTGACTATTCATTCATTCATTCATTCATTCATTTCTAAGGATTAAATGCCAGCATTTGCATGTCAGGCAATTACTATAATACCAAATTAGCCCTTAGCCCCTTGTTATTGTTTTCAAGTTGTTTCAAATGTTTAAGTTTTATGGATTTTTATCACCCCCTCAACATTGTATTTCTTTTCTGTTGCTCTGTTTATTTTAGTGGTACTGTTTTGAGACAAGGTCTTTTTGTAGATGTAGTTCAGACTGGCCTTGAACTCATGATCACCTCATTGTCCTAGGGGCTGGAATTATAGAATGTGTACTACAGTGCCTGGATCAAGATGAAATCTATGAAAATATTTATCCACATTTTCTCCTTTGACCTTTATCTTGAGGCTATCTCTGACCAGATGCCCAGGTACTCCTGTTTATCTGCTGTGTGTGGATCCCTAGCTGGTCAGTTCTATTTCAAAGGGCTGAGGTTCAATTAACTACAATCATTATCAGCCTAAAGCTCTTTAGGATGTGTGTGTGTGTGTGTGTTGAGTAACAGTAAAACAACTCACAAAAGACACCCTCCCCTGAAGAGTAGAGATTTATGTCCTGTCACAAAAAGTGTTTGGAACCATGAGTACATGACACTGCAAAGGGTTTAAAGAAAGCTCCCAGACTCCCCGGACAAGCCCTAGGTGGACAGACATGTACATTTAGATATTTCATGATTATCCTCAACAGAGATGGAGAGAAAATGGTTTCTTGTTTAGTGTTGAATGTCTAGAAATGCCAGTCACAGGAATGTTCCTTCTTTGTGAGTATTTTTTTTTAACCTCAGGTTTTTTTGTTTTCTGCTTTAGTGTCATTCCAGGAGTGAGGCAATCCTTCCCCTCCCAGGTCTCCATCTCCTTCACCACATATTTAAAAGAATCTAGCTTTATGGAAAATGCATGAAAGCGTACATTTCCTTGATTTGGAATCTATGAACTCATACCCTCAAGGTCACATGGCAGGCCCCTTGCTGAATGAGCCACCCCAGGCCCCTAATTTGAGCATTTTACAAACTTTAGAAGATACTTATGTTTCTTTTTTCTTATGAAAAATACATTTTCATTTAAATATTTGAAAAATATTCAAGAAGAAACTGGAAGCCTCTACCAACCTTGAAGGGTCTTATTTCCTTGTAGAAGTTATTTTTTCCTGTTCTGTGAGATTTTGGGAAGATCCTCACCTGGGGAGGTTTAGCCATTCTGTCAACCCCTTCCTGTAAAGGTTTTTAGAGAAAGCAAACCCTTTAGGACCTTCCCCTCAATCAGAAAAGCGTTTTCTCCCATTTATTTCTCTTTCTATTCCAATTAAGGAGTTATTTATAGGGAACCTTTGGGCTGTGAACCCCCCTCCTCTCCTAATGCTCCTGCCTCTTAGGAGTTGAGCACTATTGAATAGTTGAGTGATCTCTTTAGCAAATGCATACACCTGTTGATGGTTATATCTCCCTCCCCCTCATATGATTTAACTTCCTCCAAGCACCTCTGGATATTTTAGACTAATGCTTCTAGAAGCACTTACCAGGATTCTATTTATTCTCTGGGAATGGAAACTCAGTAATTTGAGCAATATGGAAACCTAAGCCCTAAATGCAGTTAGTTCTTCTAACTTTATGTTGAAGAGGCCCTTGGTCTCCTACACCTGAGTAAGCGCTTTAAAACTGTGTGTAGGTCTGATACAGAGTTCTAATAGCCTCTTTTTCATTAAGTCGATTGGTGTTATTGTAGTCACTTTTCAAATCAGGTATAATTGGGCTTCTCTTTCTGTGACAGGAAGAAAAGTTACTTATTCCTAATTGGCTGGTCTCCAGTGTATGAGAGAGGTGTTAGTGATAAGTTTCCCAGAATTGCCCTTTGTTTCAGACTTTTGCTGGGTGTGTGTATGAACCAATGTGTATTCACCCAGCTAAATACCAAATAAACAATTCTACCCAAGTGTCAATCAGTGAGTTTTTGGAACATAGATGTTACATAGAAGTAAAGACATCTGAATCACAAGAAAGCCCACCTAGCTTGGTGATGATTCATGGAGGATGCATACCTGGTGCTCCCTAGACAACTTGCAGGGAGTTCTGCCAATCACAGAATCTCCTCTCTGTACCAGTTGTTCATGTGTCTACAACCATGGGGAGCAGCCTTTTAAATCTTGTATTTCAAGAGTTCCCAGAGCCTTGTAAATTCCCTTGACTCCCTGATCCTTGCAAATTTCTTTCACTACCCTAGCCTGTAAATTCCCTTTATTTCCTGAGCCTTTTAAATTTTTGTTATTTCTTGAATCTTGTAAGTTTCCTTTACTTCCTGAGCCTGTAAGTTCCCTTTCCTTCCTGAGCCTGTAAGTTCCCTTTCCTTCCTGAGCCTGTAAGTTCCCTTTCCTTCCTGAGCCTTGTAAGTTCCTTTTACTTCCTGAGCCTTGTAAGTTCCCTTTACTTCCTGAGTCTGTAAGTTCCCTTTATTTCCTGAGCCTTGTAAATTCCCTTTCCTTCCTGAGTCTGTAAAGTTTCCTTTATTTCCCGAGTCTTGTAAGTTCCCTTTCCTTCCTGAGCCTGTGATTTCCCCTTACTTCCTGAGCCTGTGATTTTCCTTTACTTCCTGAGCCTGTGAGTTCCCCTTCCTTCCTGAGCCAGTAAATTCCTTTTACTTCCTGAATACTTTTACGTTCCCTTTATATCTTGAGTCTCCTTAGCTTCTGTCCTTTGTCTAGGAGGGGATATTTCCATTAAAGGAAACGTCTACACACAGTCCTACTCTTAGTTTTTGAGAGGAAGCCAGGGGTTATGAACCAGGATTCTGTGACAGGGAAATGCTGACACATCACCTTGGACTCACGGAGTCACGGGATGTGAGAGATTTCCTCCTCGGTGACAGAGACCCCTCAGAGGATATTCTGCCGCTCCTGAAAGCCACACTGGAGCATCCCCCCTGCCCCCCGTTTATCCTGTGATGCTTTCCTTATGCTCAGTGACATGGAGACTAAATCCCCCAGGACAGCTGCAGAATCTCTGCTTTTCTGCTCCTCACTGCTGCATTCTCAAGTCATCCAGTGAAGAATTGAACATGGTGCTCGAGAGAGCAGCTGCAGGATTGAAAAAAAAAAGAAAAGATTTAGCTCTTCATACTGTTCACTATATCTCCCTATCGAGCTCTCTAGTTTGTTTTTATGTCTGTTCTTTTGCTGGCTGCTTTCTTGTTCTTGTTCAGTCTGTCATATTTTACTCTGGAACAGAACATCTTATTCAGTCAAGAATTGCCTTTGGGAATCTGCTCCTCTAGTATTTGAGAGGCAGGGCAGGAGGATCCCGAGTTCACCAGCAGATCTGAGCCATTCCGGGAGTTCCAGTCGAGCTTAAACTGTTTCAAGACAACAACAAAACCCTGTAACAATAGCAAACAAGAGGCAAAAGGTGTACAGAGAGCCTGATCCTAGCAAGCAGTGTTGGGGTGGAGTGGGGCCCTGTGGAATCACGTGGGGAGCAGAAAAGGACATTTTCAGTTTGTTATCCATGAGTGTCCTTTTCCTGAATTTCTTCCTTCTTTCCTAGAGATGAAGGGGGGAAGTTATTACATGATTTTATGTATTCTAAGGATGTTTGTGTCCACACGGGGCATGTTACTGGCAGGTGTCCCGAGGGTTAACAGGAGTAATTAGGAGCTTGGGAACTGAATTTTATCCTCAGCTCTCATACTTATCATTCGGAACCTTGAACTTGCCACCCACTCTCTATCAACCGATAGATGGAAATAATTGGACCGTCCATCCCCGTAAGGTGGAACTAGGGAGAAATGACGGCGATGGTTATAAGGTTGCTGCAGAGTACTGGTATAGAGCTTATGCTTATTATTACAGCAATTCTAAACTTTTAATCTGGGAACATATGAGGGCTAAAGTTTACAAGTATGTCGAAGACTAACTTAAGAATACATATTTGACCTCGCTCTTGCTTCTCCCCACTCAGGTGCTGTTTGAACTTGCCCGCTATCATGCCCCCTCCACGATCTTCCTGGACGAGCTGGAGTCTGTGATGAGTCAGAGAGGCATGACTCCTGGGTAACAGACGGTTTTGGTTTGGGTTTTTTTTTTTTTTGGTCATCATTTCTCCCCCTTGTAAGTGTGTGTGATGGTCGGAAGCCCATCGATGTTTACCAGCAGAATGAGCCTATTAATAATCCCACAAATTTTCTGCAGACACATGGAAAGGTCTTTAAATTAGATCCTGTTAACTGAGTAGCTGATTTAAATAGTTTTTATAACCGGAGGAAACACCATCCCCCCTTCCCCACAGAGTGGCTTTCAGGCCTGAAGATCATCCAGCCGCAGGATCCCAGGCTGCCATGATGGCCTGGCTGCCTCAAAATAACCTCCTCTGGAGCCGGAGGGCTGCCTGTGGGGGCTGGGGCTGGCCCATGCAGCCACAGGATCAGCGGCTTCTGCATTACATTCTCTGGAGGCAGAGGAAACCCGTGATTCTTGGACATCTGTCACATGCATTATTTCTAATGATTAAGTGTCCGAAAATGTCCCCAGAAGGAAGGAGTGCCTCTCGGTTACAAATGCTTCTGGTTATGCTTTCTAAAGGGCAAATAGGGCTGCTTGTTTGCCTGCCTGGTTTTGTGCGTGTGTCTGACAATTTGTTGTGTGTGTGTGCATGTTTGTGCTGGTGCTTGTAATGTGTGTGTGTGTGTGTGTGTGTGTGTGTGTGTGTGTCAGAGGTCTAACATGATTTCTCAGTGTCCTATGACCAATGTGTGTGCTGTCTTCAGCCACAGGGTCTTGCAATCAAGTTCTGATGGGCACTCAAGAGCACTGGCAGTAGCCTGCATTGTTTTGGGTTCTCTAGGACACCCTTGACCAATGATAGAGGAGAGGAAAGTTCGAGGCCTTTTATTTGACAACCTACGGATGGGTTCTGAGATGAGTATAATTCCCTGTGAGGGGCAACTCCAATTAAACTCTTATACGAATGTGTGTGTGTGAATACATACTTATGTCCACACACATACATGTGTACACACACATATGTTGTATATATTTTGATCACATTCTGACAATAAAGTTTGATTTGAGCCAGAGAGTGGAGCCATTAACTGACCTAGATTAACCATAGAGACTTTGGGAGAACTGAGGACAGATAGGAGACAGGAAGTAGTAAGGCAGGACTTAAAGAAGATCTCAGCCCTTTTGGATGGAGGAACAGAAGAGATAGGAGATCTCAGGTGACTTCTCTGCTTCTTTGTTTATTCGGGCTCTTATTCTTACTGCTATCTGACTCCCAATTTTTATTGATAAAAAAATAATTGGATAAATGCATCACACACACACATATATGAAACATAAAATATTAGGTTTTCATATAGCTTTCCCAAACATCCTTAGAGTTCTCATGTATCCTAGACTGGCACTGAACTCACTGTATAGTTTAGAATGATCCTGAACTTTGATTCTCCTGCATCCACTTCCCAAGTGTGGGATTACATGTGTGAGGACACAAGCTGGGGATTGAACCCATGGCTTTGTGCTTGCTAGGAAAGCACTCTATCAATTTGATTGACTTGTTATGATCAGAGATACTTTTTGAAACTTTTATTAAATTTGGCACCTCAGTCTGTAAATATAAAAAACAGGTGTCTGGAAAATCTCGGTGGAGCTGTATTAACTAGTGACCTTTAATAGTCTGTTATCAAGACAAAGTCCAGGCTAATAAAAGGCAAAGAATTGCTTGTTGGAAATATAAAAGTAGAATTAGAAAATAATTCATGAAATTTTACTCAGCAGAAACCACTTTCCCAGCAGGAAAAAAGAAAAACGAGGCTGCAGGCAAGATGGGTGGGCTTTACGGCTGACTGACATGAGACATGACCTGCCAGGATGGGTGGGCTTTACGGCTGACTGACATGGTACATGGACCTGACCTTATTGTGCCTTGTCAGACCCAACTGCAGCTCTCTGCCTTGCTACATCAGCCTGATAGGAGCAGCCAGCTGCACCCAACCCACAGGCCCCTGCGTGCTCTCGCTGGTCTCCCCCTGCAAAGATGGGCCTCTCTGACTTGCGTCAGGGGTGGCCTAGATTTGGCTAATTTGGTTCTTCCTCTACCATCCCTGGTGGCAAGTGCTTCACCCAGGTTCTCCTTGAGTTTCGAGGTCCCTGTATGGGACTTGAAGATCCCAGTTTTAAACACAAGGGTAACAAGCTGAGCATGCTAGCACACACCTTAATCCAGCACTCAGGGAGCAGAGGCAGAGGCAGGCAAACCTTGGTGAATTGGAGGTCAGCCTGGTAGTGAGTTCCAGACTAGGAAGGCTATATAGTGAGACCCTATCTGAAAAAACAAAACAGACCAAAAAAATAAGGGCAACTGTTTTGATGTCTTCTTGGGCCGTATCATGCTAGTTGTGTGTACGTATGGACAATCACATTAAAATTAGCACACCCACACATAGCGTGCACAATTGTGAGCAAAGGCTATATGGACATATCATTATAGAGTGGGATTCTTTTCTCTTAGAAAACGTCTGGGCCTTGAGAGCTACAGATTCTAAGTCCCACACAGGTGGAGCATCCCAGCGTGAAAATCCAGCATTTGAACAGACCTATTCTGACCTTTGTTAGTGCTGGCAGACAAAGTGGGAAATTCCACCCAGGAAAGTTTGTTTAATATGTGAAAGTATAAAGTATCATATAAATTACTGTGTGAGAAGGTAAAGATGAAATATAAATTCAACTCATGCTTGAACTTGGGGTTTACCCCCAGTATGACTGTGTATGTGCAAACATTCCAAAATTCAGAAAAATCTGTGGCCTCTGGGATACATACTCAGTCTGTACTCAGGATGGGTTGCTCCCACACATGCGCACAAGAGGTGGAGTGTTGTGCATGCTAAGGAAGACATTTAATTGTTGTTCCTTTAACTAAATCAATGTGAATGAACAGAATCTGCCGAGCGTGTTCTGGGTGTGAATCTAATGTGGGTTGTTTGGATCTCGGTGGCATGCTCCTGGAGGAAGGGACAGTGGTCGTGGAGGCAGAGAGGGCAAATTTGCATGGAAAACAGACGCTAATCTTTGTCATTATTATACATTTCATTAGAAGAGAATGAAGCCAGCTCAGTGTAGGGAGTTTATAACACACAAATGCACACTTACACAAGAATCAGAAACACGAATGTCATGTGATGTCTGCTCTATATATGGGGTATTCTATTATGCCATTTCAATTCAGTTAAACTTGATTTTTTTAAGCCCAAGCTGGCTGAAGCTATGGAACCTGGGCTGGCTGCAAACTCGTGGCAGGTTCCCTGCCTCAGCCTCACCAATTTTAGGCCATGCCACACCTGGCGATTATGGCATTTAAAGGGTTAAATATGGAGCAGGTAGACACAACTGGATTACATTTAATTTCACCATCCTTCTATGTCAACCTTCTCTTCTAAATATCATCATTGTATGTATTATTTACCTTTTTATCACTTTTTTATGTTAAAATAAAGCACCAGAAATGCCGATTTATTTGTTCTCAGAATGGAGCCTGTTTTACAGCCACAGGGCCATTGCTGTGAGTGCCACTCACGTCAGGAGGGCAAAGGCTCTGCTGTGAGAGGAATCCTATCTCCTTGTCTCTGCAGGGGAGAACACGAAGGAAGCCTCCGAATGAAGACGGAGCTTCTGGTGCAGATGGACGGGTTGGCCCGCTCGGAGGATCTTGTGTTTGTCTTAGCAGCGTCTAACCTGCCGTGGTAAGGTATCAGGAGAACACGTCTTACACATGTTCATGATCCACTGAATGCAGATAAAGATTTCAGTGAGAGCTAGAGGAGGAGGCACTGAAGTCACACACGAATTGAATCCATAGTGGATGTGGCGGTGACAAGGAGCCAGTCTCCCCCGGCTATAAAGTCCAGTGTGAGAGTGGGCAGCGCCAGTTCCAGGGTCTGGGCCCTAACCTGTGTGAGAGTAGAGTCGAGCTCATCAAGAGGCATGCATGTTGAATGCATGCATTCACCTCCCTCTGCTCCTGGCCGTGGTCCTGCCTCCCGACTGCCCTGCAGTGGTAGAGCCTGCCTGGAGTGCTGAGCTAGACGAGCCCTTTCTCCCTCAAGTTGCCTTTGTCAGTTTTTATATTATCGAAGTAGCAGAACTTAGGACAGAGGAGGGACTACAGGTTTGTTTTTTTTTTTGAATCAGGAAGAGGTTTTCCATAGACCCATAAATGCTTAATATCTCTAGTTCTGAAAGAACATTTCAGAAATAATGGCTTGATTGTTATTGGTATTAAAATTAAAGTTTTTTAAGTTAGGAGGAAAATTCTTTCTCTAATGCCATATAGTAAATAGAAAACTAAATAATCTCTAATTGAAAATATAATCTACTCTCAGAGTTTCCTATTCAAACTGTATCCCAGAGTGGTTTGAGAACAATTCTAGAAGAATTGGGAAATAAGAGATGCTGATTAGGGGGAAACAATATCTACTCAGAGAATATATTTTAAAAATGTTATAATGCTCTTACAGTTCTCAGAACATTTTCACATCATTATTTTTTATGTCCCGGGTAGGGAAGGAGATGCATGAGAAAACATTCTTAGAGGGTGACCAAGGTCATGAAAGGCAAATCAGCCGGCGGCCAACAGCAGTGAACAGGGCTCTCTCACCCCACTGTGCCCTATAACAGTGAGCAGTACAGGGCTCTCTCACCCCACCCCATACAGCAGTGAGCAGAGGGGGGAGGGAGGCTCTCTCACCCCACCCCACACAGCAGTGAGCAGAGGGGGGAGAGGGAGGCTCTCTCACCCCACCCCATACAGCAGTGAGCAGAGGGGGGGAGGGAGGCTCTCTCACCCCACCCCATACAGCAGTGAGCAGAGGGGGGGGGAGGGAGGCTCTCTCACCCCATCCCATACAGCAACAAGCAGAGGGGGGGAGGGAGGCTCTCTCACCCCACCCCATACAGCAGCGAGCAGAGGGGGGGAGGGGGGGAGAAGGCTCTCTCACCCCACCCCATCTCCTTTTCCATATTTAGGGACAAACAGAAAGCTCCTTTGATCATGCTAATCATCCGGGTCCCAAACAAGAAGAGACCAATTTTAGGCAATCCGTGTGTAGTCTGTTCCTTTAGATACATTCGCAGCCTGAGCCTGGTCCCACCTCCCTGCACATCTGTAATACGTGTTCTCTTGTGCTCAGATGACTAGCATGTAACATCTGAAGATCTGTTTATGCACAACGCTAAAAGTGGAGTCCAATAGAGAACTGAGATTTCAGTGTTTAACTAAACATCCTTGGAAGTCATTGATTGGTGCTGAGCTTCCACATGGGGTTGCCATGGCTAAAGTCACGATGGGTGGTGCTGAGCTTCCACATGGGGTTGCCATGGCTAAAGTCACGATGGGGTCACCCGTGTTAAAATTCCATTCAGCCAAATGGGGACAGTTGTTATTTAACCTTCTAAGAAACCAAAAGAGACAACAGGACAGATTCCTAAACAGACCAGTTTCACATAAATGCTTCAAGGCTCTGGGTTGTACCCTCTGCCTTGCCACAGCCAGATACAGCAACTCGGTAACTGGGCATTGGCCAGTCAGTTATTATTATTTTTCTCTTATTTGTGTCCTTGTTCCCTACTTTCCAAGGATTGTTACTTTCAAATGGATCCAAACCGCTTTGGCTTTTGTGCCTTTGTTCTGCGGCCTGGTGGCTCTGGGTGTTTACTAGGGAGGGTGTGGCAGGTCTGTACCTCGAGAGACTTACACACACGAAAAGAGTGGAGAGCCGCCCCTCAGTGTGAATTCAGTAGCTCCTGCAGTGCTCTGTGCGATTGACTGGCCGGGGTCAGCTGCCGTCTTCGCACTGTCTTCCTGCTCTAAGTAGTCTAGGCTAAACATGGGGCTGATTCAGTTCAACAGATTTTCTTCAAATGTTACCTCAGTATCCGGAGCATCACTCTGCACCACATCCCGAGGTGAGCATTGTCTTGTTTTCTCGCTTTTGGCGATGCCATGATTGATCTGTGGGTTCAGGTGTAGTGGTCTGGTTCCTCTGTGGTACATCTCTCTGAGTTTAGCATCCCCTGATCAGGGTTGCCTCAGTGGTTAAGAGCACTTGCTGCTCTTACAGAGGTCCCAGGTTCTATTCCAGCACCCATGTGATGGCTCACAACCATCTGTGCTCCAGTCCTGGGGGATCCAGCGTCCTCTTCTGACCTTCTCCCATACCAGACACACATGTGGTTCATAAACATATATGTAGGCAAAACACTCATACACATAAATATGTTAAAATGATATTAATGAGCCTTCAAAGCTATTCTTTGTATTTTAATTAAAACTCTCTAACCTATAACCTTAAACTGAGCATGCTCAGAAAAGTGGACCTTAGCAAGTATACTCAGAAGTGTGCCTTCCCCTAAACGTGCTTTCCTCCTTGCATGTGTGGGTGGCCTGGACAAAACCTAAGAACAACGCTTGGAGAAACCCTGGTGCACTCTTGTCCTCCTCCCTGGCAATACCAGCTCTGCCCTGACCTTGCATCTTCTGTTGACTTTCTACTCACCACGGCATGACCCATTGCTAGAGGTGACGGTTTTATCATTGCTTCTGGTCAACAGCTAGAATCACTCTCTGTAAGGGAGCTGTCCCTCACCCCATGGGGCTGCTTGGTTACCCCCAAATGTCAACAAACAGGTGTTACCACTAGCAGTGAGCGAGCCCCTCCCCCTACTTCTCTAAACTGAGAACTACACCATGGCGGTTTGGGAGTGATTGTCTTTCTGGTTTTTGTTTTGGCATGATCTTATTTTATAGACCAGGCTGACCTTGATTTTGAGGTCTTCCTGCCTCTGCCTCCTGGCTTCTGTGATTACAGAAATGTGGTGTTGCCTCTCATGAGTTCGGTGAGTTTTGAAAAACACTTTCTTGAGCACATGCTGCACAGCTCATGGCCAGTCTTCTAAGTAGTCATGCCATTTAATTGTGCCATATGTTTTCATTGTATTATTATTATCATTACTATTTGTATGTGTAGAAGAGATTAAAGTCAGGTCTTTGTATGCCTATGTTCTGAAAAATGCATATCTGTTATTATAGGGTGTAGCAGAGTTCTCTAGAGGAAAAGAACCAATAAAATGTATGTGTTTCACAAAACAGGATTTGTCCTGGGCCCAGTTGAACACACCTATATTCCTTCCTGAAGCAGAAGCAGGGGCATCTCCGTGAACTCCAGCCAGCCTGCTCTATATACTGAGTCCCAGCACAGCCAGGGTTCCATAGTGAGACCCTATCTCAAAAACAAACAAAAAACAAACCAAAGGGATATGTTCACTAGAGTGACTTCCAACTGATAACGGCTGGATAGTCCAACCCTGGCCGTCTGCACACTGGAACGGCTGAGAGCCTGGCAGCTGTTCATCAGGTGGCTGCCTTAGCAGTCCCAGTCTGGGTGGAAGGCCTCAAAGAGCCTATGAATCACTGGTTCTCTCTGGAAGGCCAAACAAGCTACATTCTAACGTCAGTTAGAGATGTCTCAGCAGTTTTAGCGACATGTATTCACTAGCAAGAAGCTAGCCAAGAGGGCAGCAAGTGGCTCTGCATTCTCCTCAGACCTTTTATACTTCGGCCATTGGATCTGGAAGAGGGTCTTCTCTCAGCTAACCCTCCCTACAAGTGCCTTCAGTTCACAGACCTGCTCAGAGGCTTGTCTCTTAGCCTCGTTCAGTGGACTGTCGAGATTTACCATCAGGCAGGAAGGACAAACCTCGATGATGTAAACCACTCACTCAGTGAAGCCTCTCGAGGCAATCAAGAAATGCAAACAAGAAAGGCCTGTTGTGGTAGCACAGGCAGATAGTTCTAGCACTTGGGAGGTAGATGAAGGTCAAGAGTTCAAGGTCATTGTTGGCTTAGTAGTGATTTTGAAGTCATCTTCAGCTACATGAGGGGTTTGGGGTGGAGAGAAGGTTTGTTCTAAAATCTCTTGTGGTAACAATTGCATAATCCTGTAGGTGCACTGAAGCCTTGTGCCACATAATGGTGCCTCAGGCCGTGATGGGCGGCATATGCAATGGTCCCACGAGGTAACAGTGGAGCCACTGAGGGTCCACGCCACACAGTCAGAGCACTTTGCTCTCACGTCTGTTGATGCTGGTGTCAGGAAGCTGACTCAGGTGCTAACTGCGTGCACAGTGCAGGGCATAGCATAAATGCGAATACATAACTGTTACAGATTTACATGTTTAGTACACATGCTTGCTGCTCTAGCTTTGAATTATCTTGAAAGCTACAACTTCTTGCTATTTAAAAACATTTTCCTTTGACTCGCACTCCATGTTTTATAGGAACAACCTCACACATCTTGCATTTATCTCGTACACAAAAGACTGCATACCATAGAAATTGTTCTGTTTGAGCCTTTTTTTTTTCTTAACAAAATACCAGAATATCCTGGGAATCTTTCCAAATAAGGCCACAAGTTCTTCCTTACTCCCTTTATAGTTACATGGTCCTCCATTGTGAATCTAGCCATGGCTGCAGGGTTGTTCCTACTCCTGCTGTTGCAGGCAGTAAGGCAGTAGGGAGTGGGCATGGATAGGCCACTTTTTGTTTTCACCAGTGCAGCTTTGGGATAGATTCCTGGAAGGAAAACCACCAGGTCAAAGGGTAATGCGCATGGAATTATGGTGTAGCCTGCCAAATTTCCCTCCATAGAGGTTGTGCCATTTTGCAATCCCACCAGTGTCTTGGTTTCATTACTTAACATTATAGTGAGAACATTTCCAGTGCCATTAAATAATCCTTGAAAATTGGATTTCATAATGGCTGCCCAGAATTCCCACACGTGGGCTGTACCATCATTTAATCATTCCTTTCTGTCGAACATGTATGGCGTTCCCTAACTTTATCAGAAGTGAGCTTCCTCGCACAGGAACGGGAGGGAGCAGGGAGAGAGCTCAGTCAGTAGTGTTCATAATCCCAGCACGAGGAGGAGGGGCTTACTTGTCAGCCAACCAAGACTAGTTAATGAGCTCCAGGTCAATGAGAGACTCCCTCAAAATGGGGGGGTGTGCCTGAAGAATGACACCCCATAATTGTCCTCATGCACCCCCAGCACACATGAATGTACACACATGCACAAAACAGCACCGTTGGGTACAGTTCTGGTTGTTATGAAAGATATCTGGAGGTGGAACTACTGAATGAAAGGGCTTTGTATTTTAACTTCCTTGTGGCATACTGCCAGTCCCTTTCATAAGGAAAACTTCTAGGAAGAGGGAATATTCTTGATGAATAAGATTTTCCTTGGCTTCAGGATCTCATTTCATCCAAGCAGTCAAGCCTGGGAAAAGAACTGATTCAGAACAGCCTTGTGAAGACTCAGTCCTGAAAATCAAACTCCTCACAGTTGGGGCAGTTTTCATCAAGAGCATCCTTCAGGTACTGCTGTCTCGGCAGTGAGCTGGCTTACAGCTTTTGCGCACCGGCCTTGGCTGGTCTAGAGCATGGGAGAGGGCTAGAAGGAAGCAGCAAGGAACCGCTTCTCTGTGTCTTCTGATGTGTAAGTGAGCAAGGAGAGGCATAAAACATGTCGTACATTTAGTATTACCACTTAATGTAATAGCCATGTTAAGAAACTTAGTGAGCATAATTAGGGCTAATTTGACCTGCCTTGATTGTCGCGCCTTCAGAAGCTCAGGCCTAGCAGTCCAGAGGGAATGAAGTGCTGAACAGGGCCATTAAGGCAAGTTCCATCTAGAGATGTCTACTTAACTCTATGGCAGTTTGTACAAATGAGGCGTAGGGGCTGTGAGTGGCATGCTGGCTCTACTATCTCCTTGCTGCTTGCCAAATGGCTAGAAATTCCAGAAACTATAGTGGTATAGTTTTTATGTTTTAATAAATAAAGCTTGCCTGAAGATCAGAATGCAGAACAGGCACCCTAGTCAGCCATACAGGCCAGGCGCTGGTGGCACACGTCTTTAATCCCAGCAGCCACACTAGTTAGTCATAGAGGCTGGGCTGTGGTCATGCATGCCTTTAATCCCAGCACTAGAGAGGAATAAAAAGTGGGAGGAGGCCGGGCGGTGGTGGCGCACGCCTTTAATCCCAGCACTCGGGAGGCAGAGGCAGGCGTTCGAGGCCAGCCTGGTCTACAAGAGCTAGTTCCAGGACAGGCTCCAAAGTCACAGAGAAACCCTGTCTCAAAAAACCAAAAAAAAAAAAGTGGGAGGAGACAGGTCTCAGTCTGAGGTAGAGGTCAGAGTCAGTGGCTGGCTGCTTTGCTTTTCTGATCTTTAGCTTGAACCCCGATATCTGTCTCTGGGTTTTTCTTATTCGTGCTACAAGGAGCCCTCTAGGAAAGCAGATACTGGTCCAGCAAAGCAGGTTAAAAAGCTAGAAGACAGCTTTCTTTTAATATTCAGAAAAAGGCATAAGAGCTGAGAGACTTCTGCTCTACAAATAGTTTGTTTGGGGAACACCAGCGTGGCTCACATGGGCCATCCCCTTGTGACTGTATTTCCAGTTTCTAGAAGATTTAAAATGCCCCTAGGATGCTGCTAGCCTGGCTGTCTTTCTACTACCGGTGTAGCGGACTTCTTCCCATATGGATGCCCCTTCCTATACCATGCACGTCTGTGATGGGAAAGATCAGTCCACGTAACCCGAGTTCTTTTCACAACAGCCACCGGCATTCTGAGCCTGGGGGAGAAGAATTGCTCCTCGGAGGTTCTGTCTTCCAACTTTGGGCTTTGACCCAGTCCACCTTTTCCTAGTGTGGTCTGCCACAGGTCAATAAGCACTGTCCAAAGCGCAGGACCGAACTGGGAAGGTAGAGTGCTCACCTAGCAAGCGAGGGAGGCCCTGGGTTCCATCCGACACAGAAGACAAACAAACAAAAATGAGCACAAGATCTAGTGGCCTAACACCCTCCAGGGATACCATGTGCTCACACCATGCACGCGGTGCACAACCAGCAACAGAATGGAATCATCCTGTCGGTGGAATTGTATTATGCTGTGGGCTACTGTGGGTTCCGGGCTCATGTACTGTGGTCACCTTTGCAAATTTGCTTAATTCTATAAACAATTCCATTTATGCTAGTGTCCCATCAATTACTTGACTTTTCTTTGGGGGAAGAGATGTGTGTATATATATATATATATACACACACATCTATATATATATGTATATATTATATATAAATTTTTAAAAATATATTTATTTTTATTTTTTGAGACAGGGTTTCTTTTTTTAAAAAATATTTATTTATTTATTATGTATACAATATTCTGTCTGTGTGTATGCCTGCAGGCCAGAAGAGGGCACTAGACCTCATTACAGATGGTTGTGAGCCACCATGTGGTTGCTGGGAATTAAACTCAGGACCTTTGGAAGAGCAGGCAATGCTCTTAACCACTGAGCCATCTCTCAGCCCTATATATAATTTTTTTTCCACTGTTGTGGTCCTCACCACCCTCCAGTCTCCTGTTGGGAGGGGTACCTCCAGCATTGCATGGCTAGGTTAGAGCAGATATTATGAAAAGGGTTTCCGTCTTACAAAACTCCTTTTTTCTGATCCTCTGGCTGGGGAGAGCAAACTTTTCTTGGTGCTTTGTGCAGTTTTGAGTTACGGGCTTCTCCAGTGAACCATCAAGACAGATGAGAGACAAGAAGGTTCAGAGCGCTGGTTGCCATGGCAGTTACTAAGTGCTGAGGTCCCCAGCCAGTCTGCCTCCTCTTCAGTCATTGGGGTGACAAGTGCAAGACTCATGCTCATCCTTTTGAGTCGCCTTCTTTCTTTATACATTTTAAACATTGTTTTATTCTCCAGTCAATGGAGTGTAATTCTGTTGTTAGTTTTTTTTTCTTCTGACTTTCATTCATGGTGGCTGTTACATGTAACTTTATTAGTGGTTTATTTGTTAATGGTGCTTTATTAATAATTATTTTGTAATTTTATTAATGACATAGATGCTATCTATGGGAGTCATGCATTGGAGCCCTATAGAGAAAATTTGACTGTT
>JAQHUG010000004.1:13096702-13128438 GCA_028555095.1 Dicrostonyx torquatus
TCCAGCTTCTGACTTAATTTTTCTTCTCAGTTTAAGATGTCTGGGACGATGACAGTGATGCCAATAGTTTTGAGCTATCCATGAAGACTTTCTCTCCCCGGAGTGCAAAGCAGAGACCCGTTTAGCTGATGACTTCCATTGCTAATGGGGAACTATCCTAGCCTACGCTACCATAATGGGCGTGTGCCCTTCAACCATATAGGGCATTTGCTTTATGTTGTGAGCCTTGGCTCTACCTCTGAGGAACCCAGGCTTTCTTGGTTGCCCCACATGAAGCCTTTACAACCTAATCTTTTTGCAACCAAGAGGCAATTAGCCCAAGTTACCTATAATTTCAACTTTATCTATCCAGTCTTGACTTTGAGCCTCTTTAATTTTAGCATTTGGGAATTTGGGAAAGCCTCCAGGAGGATTTCACTCTACATTTGAAAAGTACTGTTTACATTTACTTAAGACAAGATTTCTGACCTAGTTCATCTGTGGTCAGAGCCATCAGATCTTTCCCCTCAGTTACTGGTATTGTGTTTTGGGGTGGGAGTAACCAATGGGAAATGCGAGGTGATTTTCACCCCTATGAAGTGAAACTTCTAGTTCACTCATGCGTACAGCAAAGACTGCACTGCTGCGGCTCCCTTGCTTCATTGTCTGGCCTCTCGGATAGGAGGAGACGCCTGGATGTGCATTTTTCAGGTTCTCTTCAGAAGCACTGCCACGGGAGCCTGGAACTCACAATTACCGTGATCTTCCCTGAGACTGATAGTATAATGCTCTCCTGGTGGTGATGGCTTATGCCTTTAATCCCAGTACTCAGGAGGCAGAGGCAGGTGGATCTCTGTGAGTTCGAGGACAGCCTGGTCTGTAAGAGCTAGTTCCAGGACAGCTAGGACTATTACACAGAGAAACCCTGTCTCCAACGAAACAAAACAAAAAACAAAAGAAAGGGAGTACAATGCTTTGCTCCTATTGCCCAAGCCGGTCCAGCTTCTCCCTATTAACCTAAACCATAACGTTCTGATATTCAACAAAGCTCATCCCCTCTATAAACAGCTCAGGGAGTTTAAGAAAGCCATTTTATACAAAGCCCACAGCTCTGTGTGCACAGTTCACCCACCCACCCGAGCAGGATTTCTTGGGAACTTTTCAGTAATCTGCATGATGGAGGAAGCAGGAATCCAAGACATACTGTCCGTGACATTTGACCTCTGGAAACTGGATGGGACAGTGTCCCACATGTGTACAAATCGTCCCGAGCTGGGGAAGCAGTCGGCACCATGTGAGCTGTGCAGACGGAAAAGGGTGGTCTTGCTGTGAGTTCAGGCTGCCTTTGAACTTGCTCTGTGGATCAGGCTCTCTCCCACTCATGCTCTTCCTCCCTCACCTCACGGGTATTGAAATTATGGGCGTGCACTACCATGCCTGGTGTAGTTAGTAACTTATATGATAGACATTAAAGCAAACCAAAAGTCATTAATGCCTACAGAGTACTTGCTCTGAATTTGAGGCAGTGACTTCCCTTTTGACAAAAGGGAAAGTTCCTATAAAGAAAATAATGCAAAGATGCCAGCAGCACCCCAGTTACTGCCTTGCCTTCCTCCCTTGTAGTGTACCCAATAAACTACACACACACACACACACACACACACACACGCACGCACGCACACACGCACACACACGCACACATGTCAGAACTAGAATGGAAAATGGATCCGTCTGGGGACATGTGTAAGCAGGTGGCCTTCCACGTGGGGCTTACTGTAGAAGACGGCACTTGAACCTCTCGCTGCCTGTGAGCTGTCAATGCCAGCTCCTCAGCCTGCTCTCCCAGGCCTGTCATGGCCATTTCTTTCATGGTGGCTATGGATGGACGTTCACTCTTCTGTTAACTTACCCAGAGAAATTGAACCTGAAATACTGTAACTGTTGAAGAAACAAACTTGAATTGTACTTGGTTCCCCCATGCTGTAAACTTCGGAATGATCTCAGTTCCAGGGCCATGCAGTACAGCAAGGACAAAGGTCAAGGCCTGAGGAGGATACCTGAAGGTCTGATCTAAGGCATTGCTGCTCTTGGTAGCGCTCAGTGTGGCCAGCGGTATATAGCGTCTTTGTGTTTACAGCAGGTCTTTTGCATCTCATGCTTACTGGTTGATTTGACCACTGATGTGCTAGAAGTACTGACTAACCAGGAGGAGGGAGTCACGAGAACACAAATAACTAGGGTAAAATCTAAGTCTTTCCTGGTGGCCACGGTTACATTGTTGTAGAAATATATTGGCATAAAGAATGATTTCTGGGTACATTCCATTTGTCCTTTGCTTCCTCCCTCATATGATTCTATGATTATTGATGTCGCTAAGAGTGCATCCATCAGGCCTGGCTGTCGGAGAGTTGCACTTATTTTGTACCCACAAGCAGTTTTGAGGTAAATCTCTCACTTTAGGGCATTAGTTGATCAATATAGACATCTATATTGAATAATTGCTTTCCCACCCCCTCCACGTGAGCCTGTTGTCTTGATCTTCCCCTAAAGGAGCCGCTCAGTGTGAGCTGTGGACAAGAATTAGGTGCCCTCAGATGTACCATTCTGTCAAATTCTTCTCCTTGCAGATATGTCTTCCAGAACCTTCATGCCAGGTCCAAACTGAATTGCTTGTTCTGTGCCCCTTGTGTACAGAGGGGACCCTGAGCTCTAGCCTTGCCACCCGGTGATTCCCTTCCCTTCTGCCCAGCTTTGCTTTGTTCTGTCATTTAGGCTTCACGTGTTGAAATGACCTAGATTGCTGATCCAGAGCTTGATCAAGCTATAGATTATTTTATTATAATTTGTTTTTCAGAATTTTAAAAGCATTGGTCTCTTTTAATATCTCACATTACTGTGAATAAAGCTTGTTGTTGTTTTTAATTAGACGTGATCTCGTTCTGCTGCCTAAGCTGGCCCAGAACTGGCTGTGTAGCCCAGGCTAATCTTGACCACAGATTGTCTTCCTCCAGCTCCCCACATTCTGGAATTCCAGCTATGCACTGCCATGTGAGGCCTGAGAAGTGTTATGTCTAACCCATTGCTGTAACTCGTCTTTTCTCTCTGGGAACTTTTGCCATTCTGTTTTGTTCTTGGTGTTCTGAAATCTTACCATGGGCAGCTTGGGAATCAATGGGCAGAGAACCACACCAGCCTAGGTTTCCAGTCATACTACCAGTCCCGAGTCATCAGCAGCTCAGGTGTCCTGAGTCATCAGTAGCTCAGGGGAGCTACTTACCCTTTTAAAGCCTTTGTTTCCTCATCCTCAAAATGCAGGCAACAGTAGCACAGCCTCATGGTGTTGCAAGTGGATTAGCAGCTATAAACATGCTTGAACTAGTCTTTGAGTAAATAATGTTTAAATATTAGGTGTCATTAACATTTCAAATACAGAAAACCTTTTTACTAGGAATGTGGAACATCCCATCGAGTTGTCTTCTTCATGAGATTCCTCTGTTATTTTCTCTGAAACTCCTCATATTGGATTGTTGGTCTTCTAGACTAATCTTCTCTGTAGGCAGAGACTGCTTGTTCATTCCCGGCTGCCCAGATGCAAATAATCACACAGAAACTGTATTGATTAAAACACTGCTTGGCCTATAAGCTTAGGCATATTCCTGGAAAACTCTTATATCTTAAATTAACCCATTTCTATTAATCTGTGTATCGCCATGTGATTGTGGCTTACCAGTAAGGTTCCGTCTGGCGTCCTGTGTCTGTCTCCTGCAGCGGCTACATGGCGTCTCTTTGATGCTGCCTACTGTCTCTCTATCTCTTCCAGCCTGGCTATATTCTAATAAACCAGTGGCTGAAAGCAGCTTCTTTATTAGTCAATGTCAATAAAACATATTCAGAGCATACAGAGGGGAATCCCACATCAGTTCTCAGTAAAAAAAAGGATCTTTCCTTCATTGAGTCTGATGGAGCTAGGGAACCAAAGCAAATCCGTGAAATGGGCACAGCCAAGAGAGTTGCTGTGTAGAGCTGCAGAACAAAGATGCTTGGGGCCTACCAGTGCATACCAGGATGCAGATAAAGGGCTGTTCCTGCAGGTAACATGAAATGCAAATGCTCTATTTCAGAGGTCTCGAAGGGTTTCTGGGTGTATCATGGTACTTGTGACTGACTGCTGTCATTGTTCCTAGATACTGATACAACTTTATGAAACTTTTTATGTGTATGGGTGTTTTGCTTGCATGTTTGTCTGTGAACCACGCATGTGCCTGGTGCTGGTGAAGGTCAGAGGGGGCATCAGATTTCCCAAGGCTGGAGTTACAGAGGATTGTGAGCCACCATGTGGGTGCTAGGAATCAAACTGGGTCCTCTGGAAGAGCAGCCAGTGCTCTTAACTACTGAGCAATCTCTCCATCCCTGAAACAATGTATGACAATAAAGTTTTATTAGTGTTGTTTATCTAAACCATTAATTTTGTTCAAGTTGTATATAATAATTAAAATAGTAAGGGAACAACCCTTTTCTTTATCCTTTTGATTTTTTTCTATGTGTATGTCTTTCTTGTTCTAGGACATTGCTAGTTTTACATTTTAAACTTTCCTATATGCTCCTAATTTAATCTATTTTATGTTTTGATGTCCCCCCCAAAATGATTCTTTTTAAACGGCAGTCTGTCTTGTTTCGTGGATGTAACATGTTTCTTCTATTTTCCGAGAAAAGTGGCTTTTTTTTTTTTTAAATAGTTTTCCTTAAGATTCGTTCCCTGTGTACTTGTTCTCAGTGCTGTCTTGCCCTAGAAACCATCCATAGAAGCAGTCTCTCTGTTGCCTCATCATGTCTATGAGCACGCTAAAAATGCCGGGGAAGCTTTGTCTCCATCCCCGTGGGGAGGGTTCATCCATGTGTCTGCATGTGTAGGGACCTGACAGGGCTATTGTGTTGGAAAACCCTCAGCAGCTTTGCTCTGGGCTTTCTTTTTGGATGCTCAAACTGCAAAATCAAAATTCTTATGGCCTCTTGCCTGGAAGACAAGTACATGGCTGCCAATCATCTAGGAGTAGAAGATGGCGCCTCACTGCTGAGCAAGGACTTAAGTCCTCGTATCAACACAACACACTGTTTTCAACTTGCTTGGTGTTTCTCAGAGCAGAGACAGTCCACTTTCAACCCTGCTGGGTGTGGGGAGGCAGTCGTCTCCACAGGATGCGGGGAAGAAACCTGTGATCTCTTTCTTAATCCATCTTCTCATTTTCTCTTGGTCTTCACCTCAGCCTCAAAGGAAAAAGATGCTGCCAATCCCAAGTCTCTGGTGTGTGTGTGTGTGTGTGTGTGTGTGTGTGTGTGTGTGTTTCACACCAGGCTCTTGGCTTTCTTCACTGCCCAAATAGAAAGCAGCATCTCAGCTCTCACTGAAAAGTGTGCTTAAGATTTTGTTGTTGCTACCAATTCTCCTAGTTCATTTGCCTGCGTAGGTTTATGCCAATTGCAAACCTTTTCAGTGTTGTTTGGGGTGTTGCAGGAAGTGATGTAACTGCATCCCCTCCAAACACCATCTTAGTTAAGTTAACATCCTCCTCCTGCCTTCTCTCTTTTTACAGTAGCTCAAGCTGTCCTCTGCCCCTCAGTCTCCTGTTACTTTTTAGTAGTGGCTAAGGTGGATGAACACACACATCTCCTCATTCCTATTATAGAAAACTGAATGTGTCTATGCTTCTAGGAGTTTGAAAATTTAACATATGAAGAATTCACAGATCATACACACAGCAAATTATTAATAGGATGTCAAATGGAAGTAACCAAGCAGCCCCCAGTGGTGAGGAAAATCTCCTCTCCACATAGTGGTGACATAGAATGCCACCGAAATTCCTAGTAAAACATCTGGGTCAGAAACAACATTAAATCACTACGTGAAAGCTTACGTGAACAATGATTCCTTCAAATAAAGGCCACTAGCAGAGTCTACAACTACTAATTGAGAGAGGGTGGGGAGCTCATGTAGTGTCAGTGGCTGTGCACAGAATGTTTAATACCTATTATGGGATGTACCCTTTATAACGGGAAGTTCGGTCATCATCCGATGATCTCAGTAATTGACACCGTGTCTCTGATGGTGGGACATACATATATGGATCCTGACGTGTTGTAATGCAAAAACATGTTGTCTGAGAAACAGACTCTCCATAGTGAGTACCCTGGCCCTAATCAAGCTTTTAGTGCTTTCAGTCCCAGCTTTCATCTGGAGCTGGGTGACAGAGGACCTGTCACACAGTGCCACAAGAAAGACACGAGACGAATTTAGGATGAGAGGCATTTTAGAGTGAGCCCATCCCTTCTCTCTGGGGCAGAGAGACTGGCTTCAAGTAGCAGATTTGGGAGACATGACTGCATACAACGCATGTTCATTGGATTTGGCTGGAAAATCTTGAAGAGAGATTTGTGTCATGATGGAGTGGAATTTGGAGATGGGGCCAGTGGTGCAATTTGTTTATTTTTTAGCTTAGGAGCACTATATGGGAAGCTGCGTGAGGCAGATGTGTCCAACCGCTGTCTGCTCTTGAGTCAAGATGGCAGGGATATAGATGGATTGCATTCTTTTATTATACTTTTCTAATGAATTTCTCACTTTAAGAGGTCTAGGAAAACTACCTACTAGTGTGAAATTGCATAACTCTGGCCTGATGGAAGCAGGAACGAGGGTTTCCTGAGGCTGCGTTGGCACTGGGCACCTAGGAAGGAGGGTGTTGGTGCTGAGTTCACCAGAGCAGTGGAGTGAGGTGGTTATTCATTCCAGGATGGATGAGTCTCAGAAAAGTTAATATACTTCCAGGAATGCTCAAGTGATGGTAAAGAATAGTTGACTTGGGGGCTGGAGAGATGGCTCAGTGGTTAAGAGCATTGCCTGCTCTTCTAAAGGTCTTGAGTTCAATTCCCGGCAACCACATGGTGGCTCACAACCATCTGTGATGAGGTCTGGTGCCCTCTTCTGGCTTGCAGACATACACAAGACAGAATATTGTATACATAATAAATAAATAAATGTCAAAAAAAGAATAGTTGACTTGCTGGCAAGATCAAGTCCAGCAAGTCATATTGAAATCCCAATGAGCTATCAGATGCTTAGTTGCTGTGAATGTCCTCTGCCCACTGTTACTAAAGAGCCTCCTTCCCATGAGAAGTCCTGAAGGTGTGCTCTCTGTCTCCCTTCTTTCCTTTTTGTTTTCACCATTTTTTCACATCTTAGTTTTTTTTTCTTTCTTCAAACAACATGAAATAACTGCCCTGACTACTTAGTTATAGATGCAGTGACAATTAAGACACTGAGCTGCTTCTTATAGAGCTAAATTGTACTTGGAATGTAATTACTGGGGCCAGTGAGATGACTCAGTGCATAAAGGCAGCTGCCTCCAAGCCTGATGACCCGGGTTTGATCCCTGGGACCCACATGGTAGAAAGAGAGAACCAACTTCTAAAATCTGTCCTTTGACCTTCACATGTTTGCCATGCGCGCGCGTGAACACACACACACACACACAAGTGTGAGAAATCTGTCTTCTGTCTGTCTGAAGCACTGTTTGCTGCTCCATCCATTTCCTGTCTTCTTGTGATACAGGGAGCTGGACTGTGCCATGTTACGGCGTCTGGAGAAGAGGATTCTGGTTGATCTCCCCTGCCAAGAGGCCAGACAGGCCATGATCTACCACTGGCTACCCCCTGTGAGCAAGAGCCAGGCCCTGGAGCTGCACACAGAGCTGGAGTACAGCGTGCTGAGCCAGGTGGGCAGCCTTAGCGGGAGCCTCCAAGCTGCCCAGGAGGGCAGTGGAGCCCTCCTCATGAGAGAATGGGCTGCAGGAGACTGGGCTACAGAACGTAGGAGCTGCGGGGAGTGGCATGGGGTCCAGATTCAGAGAGCCTACGGTCAAATCCTGGCCCTGCAGCATATCAGCTGTGAGACCCTAGGGACCTCATGTATTCTCGGAGCCCAGTTACTCCATTTCTAAAACTCACAGTGGGTTATTGTGATCAATGACCTGACAAATCCTTTGCAAAGAAAAGCTCAAGGTATGTATCTTGTTAATGCTCTTTGGGTATTGGATTAATCAGGGTTCTCAGGAGGAACAGAACTTATAAAATGAGTATATGTATTCAATATACGTGTGTGTGTGTGTATACACAGATGAAGGGGATTTATTAGAATGGCTTACCTCCATGATCTAGCTACTTCAACAACGTCTGTCTCCCGAAGTAAGGCCCACAAATTCAGACCATGGGTCTGGATGTCTTCAGTATACTCCAGAGTTCCAAAGAGGTAGCTGGTGGTTCTCTCATGCCAGCGAAGGAATGGATTTGCTAGTGGGGACAAGCAGACACAGAGAGCCAGCTTCCTCCCTCATGGCTTTGTCTAGGCTGCCAGCAGAAGGCGTGATGCCGACTGAAGGCGGACTGTCCCACCTTGAAAGAGCTGAATTTTGAAAGTGGTTCTTCCCACTTCAAATGATTTAATTAAGAAAATATCCCTCACAGATACACGCAGCTGCTTCAGTTTTAGTTAAGCCCAGATGTAGTCAAGTTTACAGCCAAGAACAGCTACCACAGGCACCCATTCCCAGGATATCCGCTTTGGGTAGACTCTTAAGCCTAATGCTTCCTAAAGTCCCTCAAAACAAGAATGGCCTTGTTTAACCCATGAACAAAATGTCCACTTTAGCCAATGTGGACTTAGGGTAAGGGCCCCACCAGGCAACACTGGGCGACCCAGTCTTCCAACTGGCATCTCACGTCTTCGGAGATATGAGGAAGCTATCGCACAGATGGCCACTTTGCTGGGCGTGTTGGCATCTCCTCTCCGTCCAGCATTGCTTACTCAGAGATGCTGACATAGTGAACGGGGATGACAAAATCGTAAGCCAGTGTTCTTCTACTGGATCCTGCCTACAAGAACGAGTCAGACGCCAGCCTTCTGCCTGCTGACTGACCCTGGCTTTGTGGCTATCTCAGGAGACGGAGGGCTACTCAGGCTCCGACATTAAGCTGGTCTGCAGGGAGGCAGCCATGCGGCCTGTGAGAAAGATCTTCAGTGTGCTCGAAAGTCACCAGTCAGGTATGGCTGGGACCCACAGCGATGGTGGCTTGGCAGAGAAATCTGTGCCCACATATTCCAATTCTTGGGGGTGTGTGGTGGTGCGTGCTTGTCCTCCCAGCCACTTGGGACCCGAGGCAGGATCAAGTTTAAGGGCAGCGTGGGTTATATATAGTGAGCTCAAGGCTAGCCTGGGCAATTTAACAAGACCCTGTCTCCAAATCCAAATTCTAAAATGAACTGTTTAGTGGCAGAGCGCTTGCTTTGCGTGCAAAAGTCCCACTCCGTCTGACCAGCAGGTGGAGCCTGGAGCCTGGTTTTCCAGGCACTGTGGCTTTTAACTTTGGTGTGCTCTCTGGTGAAATCCTTCCCCCACGTACTCAGCTGCATCCTCCGCTGCATGATTCCCGCTGCTGGTTTTTTTTTTTAAATTTTCCTGGCACACGCTGACGTGGAGCCAGATTTATCTGGGGTACTGTGTAAATAGTAAACTGTAATTTGATAACGATATATTTGAAGTCCCTTTTGGAGGCAGGGTGGTGGGGTAGCTGGGGTGTCAGGGCTGAAAGCCTCTGCTGCACTTTAGAAAGGTCCCTCACAGTCCTCTTCAGATGTGAGTTTGAGCTGCATTAGCCATCAAGGACGGGCTATTGTGCAGTCTCCAGACCTGGCCCCTTAACCTGTCAAGAGCTCTTGTCACCATGAGGTGCCACGCCATGCCTTGACTGTTGCCTTTTTGTCTAGAGAGCAGCAATTTCCCCGGGATCCAGCTGGATACCGTGACCACGGAGGACTTTTTGGATGTGTTGGCTCACACCAAGCCTTCAGCAAAGAATCTGACTGAGAGATACTTGGCCTGGCAAGAGGAGTTTGAGTCTGTGTAAATAAAACTGCACTTAGCCTGACCTGGCCAGAGGCAGCGAGAGCTTCCACCGCATGACTAGGATGGAAGGGAGTAGATTTTTCTTGAACGCTGGATGAATCTGGACAAATGTGTTATTTTGGAGATGAGATCTTGTGTCATGGATGTCAGCAACGTAAAGGCTTTGGTCATGAGTGTGTGGGTCAGGCAATGGAGGGTTTCTTACAATTCCACTATAAAAATTTGAAGAAGTTTCTTGTGGTATTCCTTATTTGTGAACTGAGGTCTTCATTTTGAAGAAAAGTATTTTCTTAGTCTCTGTTCTTAATTTCTTTCTTGTTAACACATTCTCAAGCCTGTCAGGTACCATCAGTACTCCCTCCCTCCCTCCCTCCTTTCCTCTCTCTCTCCCTCCCTTTCTTTCCTCCACAACAGGGTCTCGTTGTGTAGTGCTGACTGGCCCGGAACTCGCTTTGTAGACCAGGCTGGGTTTGAAATCACAGAGATCCCCCTGCCTCTGCCTCCCGAGGGTCAGGGTTAAAGTGCTTCACCCACACATCCAGCAGCTGAACACCTCATGTGATCTGTCCCCCTATTCCCTCTGCTCTAGGGGAAGGAGACCACCACAGAGCCATAGATACCCCACCCTCTCTTTTCAGTCCCTCTTGCCCTAGCTGACCGCCATGACCACTGTCCTGCCACCATACTTATTGCCTCCAAGCCCTTAACTTCTGTTTTCCCAGGGAATAAAGGAAAACCTCCATTCTCCTGCCCTGGCTACTCAGGGCTTCTGGATCCCAATTAGTTTGTTAACTAACTACTAACTACTACTAACCACTACTAACTAACTACCTCAGGGCTTCTGGATCCCAATTAGTTTGTTAACTAACTTTCAGCCACTTGGTTTTTCAGCCCTGCCTTACATTTCACTCTCCTGGTTCTGAAGGACAGAGTATGTATGTGAACTTTTTTTTTGGTCTTATTTTGTATTTGTTGCTCAGTCCAGCTGCTTTGCATCTTCCACATTTACATCTTCTCGTCTGCATTCCCTCACTGGCTGATCTCATGGGTTTATAATTTCTCTATTCTCTTCCTTTCCTTGGTGGGGGTTTGAGAAAGGAGACCGGCTAACACAGGAATTTTCTCTGGAGTATCTATAGTTATTTGTTCTTTTATGTTTCTGTGTGAGTGTACGTCACATGTGCACAGATGCCGTGGAGGTCAGATGAGTGTGTCAGCTCCCCTGGGTCACCCTTAGCAGTTGTGAGTGGGCCAACACGAGTGCTGTGTACCACACTAGGGTCCTCTAAGAGTGCAAGTGCTAACCACTGAACCATCTCTCCCTATTTATTAAATTAAATGTATTGGACGGTTTCATACATGTGTATAATGTATTTTGGTTATTCTCACCCCTCCCCTCTCTTCCCTTCCTCTCACTCCCATCATCTCTCCCTCCCTGTCCTTTGTTAATGTCTCTTTTGTTTTATTACTCATTGAGTTTAACCAAGGCATGGCCATGGGGACGGAACTATTCAGTGGAGCTGGTGGGCTCATCCGTGGGCACATGACAGAATATGATACCCCCATAGCATCCATCAATAAACAGTAGCTACCCAGGGAAGGGTAGATATCCATAAGCCCCTCTCCAATCCATGACTGATTGATAGTCCCAGTCTCTCTCCCATCCCCTGAGTCTCTCTGTGTAACAGAGCCCTGGCTGTCCTGGAACTCACTCTGTAGACCAGGCTGGCCTCAGACTCACAGAGATCCACGTGCCTCTGCCTCCCAAGTACTGGGATTAAAGATGTGTGTGACCACTCAGCAATAGGCCCAGTCTTGGCAGCCCTGTACAGGTGACTGCAGCTGCGTGAGTTGATGATTGTAAAACCATGACATTCTTAGCAGAGTGGTGTGCAGCCCGTCTCCCCATCACCCAGCTCTTCTGAGATGTTCTCTGAACTATATATAAGGGACTATAGTTATTTTTTAGTGAGTTAAAGGGTTGGGAAGATAGCTCAGATGGCTTGCCTTACAAATATGAGGACCCTAGCATTCACATAAAAATGCCAGGTCTAGGGTGCACGCTTCAAATTCCAGCACTGGGGAAGTAGCAGAGAGGGAGGAAACCCTGGCTCACTGGCCAGGCAGGCTAGCCTAGTTGATGAGCTCCAGGTCAATGAGATCCTGCCTCAAAGGGGGTGGGGGACGTTTCTGAGGTGACACTCGAGGTTGTCCTCTAGTCTCTAGAACATAGGTGTACATGCACATGCATGCATTTAAAAGATTATACACATTATATGTATGCATATATATATACACACACATACATATGCATGAAGTTGTATGAGAAGTTGACTTCTTAGTAGTTGGAATAAATACAATTTAACTTAATCCAATGTGTGGGGTGCTTTGTTGTTATCTGTTATAAATCAGAGTTCACTGGTGCGGGAGAATTGTCTGTATTCTATCAATCATGTTTTAAATAAATGCTGATTGGCCAAGCAGGGAGTATAGGCGGAAAAACCAGACAGGAAGTAGAGGGGAGAACAGGAGAATTTGGGAAGCAGGAAGCTCCCTTGGCATTCCTGCGCAGACCACCAAGGAAGCAGGATGTAAGCTGCCCCGCTGAGAAAAGGTACCGGCCATGTGACTAACATAGATAAGAACAATGGGTTAATATAAGTTACAAGAGCTAGTAAGAAGACTGAGATAAAGGGCCATTCAGTTTATAACCTAATATAGACTCTCTGTGTGATCTTCTTTGGGGCTTGCCAGCTGTGGGGTACCGGGCGGGACAGAAACCCCAACGAGCAAGCTGCCCTCTTGTTATAGTTCACAACACTAATGCCTACTGTAGCAAGGAAACTGATACCACAAGAGTCAAGTGTGCTAGGTATTAGTGCAAGGCAGAGGTGAGGAGGGGGTGAACTGGAGAGGACCAGACTCTGAAGGACGCAGCAGTGAGTCAGCTCAGACCCAACATCTGCCAGGTCTAATCTTCCTAGAAACAGCGGCAAGTGACTTGCGTCCAAACATCATCCTCAAATGATGGCACCCCTGCTCCTGTACCTCTTGCATCCTGTAGACGTCTAAGTGGACCACACTTAGCTCCAGCAAACCCAGCCTTTTTGTTGATGGTTGTGTTCTTCGTCCCTCACCAGCTGCTTGCACTGTATCCGGCAGCCGCGATTTTGAGTGTCCTCCTCAGATGAAAGAGACCATGGTTTGAGGTTCTTTTTTCATTCCTACTGATTTAATGAGATGCTCTTTAAAACAGTGTAGGCTAACAGCTACCTGAGCACCAGAAGTTACGGAAACTGTTCCCAAGCACCCAGCTTCTGCACTCTTATAGGAAGTCTACCATTGCTTTGAACACGTCAGAGTCCTTTGTATGACTAGGTTTGTTTTTATACGCCTCAATGCCCTGAATTGCAGGCACTCATCTTAGGAGACAGAGCTGTGCCTGCTGTCTTCCTTGTGCTTTAGCCGCGGTAAGCATCTAATAAATATAAATTTCTCAGGCACGTCAATCACGGAAACAGTTCCAATGCCTATGACATGAGAGTAAACACTAGAAGACGCTCAAAGTTGTTAGTGACCTATGCAGTTCCTATGATTTTTGATCTGGTGCCTCGCTGCTGCCTCTTAAAGACAGAAATGTGCTTCTAGCTAGTAGGCCTTGATGGCTGCTACCATAAAAAGCCAGCAAAGCCCTCCCTCATGAATTTCCGTGGAGAAACATCTTTGTGATTGATGACAAACAAACATGATAATGTAAACATGGCTCCACACAAATGACTGTGATATGAAGAAGGGATTCATTCTGCCACTCAGGAAGGGGTGTTTTGGTCAAATAGATTAATGCAGTTTTAAAAATTTTTTACTGCAGGTGCCTAAGGACTTTAATTTCATGTTACTGGAACCACTGATCCAAAGCTAACTGAACATCATAAATACAGGGTGTTTCCACCTTCCCCGCCCTCCAGGATTCTGGAGTTTGAAAGTGTGGGATTAAGGGAGAAGCGACAGAGCTATCATTCCAAGGTAGCATCTGACATCACACCTGGGGACATCTGTGGATCTGTCACAGTGGGGTGGCCCCTTTTCTGTGCAGAGCCATCACAGTGGGCTGTTCTCAGTCACGATAGATGTGGTGTGTCAGGTAGGCAGAATCCAGCCTCTGTGTGAGTCAGGAGCGACAGAAACCCGGCCACTACTGCACTGACTCTCACTCCTCCAGTATGTTCCGTGCTTGTGACAACCGTCTGCACCCTTCCACACGCCTAGTATCGTTTTGTCCATTTGCTGGCCTAGAAGATAGTTATGAAACCAGTGTGGATCCAAGCTTTTGCGCCAGTACAACATAACCCTTTAATTATGAGGTGGCCTGTGTGGGACTAGTGCTGTCCCAATGGAATCTAGAGTCACTCTAGGCTGTTGATGGCAGATTATCTTGATTTGAGGTGGTGAGAAGTGTGTGCTCAGGGTGGCACCATTTCCTGGCTGAGATCCTGGATTGTGTAAGATGGAGAAAGGCCCTTGAGAAGTATGGTGCATTCTTTGAGTGGGGATGTACTACAGCTGCTTCAAGCTCCTGCTGCCTTGAACCCCCTACCATGAAGGACTTGTACTGTGACTATGAGCTAAGACCTCCCTCCAGTTTCTTTCATATTTGGGGTTGTGAACCTAGCCTTTAATGATTGATAGAGCCCTCCCTCCAGCCCCCTCCAGTTTCTTTTATCAAGGCATTTTATCACAGCAGCAAGGAAAACTCAGACAGCTGGTGGAGGAAGCCCCTTAAACACTGGGTTACATTTCCTGCAGGAGGCCAAGAGAAAGTTGAGACCCTTACTGAAGCATTTCTAGCAAGTCTAAGATAATAAGCTTCTGAGCTATCCCAGACTGCCGGACAGGCCAGTTAACAAGCCCTAACGTGTGTCAGATATGTTACAGAAGCACCCTGAACTCAGATTCCCATGGTCCTCAGGGACACTGAAGCAAGCTGCTTCTTCAGGCTGGACGCCTGGCTGAGGTCCCTCCCATCCTGTGGACACGATCCACCTGGTCCATCATGAACCTGACCTTTGCTGTAGCTCTGTCTCCAGAGCATCAGCTCCACTGTTTCCTCGCCATCAGTAAGCCTCCAAGCATTACATTCCTGGGATATTTAGTTCATTTCCACTGGTTCAGTTGTCTGGGTGGCAGCAGACGTAAAAAGGACTCAGTCTTGTCCATTGAAGAGATGTGGGATGGCTCAAAGGCACTGTTACAAGAGGCCTGGGCAGGAAGCTGTAAGGCTGCACTCACTCCATCGTGCAGGTGGGGCAGTCATCAGAGAGCACACGAGTCCTGTGTTCCTAGTGACCTTCGGTACAGTCTCCTTAGGTTCTCAACTAGAAAGCCCCTTAGGGTAAAAGCCTTGTCTTCTACACTTACTATTTCCCACAATAAACGGAGCCAGCACAGCATCAGTGACTGCACAGCAGCTACAGAATATGAGAACTCCTGAGCAAGACCACAATCCCAATCCACAGACCAATCCCAGACCACAGATGGATGTGGCCCCTTGCCCAGGCGCCAGGACCGTGCTACTTTCCTGCTGGCTGAGCTATTACCCACATGCAACTCTTCCCGAGGTCTGTGCAGCCCAGCATCTATCTGACCCTCAAAACCAATCTCAGCAAGACAGCCCTTGCAGGTTCTCGAGGCTAAGTCTGAATATGGGTTCCCACGTTTGATGCTCACAGCAATACTGTGTGGGGAGGGGCGAGGTGACTTACTCTTGCTTGCAGCTGTACTCCCAGCCACTGCACACGTCCTTCTGACTGGGCGTGACGATCAGGTCACACTGTCACCTGCACTTGACAGTGTGTAAGTACTAAGTTGGGGCATTTGCAGAAAAGAAGGAAGCACTTACTAAAGTACATTTATTTAGCTTTGTTCCCTTCCATCCAAGACAGAGCTGATCTCTAAACAAGCATCAAAGCCTGAGGCTCATTAACATTAGTGTGTGCCTCAATAAGGTGAGCACAGCAATGATGCACAATTACATCCTAATAAGTCAATGCCCAAGAGCCCTGGAAAACAATTGCCATGGCCTCGGATTAGCACAGCATGCAAATGCACCGGGAAAATCATTACACTTAGTCTCCTTCGTTTGGGTGGGTTTAACATGAGAAGAATAATCCAGGCGCTGAGACGAGATCTCATTTTACCACTGTAGTAAGAAGTACATAAAAGCTTGAATCTGTCCCAATAGCTCCTACAAGATTTCTCCCATAGTGTCAGAGGCAAAAATAATGAAATCTTGCAAATGTACAGTTAATAGGTCCCCAGTGGACACTAACTTCAAAAATGCACGGTCTATAAGACATTAAAGGCTTGATTTTAGTTTCTGCACTGTTCCTGTTAATAACAATGTCTAATTAAAACATCTGTAAAATACTGATAGTTTTAATTTTACATAAAATTTCCAAAACAACTGTTACACAGTATAATAGGTATCTGCAATGAATAGGTTATTAATGGAAATATTATTTTAAATTAAATTCGGGTTCTAAATTTAAATTAGTCATCTCTGGCTAATGAAGAGAAAAAGAAGTCATCTGTGCTGGGACTACTGCGGAAGATCTGCCTTTGCACATCTGCTGGAGCAGCTTCACTGGATCTCGGCAGAAGGACTTGCCAGGCTGCTTCTCTCTTGCATTCTTCTTGGCTCTTCTGCTGGGCTTCAGAGTTGAACTCGGCATCTGCTGGCAGCCTAGTGCACCTTCCAGTGCATCCCTGTGTGGTGCACCGTGCTCAGGCGATCCCCTCGTTTCCAGCAGAGAAGTGAGCACTGCTCCTCCACTCCTGCAGGAGGGGCTCCCCCAGCCCCATGAACCTGATAAATATTTTAACAGGAATGGCACAAAATCTCGACTCTCCCTTTCTTTGGGTCTCATCTTCTTTTACAAAACAAAACAAAAGAGATTAGCAAGGCTTAGGGCTGGCTGCAATTCAATACCCCTCTTTCTAATTAATGAACAATGAAGAAGGTTCCACAGGATCAGCACTGGATGGCGCTGTCTACTGGTGCCACTGTGTTAGAAAGGGATTTGTCCAGTCCAGACGACGGAAGCTGTGGATCAAGCTGCCTTGTGTCACATGTGGGTTTACAGGAGATTCTGCAGAATGTGGTCCACAGCATGAGGGAAGCTCTCGCAAGTTAAGTAGGGAGGTGGATTAATTTTTTCTTCATCTGCGGCTCGATATTTCCCTGAAATGAAGGCAAAGTCAGTGAACAAAAGCTACAGCTAGAATGCCAGGTTCAGCACACCCGGGAGCACCCCTAAATTACCAGAGAATCAAGGACTCCATCTCCCCCAAAGCACTCTCCCCTGAGGCTTCAGGAGACAAGGGGGCAGTTCGGGATGGTCACATTCGTCACTTTCTCAGGCCTTCTGATCTCTCACAAAGGGTAGCTCTAGGTATGGGGTCACCTCACAGTTGAGTTTCCTTCAAATCATGGAACCATCTTCTCCTTGACCTTCAGTCCTAAAGATGGGCTGGTGATTTAAATCAACGCGTTTTAAAATAGGAGAGTAGCTATAAAGCAGAGGCCAAGTGTAGGCCCGCCGCCTAACTTGGGACCCTCAAATTCATCAGTCCATGCAGAGGCCATGGGGGAGGTTTTACAGCAAGGCCCCTCTTCATCACTCTTACTGGGCTCAATGGATTTCCGAGTCTCCCCCCACTCCTAGCATCCAGTTGTCTCCACTATGTTTACAATTTGTAGCTAGACACTTGTTTAATGACTCACAGCGACAGGGGCAGTGAGTTTTCTGAGAGCAGGGACTATGTCTGCTCTGCACCCTAATGGATTCCTGTCACCTAGTATCATGATGGCCACATGGCAAGCATTCCCTAAATATGTCTTTAAAAAATGGGCAGGAGCCGGGCGGTGGTGGCGCACGCCTTTGGTCCCAGCACTCGGGAGGCAGAGGCAGGTGGATCTATGTGAGTTCGAGACCAACCTGGTCTGCAGGAGCTAGTTCCAGGACAGGCTCCAAAGCCAAAAAAAAAAAAAAAAAAAAAAAGGGCAGGAGAGAAGACAGGGGAGGAAGAGGGAAACCAGGCCCCGGCCCCCCTCAGTGAGAGGAGAGTGCCACTTGCCTGTGGCCTGCACGACTGCAGCACATTTTGCTTTCTTTTTGTCTCCTCTTCTATGACCTCTATTTATTCTTCAACTTTACCAGGGTTTCTCTGCCGGAATTTAGTTAGCTTCCCTCACAGAACAGAGACCCTGTGTTCTGCAGTTCCCTGATCCTTCAGAGTTCTTCCAGTGAATTAACATCAAAGGTCTAAAGGTGATTAACACACACCTCACTCACCGCCCCGCTCAAGGTGCCAGCTCCACACAGCAAACTACTGCTCACCTCTTTAGCTGAATACTGCTGAGAGCAAACTTGTGGGCAGTTCCTACTTGGCATGTCAGTGACTGACTGTACCACCTACTTTCTAGACCCAGTGTTCGAAGGGACAGATAAGTCTACGCCATGGGCTTCTGCTAGAGCAGTTAGTACGAGGGTCTCTACACAGCTCAAGGGACACTGTGGCAAAGATCTATGTCTAGCTGTTGCCCACGTTATGGCGTCTGGCACAAAGCAGGTGCTCAATGATGGTGGCTGAAGGAATGAAGCAGAGAGCATCTGCCCAGTTCACAGCAGCAGCCAGAGCCTTCCTGGGCCAACAAAAGGTGAGGAGAAAGACAGTAAAGACGCTATGCGGGTGCTCTAAGAGAGAGCCATCTCACAGTTCTCTGTATCAGTATTTCACATCCTAAACAGAAATAAATTCTGGGTAGGACAAGTCAGAAGTCCTTTTAACCAACAGCTGAACATACAAAACTGACCATATGCTAACACTAAGAAGCAAAATTGCTCATGATAGTCCACGAAAAGCACTTCTTACTGAATATGGATTTAGATGTTCAGAGTAATCTTAAATTCTGGGATAGCTAGTGCTTGTCCATTGCACTGTATTGAAAGTCATCTGCGCCAGCTGTTACTGTGGCTTCCTCTTAGTTTTTCTAAGATCAACAGTACGAATGGCCTGTTCTCTTGAGGGCTAGAGTTGCTTTATTCTTTAGGACTAACTTGATGCAGCGGATCAGAGATAGGCTTCTGACAGACCAGCTGGGGCAGATGGGCATTCACGGTACTGCATAGTTCCAGTTTGAGACCAGCTGGGGCAGATGGACATTCATGGTACTGCATAGTTCCAGTTTGGGTGGCTGGTAGATATTCTTAGTTGTATGAGCTGAAAAAGGGAAACATTCATGGACTAATAGCCAAAAGCAAAATCAGTTATCCTAGGGCCCTTCAGTGGTGGAATAGTGAAAACAAAACGAAGGAGGATGAACGCGCTTACACCATCAGGTTGTAATGCTCTGGGATGGGAGAAGATGGAGAAATCTGGAGAGATGCTGTGTTAATTCTGAAGTGATGGCGTTTACTGTCTGCATGGCCCTAAACGGCCCCCACATGAGTTCAAGCGTTTTCACGCTGCACACAGTGCCTCGTCGGCTCTTTCTTACTGAACTGCCTGACATTTTCCAATCATCTACACTTTTGTTTCTATTGCTAAACTCAAAACAGCTCTGGAGAGATCACACTCCTGGTGGTCACTGCCCTGTACTAACTCTTCCGTGACTCCATGTTTCCATTCTTGTTTGATCCATCTCACACAGTCAGCACAGCTGAGCCCACGACAGGACAATTAGCCACTGCACTGCTGTCAAAAGACCGGGCTAGCTGCACCTGCCAAAGAAGGCATTTCCTTTTCCCTGCACTTGAGAGACTGTGTGAAGGAAACGAATTTTAGTGGAAATAATTTGCAAACTCTTGTTTTTGTCTGGTGCTAAAGTTCAACCTCAGGGCCTCATGTGCTCACACATTCTACCACTGAGCTGCATCCCCGGGCTCCTGAACATCAAAGCAGAACAAGTAATAAGACGAGAAAAACGGTTTCTGCATAGACTTTTAAACAGTGCACAATGGAGCATATAGCAGGCCTGTTCCTGGAGGTCAACTTCCTCACTGTCCAGCCACACAACACAGGAGTTATTTTCAGAGCACCATGACCCAGGCCTCCTGCTTCTTCTACCATGAATCCCAGTTCTAGGAACCCTTCACAACTGTGTGAGGTTCTCTGTGAGTGTCCCAATGCCTCTAGCCCGCTCTCACTCGCCAGCACAGCATCCCTCTCTGCCTTTTCCCTGGAACCTAAACTCATTTCCTTTCAGCTTCATGGCGGAAAGAGAGCTAAAGTGCTGAAGAGCTCTGCCAGCTCTGCCACTTCCGCCAAGGCTGTTCTAGCAACCGTGACCTCTGATAGCCTGGTTCCCGGGAGACGGGATTTCCTGAGTGCCCCAAACTCATGGCAATCCTCCACTCTCAGCCTCCCAAGTGCTGGGGTTAGAAGTGTGCCACCATGCCCCACTCCATCCTTATCTTTGAAAAGTCACGTATGGGAGATACATACCAGTTTTGACTAAGATGCCCAGCATGCCAGTGTTCTGAGCCCCACCAACATCATCCCTGCAATCCTGGAAAAACAAAGACGTTTAGTCCAGAGTCTTCACTTGGCAGCTTGTCAACAAACTCCACCAGTGACTAATTGGGCTGCACTGGTCATCTAAAATTCCCTGAGTCTGGGTTAGGGTTTCTATTGCTGTGAGGAGACACCATGACCACAGCAACTCTTAGAAAGGAAAACATTTAATTGGGGCTGGCTTACAGTTTCAGAGGTTTAGTCCATTATCTTCATGGTGGTGTTCAGGCAGACATATTACTGGAGGAGGAGCTACGAGTTCTACATCTTGATCTGCAGGCACCGGAAGTAACCTGTCCCACGGGCGTGGCTTGAACATATATGAGACTTTAAAGCCTGCCTCCAACAAGGCCACACCTCCTAATGGTGCCACTCACTATGGCCAAGCATTCAAACAAATGAGTTTATGGGGGCCATACCTATTCAAACCACCAAACCCTGCTTTTCTTCTTATTTAAAATACAAGAAAATAACATGTGCATAAAGGGTTAAGGAATTCTGTGTAACATTCTTGGGAAGGAAGCCACACTGGAGAGCATCATCAGGGCAGAAGGTGTACATTAGAGCAGGAGCCCCAGTAACTGAACACAGAACACAGAAATGTCTCCATGCTTCCCACATGCTTGTCTCTGAAATGAGACCATGAGAAACCGCATCCTTGAGAGGTAAATTATCAAGCTTCAGTCAGTTAATGAACCAGACTTACAAAATAACTTTTCTGTGGCCCAAATGTCTTTCAAGCCCATCCAACAAGGTAGGATCAAGTGAAGTAGTATAGGCAAGTAGACTGTCTGCATTCATTTCACACTTGGGCATCAGGTGTCTGGAGGGAGCTCCTTGGACCAATTCTTACTCAAGACAGAGATGACTATGCCTGGTGGGGCTGGGTATGGTGGCACATACCTATGGTCCCAGTACTCAGGAAACTAGAACAGGAAAATTGATGGAGCTCAGAAGCTTGAGGCTGGCTGGGCAGCACAGTGAAAATCTTTTTTTTTTTCTTTTTTGGTTTTTCGAGACAGGGTTTCTCTGTAATTTTGGAGCCTGTCCTGGAACTAGCTCTTGTAGACCAGGTTGGTCTCGAACTCACAAAGATCCGCCTGTCTCTGCCTCCCGAGTGCTGAGATTAAAGGCGTGCGCCACCACCACCCGGCTATGAAATTCTATCTTAAAAAATTCCCCCAAACCCGAAACCTAGCCGACATATACTTGGTTGATTTTGACAATGGATGTGGGGTAACTAACAGTTCAAAGTCTGGAAAGAGCATCAAGACAATCAACCTTGCCAGTTCATGTCTGAACACACACTCACTTAGATCATGCCTGAAGACAATTCCTTTCTATAAAAAAGATCACTATTACTCAATAACGGTCCATGGAAGTGATTTTTCCCAAATGCCAACCTCTTCCTTTCAGGTCTACCAAAGACCTTTTATGTTTTTACACAGCTGAACTTTCCCTGTTGAAGAAGTGAGGATGGAGAGGAGGGGAGAGGAACTGCCTCTCTCCTGAATAATGGCAACCATACACAGCTGAGCACACTTCTTATGCTTCTCCTTCCTATCCTGCATCCCTTGGGGTTTTCAGTCCCAGATAACTAACTTGTCACACACATTTGTCTGGGGATCAGGTAGAATGCCAAGAAAAAAAGATGGGACAAAAACCATAGTTTCTCAAACGATGATCAAGTTCAGTGACTGTTCCATCAACTTCAGTTGCAGACTCCAGAAGCAGAAGGTGACGCCAGGACTGTGGCACTTTCACCCCTAGGGACTAAGACCCTAGGAGGGACAAACCCTGAGAGACCCACCTCTCTAGGTTTCAGTTTCCTAATATGTAAAATAAGGGTTGGACCAGGCAGTCTTAGTGGTTGCTTCCTGCCGGCACGCTGTCATGTAGAGCTACAGTGAACCATTCACACCTGCTTACCCTACACAGCACACACAGGAAATATACCGGCTCAGTTCGTGAGGACAAAAGCCAGGTGCACATCACCACCGGTGACTTTTGAGGGCCTCTACTCATTCCGGGCTCCGCCCCACCACTCAAAGAGCTTAAGCGGTCAGCATCCCTTACTAATGAATACATCGATTGGATAATTCCATGAGTATATGCTAAAAAGACAGCAATGATAGAATTCTTTCAGTATAGGTTGTGTATATATATATATATTCAGTCGCACAGGAAGCAGGGATTTGAAGCTGTATCTCAAAGCAAGACAGATGACTCAGGACATCTCTTTGGCTCTAATACTTACATCACCTATCATGACGGCCTCCTCTGGGGCACAGCCAGTGTCCCTCAATGCTTCCAGAAAGAACGTCTTCTCTGGTTTGCCCACAACAATGGCTTTCGTGTCTGTGGCATACTCTAAGGCGGTCACGAATGGTCCTGGTCCCAGGGCTAAGCCATCTTTTCTCTTGTAATACCTGGCCTTGTGGATAGCTATCAGAGGGGCTCCATCCAGGAGCAACCTAGAGAGATGGAGGAAATGGAGATAGGCTAAAAGCAAGTCTTTTACGAGTGGGGGAAACGTCAGACTTACAAAGTGGTTTTACTCACATTCACAGAAACAAATAGTTTCTTATTAACTTTTAATGACTTGCTGTCTTCTAATGAATTCACAGAGAACTGCTGGGAATTACACACAAGATACTAAAGAAAGGTGACAGATTATTAAATTTGGGATTGCTTCAACCTTTTACCTTTAGTGATTTTACACACTTTACCCAAATCACCAGGGAAAGAGAATTAAGAGAACTACAGCTAAATAAGGCACTGGAGGGAAGAAGCTTAACTTAATGAGACGAGTTGGTTCTCTTCCCTAATGGGAAGCAGGAGGCTCCCAAGCCTCTGAAGACACCACAGGGTTGTTGCTGCCGTGATGAAGGAGCCCACGCACCGAGTACGTGCAACTCTGTCTCCTCTACTTCAAAATGTAAGTTGCTTTTTACTTTACAAGCTTAATAGAGAATTCTCTAGTTTCTCCTTGTAATTTTACCTCTTCATAGAGCCTTCTGACTGCTCTCAACACTGCAGCCAGGCCATCATCCCGAGAGACCCACTAACCAGGTTTGAAGGGCAGCCCACCACCAGGTCTAACACAGGCCAAGCCGTACTCTCCCAGAACAGGTGTCAAGACTTCCCAGCAGTGTGAGAAACGAGCTCTACATAAAACTAGGGAGCTTAGGGACTCAGGCAAAAACACTGCAAATCTCCACAAACTCAATACCTACCTCTCAAATCTGCCCCATCCCAACGAAGCAGTGTTAGCCAAACAGAGGTAGTCACGTTTGGTTACTGTGTAGTGGAACTGGAGACATGATATTATTACTTAATCTGATTTTAACCATGAAATAAATGACCTCACTAGCTTAATTTACTTTAAGTCATCTACTTAGTTAAAATATTTCGTATGTCCATGGAGGAAGAATTCATCACATCATATCCCTCACAATTATGAGTAATTAAGCGCTCGGCTATGAAACTGCTAAATTATTCTTGTCAGTGGGCACAGAAATAACTTCCTGTGGGAGATGCAGAATTCCGACATTTATGATTAAATATTTTATTAAGTAAAAACCAATGCCGGACTATTAGAGAGGTTTACTGTTAGTTACTACAAATTGCTCACAGGACAGGACAGAGGCTGCAAAGCCCTTCTGCTGGTCTTAAAGAACCACAGTGCAGGCCGTGGCACAGTGCAGCCCAGGATGACTCACCTAGCCCCGCCTCCCAGTTCCATTTATTCCACGGAACTGAAATTCTTTATGTAATAGACCTCAAAATTGCTTTCCACTTACAGAGCTAAACTAAAAACTCATTTGATTTAGCTTAGTTAATATTTTATTATATATTAACTTGGGATGAAAATTACCATCTTGATCGATGTGTATACTTAATTTCGAGTGTCTTCCCTGGAAGGGCTGAACCTGTGGGTTCCTCTCCATCTCTCTAAGCCCCAAGCTGTCTCCGTAGAGGCTGGGAAGGTGGCTCTTGCCTACTGCTCTCGGCTCAGCATGAGCCTCACTGGATCTTGGAAAGGTTGAAGCACATTTAAGTAAATGTTTTCTAGGCACCGATTTAAAGATCTTTTGTGGCTAAATATTTTTCAGAAAATATGAAAATAGAACCAGGCATGGTAGCACACATCTGTATTCTCAGAATTCCTCTGTGGATGCAGAGGCAGGAAGATCTCAAGTTCAAGGCTAGTCTGGACCATACAGTGAAATGTTGTGTCAAGGAAAATGATAAATGTATTAAAAGCAGCTACTTTCTTCCTTGAGTGCTCCTGTACCTACTAAGTCGGCAACAATGGGGCCTTTCTAGTTCTATTACTAGAAAGAACATGTTGGCATGAAATGTGACACTTCTGAACTATAAGCCTATCGTGACATATGAAATAAAAGGAAAAGACAAGAAAGCCTGATACCAAAGCCTCTGCCTATAAATTTCAGTCCAGCAAAGAAAAAAACTGAAAAAAAAAATCCTAGCTGGAGAACAGAAAACCCAAGGCAGCACAGTAAGAGATCAGCTGCCCAGAAGCAGATGGGGGCTACATCTCAGAGCTGCAGAGGACCTTAGAGGGAGAGCCAGGATCAGGGTCAGAGCTGCAGAGGACCTTAGAGGGAGAGCCAGGATCAGGGTCAGAGCTGCAGAGGACCTTAGAGGGAGAGCCAGGATCAGGGTCAGAGCTAGGAGCTCTCTTACATACACTACTCCATCTTTTCAAGTAACTGCTCTCTGAGGCCAGGATCAGTCTGCTGGCATTTGCAGTGAAGATGGGTTACAGTCTGATCTGTCAGATACCCACACATCTAACAAGCAGCCTCCCTCACCTAGTCCCTCCCTGACTGCTCTGTCCACCAGGAAGCTTACCCAGTGACTCAAGCCAGATGCCAGGTTTACCTGGATTTCCCACTCATTCCACTCTCTCCGTGTTCTGATCCACTGTTTTCAAAACAAAAATTAAAGTATCTGAAAACATTCTTCTTTCACCTGAACTAGACACAACAGCCTCCCCACAGATCTGCAAGCTGCTCTTGCCCTAGGATTCCAATCCACTGCAGCCAACAGTGGGAGTCAATCACATTCCTCCTTGCTTAAGACCTTCAATACTTCTCAGCACAGGCGACAAGGAATGCAGGTCACACAGTGGCCAGGTCTTCCCCATCTCTCCCAGTGCATCTCCAGCCACCTTCCCAACCATGGACAGTGTTCAGACACTGTCCCCTCTCATTCGCTAGGAAAACCCAAAGTTCCCACCACTGAACGGTCCCCTACTGTTCGCAGAGTTTTGTCTGGCAGGTCTGAGCATTCCCAAGCTCCTTCTTCGAGTGAGCAGCCTTCCTCTTCACTTGCCCAGTAGTTCTATCCATCTGCTCGGTCTGTCTTCCTCACTGGAATATAATCTCCAAATTGGCCTTCAGTTTTATTCCTCACTATGTTCTTGGTTTAAGATGGGCCTCGTACCTCTCACAAAATGGTTCTGAATGAAACTCCAAATAAATGAATATACATTTGTTTTTATAGGCTGGAAGGTGTATTATCATTTATATGCAAATAGATATATTTAATAAAGCATAAGTGAATGCCAGGGATCCCCTAAAAGGTCAACTAACAAGCTGAAGGGCAAAGTCTGAAAGTACAGCCAAGGCGATCATACAGTAACCATGGCAGTGTAGCGACAAGGAATCCACAGACACGCTACAGACATGGTCACTTGGTTTATGTCAAGTCACTCAGTGGGGGAAAGAACAGGTCTCTTTTATAATGTTTCTTGAACAAGTGAATACGTATTAAGAAATGGCCCCATCAGTGGGCATTGAAATGCACACACTCAGCTCTTGGGAAGCTGAGGCAGGAGATCACAAATTCAATGCCAGGCTGGGCTAGATAGGAAGACCCTGTCTCGGGCCTCACTCAATCACTCATTCTTACCTCTTATGAGTCATAAGGACTCAAAAAGATCCCATATGTAATAGTTAAAGGCAAAACAACAGCTTAAGAAGAAAATATAGAGGCTGGAGAGATGGCTCAGTGGTTAAGAGCACTGGCTGCTCTTCCAGAGGACCCGGGTTCAATTCCCAGCAACCACATGGTGGCTCACAGCTGTCTGTAATGAGATCTGGAGCCCTCCTAGGGCGTGCGCGCATACATGGAGGCAGAATGTTGTATATATAATAAATAAATCTTTTTTAAAAAGACAATATAGTATCTCATGTCCTTGGTGTATAAAGAGTTATGAAGTGGAACAGAACAGGAGAAGAGTCACAAATTGGACCCCATCAAAATGAAGAACTTTGTGCTCTCATATTAAGAGGAGAGCAAAAGGGCAAATCCAGTCCAGGCTACAGTATCTGCAGCACCTATGGAAACTAACACTGGTATATACAACACATAAAAACCAATCACACACCGGGTGGGAGTGGTACGCGCCTCTAATCTCAGCAGAAGCAAGCAGATCTGTGAGTTCAAGGCCTGGCTGATCTACAAATCGAGTTCCAGGACAAACAGAGCTGTTACACAGAGAAACCCTGTCTTGAGAAACCAAAATAATAAATAAACAAACAAGTAAACAAATAAATAAAATAAAATACCAATTACACATCAATACAAAAAGTAACTCAGCCAGAAAAGCAAAAGATGCAAAGGGGCACATCATAAAGAGGCTGTCTAACGCGCAACAACAAATGAAGAGTTTTCTAACGGTATTACTCATCAGAGAAAGTAAGACCTCACCGTGCATACCAAATGGAACAGCCACAATTCCACAGTCAACGGACTGGTGAGAATGTGGAGTAAATGCAGCTAATGAGAATGCTAGACTTAGTGCTAGCGCTGGAAAAACTGGCAACACAGACTAAACAAACCATTACCTATTTCACTATCTGGCAACATCATCTGTGTGTCCCCAGAGACATGCAGAAGAATGTTCCAGGAGCAAAGCTGCACACAAAGCAAGTGCCCAGGAACAGCAGATAAAGAGGCCTGGAGAGTGCATGCAATCTGCCACACTACACGGTGCAAGAATGAGCAGTCAGGAGTGAAGGCCCTCTGCCTGTCAACATGTGGGCAAATCTCAGCCAGAGCAGGGGTTGCCTGGGGGAGGAGCAGTGCTGCCGACAACGGGAGCATCCATCGGGGCTGCAGTGCTCTTTACTGTGAACGCAGTTCAAGTTACACAGCTGTCTAAAATCTTCTGGCAGCAGTTTCTGCATTCCTCATATCCAAAGCTTTAACTTCTTACTGTTTGAACTTGTAGGAGTAGGTTCTCTCCTTCCACTATGTGGGTTCCAGAGATGGTTCTCAGGTCACTGGGCAGCAAACACCTTTAGCTACTCAGCCATCTTGTTGACCCTTTTAGACTTTAATTAGGACTGAGTAATAGAAAGCCATTTTAAAAATATAACAGTCCCACAAAAAATTTCTAATTTGATCTTGATACCACACTACTCTGAAATTGCTCCTGCCCAGGGTTCCAAATACTTAGGTTCAAGAGTACATGCAAATCGTACTCACAGAGGCCATAACCGCTCTCCTCCTTCTGATTCATAATTAACATGCTGGAACACGTAAGCCTGATTTCTGTTGCTATTAAAGAGGGTAAGTTCCTAAGGAAGTACTCTTCTAGTCAACAGCAACGTTAACAATTTCCTCCCACCTTGCTGGGAAGAAGGAAGGTTCAGTGGGAGAGGGAGGGAAATGAGAAAGCAGAATGGGAGGTGAAAATGATGACATTTCTTTATACAAACATATGGAACTATAAAAAAGAATTAAATGATATTATGAATGTTCTCCCTGTGAGCCTGGGAAGGGCCTATGCATCTGGAGCTTCCTCTGGAAGGGCAGCTAGTGTTCTTAATGCTTGAGCCATCTCTCCAGTCCACACAACTGTTTAATAAAAAAAAAGAAGAGAAACCCCCAATCCAAAACATACCAAAATCTTCACAGTTCCGACCCTGGGAGAACACTCAGACAAGAGAGCAGTCATCAGCAGAGCTGCCTCTCAGGCAGGCATCCCCTATGTGTGTGAACGTGAGGTTGTCATGCCCTGCATCTCTGTGTTCTGTGACGTTCTAGCATGTACGAGTATGTGCACAGAAACTAGCTGTGTGCTAAAACACTGAATCACTATTATGATTCTTTCTAGATGACAAAGCAGATAATTTCTAGTTTACTCTTTCTTAGCCTTTATAATTTTCTGCAATGAAAACACGCTATTTCCATGATTAGCTATCTTTTCATCTTATTAATGCTAGGATCAGGTTAGATTACTAAGTAATCTACCTATGTAGTCTTCCTTCAAATTGATCCATTACTTAAAAGCCAAAGACTGAGCTTCTAGTTATGATCATAAGACAAACAGACTTTTCCATAATCAAGTAAGACTGCTGTGAAATTTAAAAATACAACTATGAACATATTAATAAATCATATAATATTTCTAAGAAAGAAATCGGTGAAGAATTATAAAAGATAAAAATTAACTTTCTACCAGTTTGGGATAACTACATATGCAACACAGATGAAGACACTCATGGAAACAGGAGCACCACACTCATGGTCCTAATACTACAGTCACCACCAGGGCACGGGGGCAGCTGTAGGCGCCATCAAATGCACTGGTGATTTCTACTTCATAAAACAGCCAATGGGTACAGAACACTGCCTCTTCCTGTAGTGCAGTAAGGAAAGAGGGAAGAGGTCACCACGGGTTCCTGGGATTTGAATGTTTTAGACAAAATAAATCCAGATCATACGTATTTCTTTTACAGCTGGTTTATATTCTTTCCCCCAATCATTCTTTAAAACCATTCGCAATTTCACTCAGGTAGGTAAGACAGATGTATGTATGTGCCATGCATTTTAGAGAGGCCAGTTAATTAAAAATATAATAGAGATGAAGCAGTGTAATATGAAATTTGATGCATCTGTCTTGACGCATAATGCCTGTGAAGGCAGTTATGCAATGGGCTTTAGCATCCAACGTTTATTCTCATTATCAACGTGAATAGTAATTTAATCGGTGGTTCATTTGAGATGTCTATATTTGCCACATACAATCCAAACAGCTGCAGCCACTGGGTGGAAGGCACAGTCTCTGTGGGAACATCAATATGCAAACAAGGCCAAGACCTAGAATCTTTGTTAACTCTCCATCCAGCTGTTAAGTGCATTTGTGAAATTAGAGTTGACCTATAAGTACACTGTAATGCTTTAAAATGTGGTGTCTGAAAAAAATCAATATGGTTAGGAAAGTGTACTAATTAGACAGCATCCGAGCAATTACAGAGCCAGTATTATGTCAACATACATTTTATTACCCTGAGTCTAGTATTCATTTAAAAGAGACCTCCCAACTTCCTATTAAATATGTCCTCCCCAAATTACCAGCTAAAATCAATCAATAATTTCTTCTTGAAATCTGTGGCTAGATGAATGCATAAAAGGTAACAGGAGTAAGGAACAATGCAGGTTTCTATTTCAACTCTGATATGGTTGGAGGTCCTACAGAAGGAAGGCAGACAATCTAAAGTGGTGAAGCATACGGAATTTAATAGCATATACTGTGAAATACACTCTCAAGCCATTCGGCAATTACTAGACAAATTTTAAATAAAGGTTTGAGCATCACACTGCCTACAAGAGATGAAGAGATGCAAACAATAGTGATTTTCAAGGATTAATCCATTAGCCAATGATTCACAATGATCATGTACAGAGCAAAAAAAAAAACAAAACAAAAAAAAACAAAACAAAGCAAAACAAAATACCCACCAGCCCTCAAACTGAAATTTCTGCCCATTCAGATTTTACATGAGGATGGCTATTTTCCAAAACTGACAGTAAACAATGTGGCCAGATGTGTAAACCAGCTACTGTGTTTAATTAAAGCTTCTTACTGGGCATACACATGAATAAATGAATTCTACATCAAGGATATGATAGGGTGATTCTTGTATGTCCTTATACTGGAAGGAAAAATAAAAAAATAGTGTTCTTGTGGTTAAAATACTAGACATCTACCAGGCCACTGTTTGTTTTTCCTTCTTTTGTTTGGTTATTTTTGGTTGTTGTTTTGAATTAGTGTCTTATTTTTCAGGCTAACCTTGAACTCTATGTAGCTGACTGAGCTTCTGACCCTTCTGCCTCCATCTGAGAGCTGGGATTACGCATGCATGTCATGCCTTCCCAATTTATGCACTGTTGGGAACTGAACTAAGGACTTTGTACATGGTAGGCAAGCACTCTACATCCCTAGCTCTTTATCAAACCCACTGACATTTTTTTGTAAATTGATTCAATATATGTTCTTTAATATTTTTAACTATTCATCTTCCATAAATACAAAGGTAAATTCTACTGTTCAGTTGTTCAATAAGAAAAATCACAATGAAAAAATGAAAACTTTAAGGGAAAAAAAAATCACAATCTCTCTCCAGATCAGATTTGTAAGTAAATTCAGTCCAACTTATTTTGGAAAGTAAGAGAACAAGTCCATGGTTTTCCTTTTGGAAGAAGCTGCAGGAGCTAGTGCAGGCTAAACACACACACTGGATTGACAGCACTGGTGTGCATGTGTCTGTGAACACCTGGCTGTCTTACCAGCTCTCAGCTACTTGCAGAGGCTGGAATCTGACATTCTTCTGCATTTACTCTTCTTCAGCCCCCATCCCGACCTAGTGATTCAGAGTTATATAGACACTACCAGAGTCTCCATCTTTACACTACAGCCAGGGTCGAGGGCAGTCCTTCATTAGCACCACTGTTAGCTGCTTTGACAATGTGGTCAAAGGCTCCACTCTTCATAGTTTGGTTTCTCATGAAGGGAATCACCCTCACTGTTTTCAGTTGAGGAGCTAGATGGTTCTCTCAGTGGCTGGCATTGTCAGTGGAAAAATGCCAACAGTAATAAAATAATAACTAATAATAATACTAAAATCCTACTTCTTTTCCAGCTGCAATTTTATTATGAATTCCTATTCTAGAACGTTGCTTCTATAAATAAGAGAGGAAAATGATCACCAGGCATTAATGTCCAGATATTATAAAAAACAAACAAAATGATATGATGCAGGTAAAGGTGCTTGCATCAAAGCCTAGTGACTTAAATTTGGTCCAAAGGACACACATGGTGAAAGGAAAGAAGACCCAACTTCTAAAAGCTGTCTGATCTCCATGCAGTGACAGATGTGTGAGTGAGCATGTTCGCATGTACACACACACACA
>JAQHUG010000004.1:13129613-13148785 GCA_028555095.1 Dicrostonyx torquatus
AAGAAAACAACAACAACAAAACAAAGCTGGGTATAGGAACACATGCCTTTAATCCCAACATATGGGAGCCAGAGGCAAGTGGATCTCTGTGAGTTCAAGGCCAGCCTGGTCTGCATAGAGCATTCTAGAACAGCAGAGCTACACAGAAAGACCTTGTCTCAAATGAATGAATGAATGAATGAATATAAAACAAAACCCAAGATAGTTAGTATTATTTAATGTTGACATAGAAGTGACCTGGACGATGTTTGTGCTCATGTGCAATCCAGGTAGTCAGAAATTAAAACACAAAATCTCACATGCTATATTCTAAAGAAGAAATGAAGGGAGAATACAGGTCAGAGGAAAAGGAGCTAGCTTACCGAAATGCTTGATTCAGAAGCTGGTAATGGAAATGTTCTGGTGCCAGGCCTATGACCACAGCGTTGGGGTCACCTGTTTGTACTCCTGGCAATGGAAAAAGGAATAGTTTAAGGCTGCCATACTGAGTGACAAAATCTCCAAGTATGTGCACATTGTTGTCACCGTAATTTGAAGTACATTTTGAAAATCTAAGAGGAGAGAGAAAAAAAGAGAGAGGGGTGGGGTAAGGTAAGGAGGGGGAAGAGACATTATTATTGTTCCATATTCTTTACACATGGTTTTATAGCTATTGAGTACCTAGAATACTTGCATTGAAAATTATAGCCTGGTATTTGCTGGGGATTCCTGATTTCTGAATGTTTTACTGATTACAGCCAGGAGAACATCTATGAGTTTATCGGAGCATCAGTGACTGATGAGGGAATGGAACTCTCAGAGGCAAGGGGAATTAGATTCTAATTGGCACATGCATGACAAATATGTAAAGCACCATCATAGAATTCTACAGCTTTATAATAATTTCCTAATCTACCTTTAGTTTCATACATATTAAAGCATGTTTTAAGGCCCTGTATCTAATAATAGGACTTCAGATATGACAAACACATTTACCTTCATAGTGATAATTTATGTACCTTCATACACATAATTTTGCATATACTAATCTACTTTGCCCATCATTGTATTCAGATACCCATTTTCAAATTTCTTTCTTACTAATTGCCATGAGTGTTAAATAACTTGTTAAAGTTTGTTGAGGGAACGAACTAAAATAACTGCCTGTAGTGAGAACTGAGTAGGTCTAGTGTTCTTTTTCTTACATCTGCAGAGATAGTGTTGGCAAAGATATTCTCATTTTCTTAAAATATTCACACGCATTGATTATTTTCATGTATATAATCATGTTCTAAGAGGTACAGTCCATCACTGAATGGCAAGATTTCTTTCAACTCTGACTGAGGATTCTACTTTTATGTCCAAATTCTAGCTTACTGCTGCCACAACAGAATCTAGAATTTTAATATTGTTTTACTTTAGTCAGAAAGGAAAAATCAGATTCAAAGCTTGTTCTGTGATCCCTCAGTTTATTCAGAAACAACTATGTTGATTATGGAAACTGGTCTTGGTTGGTTTTCAGTTGCTCAGCTCCTGTATCACATTGGCATTAGAGAATTTGTTGGCTCGTGTGACATCACAGGGGCAGAGGCAGCGAGCACCAGAATAATGGGGTTCCTTATAGCTAAGCAGGGTGGCCTAAGACTATAGCTCTGCTAGTCAGAAGCGCTGCTCAGGGGAGTCTGAAACACAGAGAAGCAGGAAGTCACTCCTCTGAAGAAGTGGCTACCAACCTTATCAGGTTCCAGCTGCAGAGCCTGTTGGGGCCACAGGGCTACCTGAGGTCACTCGGCAGGGACATCAGTGGCACCTGATTAGTTCTGTGGGTGCTGGTGCGCGTTGCTTCTGGCTTCACGGCCCTGAACACTAACTCTCCAGTTTCCTTGACAGTTCTGCGGGCTACCACATGGCCTTGTAAAAGTTTACACTTTAATTGTGTGTGTGTGTGTGTGTGTGCGCGCGCGCGCGCGCGCGCGCGCACCAGTCATGGTACAAGTGTGGAGGTCAGAGGACAGCTTGCAGGAGTCGTTCTCCCCTTCCACAATATTAGTCCCCTTGGATCAAACCCTGATTTTCAGGCTTATGACAAGTGCCTTGATCCATGGAGCCATTTTGGCAGCACATGACCTTTTTTGTTCTCATGAAAATATCCATAAACACACGAAAGTAGAAAGCTAGTACTATTAGCCTAGATAGATCCATCATTCTACCAATCCGCCCTTGTGTTTCTGGAAAGCCTTTATAGAGAAAACCCCAGATTATTGTGTCATTCCACTCTTTCATTTTTCAGTATTTTTAATCAATAATGAAAATATTAAAACCTTAATATAAATGCCAAAAAGTCAACACCTAATATCATCCAATACTTGAATTTCCCCAAACAACTCAAACTGTTTCTTAACATAGGGAATGTCAAGCTGGCAACCTATAATCCCCATGTAGACTTTGTCTGTTATCTTTAATTTGTCATTCTATAAATTCACTTTCACCCCTTCTTGGTGCAATTAGACACTAACCCTGGAGAGGCCAAACACTCTGCATTTGGCTGATCGTAGTAGTGTTTAAGTTGTTCCTTTATCCCTATCTTTCCTCTATTAGGTTCATATCCAACTAGTCTATTTCATAGGCGATACTATGAATTTCCTACTATATGCATCATGAAACATGATTCTGGTTATTCTACTTGCAGCGATGTTGAGATTGATCAATGGAGACGAGGAGCCGTTACCCACAGCCCTCCACTTTGAAGGTCACATCACCCTTGCTGCTAATTCTTTAAGGTCTATTGATATTCTTGCCTGTTTCTTGAGGGCTTATTGAGTGATGATGTTTAATTCTGTCATGTCTACCTTCTATAAAGAACTTAATTTTTATCAAAGATTTGGTTATTCTAAAATACGGTTTAATTGAAGAAATAAGGTAAGTGCTTGTTCCAGTCTTTCCAGAGCCAAGCAGCTAGAGCCCTCCCACACCATTATTTTTCGTAGTCAAATATTCCCTTCTAGTGTCTAGTGTCTTCTCCGGACACGCACTCATTACAAGGTCTTTGGTAGTTTCTTTACAAACATAATGCACCAAGCATGACTCATCTACTACCTGCCGAGGCAGGGAGCCGCCAGCCACTTATTTGGGAGCTACAGAAGGGAAATGGCATCAGACAACATAGTCTGAATATGAGTTCGTCACTGCTCAAAGGGACACTCAGCAGAAGACTGTACAATCCAGAAAATTTTCAGGGATGGTAATGTATTTTCTTTTTTAGTTGAAGGCTGTCAAAGTTGGTTTCTGTTTCTTTACAAGTGATAAATTCTGATTGGTACCCGGGTATATTTCCTATTAGCACAGGTCTGGAGGTTCTGACCGACCTGGGAAGCTGTCACGTGGAATTATAATTAGAATATTCACATCTATTTTGTATACTATATCAGTCACAGTCTCATCTGTGATAACAACACAATGCAGCAAAGCTTCATATAACTAGGACATTTTCTACAGTTACTGTTTCCAAAGTGAAAACAATTTTCTCTTTATTGAAAAATATTTCATATTAATTACAAATGGCATCTGTTCCTAAGAAGGCCCTTATTTATCTCATCTAACCAAGAGAAGAGAGCACATCCTGGATTGGGAGTTATAATACTCAAAATAATTATTTTTTTAAGCCATGAGTCAAAATTCACTAACAGATTATAAAATTTAGAACACTCTAGCATTAAAAATCAAACAGCTGAATACAGCATATGTCACAAAGTCAGAGTACTATTTAACACACAGAAACACACACACTATACAGCCAATCTCTTATTGTGAATGGTGGTGAAAAGAATTGAGAAACTTGAGCTCAGATCCAAACTCTATTGACACAGCAGGTGACCTCAGAAGTGCAGGAGCAGGAGCAGTTCTCATCTCCATTTGCGGCCAAGCGCTGCGGGGAAAGTCAGGCACTGCTATGGACAAGGCTGTTTTCTATTTTCTCAGTTTGTTTTGTGGATCATTTCAGTACTAACAGAGAACTCTAAGGAGACACCTTCTCCACACGATCTCAGGTAACTCCTGAGTCTCTCTCACCTGTGAAGTCAGGCAGTGCACGGTCGTCAACCAACAGCATGGGCCTCACTTGCTTCTGCTCTACTAAGTTCCGGGCCGCCGTCAGAGAAGTGAAGATCTCGTCTTCGGAGATGTCAAACTCCAATTTCTTCAACCTTTCCAGGAGGTCCTGCTTGCTCTCTTTGGTTGTATTGGTCACGAACCTAACCATCACAGAGGCAGCACGTAACCTGGAGAAGACAACCGAGAGGGAAAGGGTGGTTTTACCTCATGGGCCACAATACCGCCTTTTTTTTTTTTTTTTTTTTAATAATCACCCAACACTTACAAACTGTCTACATCCTATGGACAGTGCTTCACCTCCAAAAGCTGGAATGTTAAACTTTGAAAGCTATGTCCACTTTTGTGACGCCTTCTGGGCTTCTGCTGGCCTGTGCTGTGGAGTTTAGTGAAGAAATGAAGCCCCACTGTCCTCACAGAGAGGTGAGTTATCTCTAACACTACCCACTGATGGAACATGACAAAACTAGGCTCAGGGAGGCAAGTAACTTCCCCGCTAGGTAGCAGTGCGGTACGACAATGCTTCCGTGTTCCAGCATACTGTTTTATTTCCTTGACTTAAAGAACAGAGGATGCCCAGTTACTAGAGACCTGAGAAAGTATTCTGGAACGAGTCCAGTAGATAATCCAGCACATCTCACAAAGTGGGCTGCACCCCAGTGAGTCGCCGTGTTTATAAACAGAAGTTACTTGGACAGCTCAGAGAAATGCTCAAAATTGGCCTTCTAGGTGGTGGCACACGCCTTTAACTTCACACTCCACTCAGAAGGCAGAGGCAGGCGGATCTCTGTGAGTTCAAGACCAGCCTGGTCTAGTTACAGAGAAATCCTGTCTCGAAAAACCAAAAAATAAAACAAACAAACTGGTTTTCTTGTCAGACCCAGGAGCTGTTAGCTGTCCTCTACAGAAAATCTGAGGCTGCTCTGGGCTATAGTGAATTTAAGGTCAGCCCGGGCTACACAGCAAGGCTCCATCTCCTCTTGAACTGCTTCCATGCAGGATTGATTTGATTCCATCTGCTTTTGAATAATTGGTATGGTTTCAGGAAAATAATCTGTGATCTGGCCTTCTTTAAAAATAATCTTTTCTTGGTTCAACAGTGTTTTAACATAAAATCTAGAAGTAACTATAATTTAACTATAGTTTAGAATTTATATTAACGGCATTGCTTTTTATGTCTTCCCCAGAAGGCTACAAAGGCATAAAAGTACTAAAAACAATTTAAAGCAAGCAAATGAATAAAATAGAAAAGAGTTTTAAGAATTCACCCAAGGAGCATTAAATAAAATTACCTGATTAGTTCACTGTAATCAGGATTACCTCTGTAATGTCTATGTGGTAGATGTTTTTAGCAAAACACACTAAATGTGGTGGTTTATCTCATAAAAGAAACAGACTACTTCAACATGGCTCTTTGATGTGGGAGTGTTCTCCTGTATTTTGTATTACTCTTATTGGTTGAATAAAGAGCTGCCTGGCTTATAGACAGGTCAGCCCTTAGGTGGGCGGAGTAGACAGAATGGAAGTTCTGGGAGGAGAAGAAAGGAAGTGAGCCAGACGCCACGAGCCACTGTTGCAGATGGATGCAGGTTAGACCTTTCCGGTACGTCACCACGTGGTGACTTACAGACTTTTATAATGGGTTAGTTTATGAGGTGAGGGCTAGCCGGGAAAGGCTAATGATAATAAGCCAGGCAGAGTTTGAGTGAATACCGTCCTCACGTGGTTATTTCGGGTGCAGGCGGCCAGCTGCTGAGCGGGCCAACGGCTGGCGGCTGGGGAACACAACCTGCACACCTCTCCCCTAATTACAACAGCTCTTATCCCAAAAATGGGAGTTACTGTGCAATAACCACATCCTTTTAACAAACAACCAAAATCTTTTGTTTCTATAGAAACCACAGTGGTAGGAGCCACTGCAAAGATTTCCCTGGGAGGAAAACCTGCCAGAGACTCAGACAGAATGGATGGCCTCCTGCCTCACAGAGGCTGGTTCATAGGCCACACAGCAGCACAGAGGTGTCTTTGTTCAGCATAGATAAGCGCTTTCTCTCAATCTGGAGCAGAAAACTCCTCTTCAGAGCAGTGAGACCTAGTACTGATGTGTGATTTTGTTGAACTTACGGACAAAGACCTAGACAGGTGGGAAAATAAGTCCTCTTTTTCGACTCTTTGTCAGTGTGGGTTTTGATATATCCATAGAGGAATATGATACTTAAGACAATAAAAAGTAACGAGGTACTGACAATAGGCTTCCACCTTGAACATGAGGTCTGCAGTCGAAGGTACGTGTCTTACTGTGAACGAATGGTGTTGCTTCAGTGAAGCGCTGGCATATCCCACAGGTCTGTAGTCTTCCTCAGCGTGACTGACAGCTTGTGGGAATATTACCTGAGCTCAGCAGTGTTAACAAGTTGCTGCACAGGGTTCATTCTAAAAGAGATGCTGAAGTAAATAGCTTCTAGAAACTAATGTTAATAATCTCAGATAGGGAATGCTGAAGTTGCCATCAGTATTTCCACAGTTCAAATGTAGATCAAAGAAAATCAAAGAAAAGAACCATGGGCTTGGAGGGAGTGAACATCAGCTCGCTCTAACTGGAGGGCGATCTGGAAGAGAAATCTCAAGCTCTGGCTCTGGAGAAGTTATGGTGACTCTGACAAGTAGGAAAGGAATCACAGAGGAAATCCCTCAGATAGAAAAACAAAGAGTTTAAATAATCCTGCCTAATTCTTATAAAGCCCTTTGCACAGTGTGTAGAAAGTCAGCATTATTGTTTAGCTCAGCTTCTCTAGTGTTTTTTATGGAGGAGATAAAAATTAAGTTTAGCTGTTAAAAATAAATAGAGTTGGGATGCCCCTCAGTTGGAAGAGCGCCTGCCAGCGGGCACAAAGTCCTGGGTTCTGCTCCCCAGTGCTGCATATGCTGGGCCCGAGGGGTTACAGGAGGAGGATCACGAGTGCAAGGCCACCTTCGGCTATATTTTGAGTTCAAGGCCAGCATGATATGCTTGAAAAAGCAAGAAAGCAAACACAGAAGCTCACCATAGAAGGCCTGACTCAGACAGAGACTATGTCGAGGGATGCAGTCTAGCTGGGCGCCCAGTTGTCTACTGGTGTTAAATATCGCTCTGCCCGTCATTCCTCCAATTGCAAAGATAACGTCATGACTCCAGATGAACAGGACAGCTCCACCAAACGAGCACCAGTGACACTGGCATTCTTATGTTTGCGTGTCTACGCGGAGAGGGATGACGGAGCCTGTGTCAACTGTTGCCCTCATACCCAGCAGTGGGATACCTGTCACCGGATTTTCAGATTAACAGCAACAGTGAATATTCTAAGGTTTGAAAATGACAAGTACCAAATTTTATATTGCTATTTTGAAAATCTCTAATTTTGTTCATGACACCTGGAAGCAAACATCCATATTCAGTTGACGAATGTATATATGTGCACACGTGTGTGGGTGTGCACGTGTGTACATACATCAAGCCAGAGGACAAGCGCAGGTGTTTCTCCTTCGGTGCTGTCGATCTCTTTTGAGACAGATTGGCTAGGCTGGCCTGCCAGTGAGCCTTGGGTCCACCACACCTGGCTTTAAGTGGGTGCTGAGGACTGAACTCTGGTCCTCCTGCTTCAAGGGCAAGCACTTTCTTTACTCCCTCCAGCCCCTGAGTTATCTTTAACATGCTTTACCACGCATTCTCTGCTTGTTCCTAGACTTGTACTTGTTTAGTACTGTAATTGACGAATCAAAAATATAAGGCAGTCTTTACTCTTTGGAAGTATTAAGTTTAGTTGATGGAAATATTTTAAAAAATTCCAAGTCTTTCAAGCAGTTTTAAATTCAGCATTAGATTTTAGGAGCTCAGGAGGCTGAATATGTATATATGTTTCAGCTGGATTCCAGGATTCATGTGATTTTTTTCCCCCAGTACTATTTATTCTATATTTTTAGAATTAAATTATTATTTCAGGTTCTTGAGCCTTCATTCCCAATTTACATTATCGATTTAAAAAACCATACTGGGGGAGGGAGGAGAGAGAACAGAGAGGCGAGAGCAAAGGCAGGGAGAACAGCGTTCGGAGGATATTACAACACATACATCTTCCAGCTAGACCCAAGGCAGTTCCTCAATGGACGGTGAGCTGGTGAAACACCATCTCAAGGCCATCCATTTAGCTAATGATCTGCCTTGGTAAAGTGGCACTTAAAAACGTATTTGTCATCTGAACCTGGAGGATAGCTTGCCTTTTAAGAGCTTCCTGTGCGCCTGGCACAGCTGCATCTTCAATGTGAAGTGTGCCATTGAGATCTACCAAAACAGCTTTTAACGCACGGCGCGCTGCCATCCTTCATTCCCTAGGAGAGAACAAATGAAATTAAAAATACAGTTTAACAAACAATGGACAATTAAAAACTGGTAAGCAATCAAAAATACCATTCATTTCCAGGAAGATATTGCTTAGTGCTAAGTTGCTTTTCTTTTGGAAAAAAAAAGGAATTAAAAAAAAAATCAAAACCACAACATTTAACGCATGAAACTTTTAATAATGCTTAGGTTTTTATGCATTTTCTTTTTAATATTGAGTTAAAACTTGGATGGGAAATGCTAAAATGAGATGCTACTACCTAATTTCAGGTTTCTTAGAGTAACTCTGGCGAATGGTTTGTGTAAGCATGAGAATAGTGAAGACAAAGACAGAAACACGACATTAACAAGGTCTTTTCAATTTTGGTTATGGATAATTAAAGCATTCTAATTGCAAATGCTATGTTTTGAACTGGTGTGTGTGGCCAAGGAGCTGCCAGTATTTATAGGTTACTGAGGGTGGAAAATCAAGTTATATAGCTAACAATAAACGGTATATATAAACACACACATACATACATATATAAGTGTATTTAAAATAAGGTCTCATGCAGTCCAGGCTGAACTCCCTGTGTAGTTGAGGATAACCTTGATCCTCCTGCCTCCACCTTCCAGCTGTGCACCACCATACCTGGTTCCTACAATGGTGGGGATGAGATCCTAGGCTTCATGCATGCAAGGTTAGCATGCTAACAGTTAAGCTACATATTTAGTTCCACGTAGAATTGTTTATTTGTTCTTTTTTTGAGACAGGGTTTCCCTGTAGCTTTGGAGCCTGTCCTGGAAACTAGCTCTTGTAGACCATGCTGGCCTTGAACTCACAGAGATCCACCTGCCTCTGCCTCCCAAGAGTTGGGATTAAAGGTGTGTGCCGCCAGCAACTGGCTCCATGTAGAATTTTTAAAGATCATTTTCTAATGTGCAACTTTACTTTGCACATTTCCCCCTCATTTAATACTTAGCTTATTTTGACAAGGTCTTGTTATAGCCCAGGCTAACCTTGGATTCACAATCCTCCTGCCTCCTAAGAGCTGGAGTAGCTCTGTGCTACCATGCCCAACCCCTTAAATCTCTATTGTGAGTTATGGGATTTAATGATAAATATGGTTTATAGATCATGGGGGAGGTGGGCTTAAATATAGAGGTTCAAGAGAAGGAATGATATTTGAGACTTAGGGTTTGTTTTGAGACAAGGTCTCACTATGTAGCCCTACCTGATCTTGAACCATTCTGTAAACCAGGTTTGCCTCCAATTGGCCAGCATTACAGGCATTTGTCCCCATGTCTGGTGATTTATAGGTTCTTTTTTTAACTAGCTAATCCATTTATTAGTCACTTTTTTTCCCTATTTGTTTCTTGTCTTTACAAGGTGTCCTACTGCTGTGATTAAACACTATGACCAAAGAAACTTGGGGGAAAAGGGTTTATTTTACTTACACTTCCACAGCAGTGTCCATCACTGAAGGAAGTCAGGACAGGAACTGAAACAGGGCAGGAACTTGGAGGCAGGAGCTGAAGCAGAGGCCATAGAGGGGTGCTGCTTACTGGTTTGCTCCCCATGACTTGCTCAGCTTGCTTTCTCATAGAACCCGGGACCACCAGCCCTAGGATAGAACTACCCACAATGGCTTGGTTTCTCCCCTACCAATCACTAATTAAGAAAACGATTTATAGCTGGATCTTATGGAGGCATTTCCTCAATTGAGGTTTCCTCCTTACAGATGACTCTGGCTTGTGTCAAGTTGACATAAAACTAGTTGGATACAAAGAATACTGTCAGCTATACAAAAAAGGTATTAAGGACAATAAAAAATCATCCCTTTTACCCATCCTTCCACTTCAGAATATGATGGAGATAGACAGTCAGAGCCTCCTGTTTACCTTACCCAAGTCCTCTTCTTATATAATTAATGCTTTACATTAATGGAGATATAAAGTGTTACACTTACCAATTTGCTACATCACTGTCTATCATGTTAGATGTGTGTAAGTTACTATAGGTAGCTTTGGACATTAATTTTCACTACTGTATTCTACTATATGAATGCATTATAATTATGTTCTCCTAAAGTAGTTTCCCTCCAGCGCACAGCACATCTGCTAACATGTTCGCATGTCCCCTTGTTGGGTACCTGTGAGTATTTCTCTGGGGTCCTGCAGGGTCTGCAGGTGCACACCCATCCTCCCTTTGTACAATTCTGTTAAGTTGCAATCATGGTGTCACATTATACACTCAGCACAAAGCTCCACAGAAGAATTTGATAATTTTAAGAACAAGGCTGGGTGTGGTGGTGCAGGTCTACAATGCTATCTCTGGAGTTCCAGAGCATTCTCTGTTAATGGAGTTGAGTTTGAGGCCAGCCTAGATACATGACACCCATCCTAACCCACCCCAGAAAGGAAAGAAAAAAAATAAATTCTGCTTGCCTTTGCCAAAAACCTACTGGAAAAGAAAAATGCAGAGACTAAAAAAATTTAAAAAATATATTAATAAGAGCCAGCAGTCAGGGCTGGAGAGATGGTTCGGGAGTTAAGGCCACCTACTGCTCTCACACAGGTTCAGTTCCCAGCAGCTATATGGCAGTTCAGAACTGCCTGTTCCAAGTAACTCAGTTCCAAGAAAATATGACGTTCTTTCAGAAAGGAATGCACACAGATACACTTAGGCACACGTATACACACATAGTTATAAAAGAAAGTTGCAGTCAACCACAGCTCAAGTACAAAATCCTCCCTTTTATGAGTCTTCATGACATTCTATCCGGTCTTTACTGTGACCTTAAAATGAAGATATGGTCGTGCATGCCTGTGATCCCAGCATTTGGGAGGACGCAGCAAGATCACAGCAAGAGACCACTCTGGGCTGCACAGCAAGGTCATGATCTACATGAGCTAATTAGCAAGGTTGTGTCTTAAAACCAGAAGGTAACTAAAGGTTATTAAAGAACAGAGGACTGGAAAAATATCACCAGAAAGAACTCTATTTAAACAACTGTCCAAATAGTGCCAGAGAATAGTCATAAATCTGATGGTTTGAATTCCTCCAGGAGCATCCAAAGGTGTAATATGATTTTAAAGGCCTGCATCTTTTATTGTTTTATCATTTACATAGAACATATGTCGTTCTTTGGAGCTCTACACATGTGAGAGGAAGGGAAAACAGAAGATGCTCCAGTCAAACTTCACAATACGCCTACTTCTTCAGCTAGTCCTGTTAAGCCCTGGCCACATATGCCAGGCTCTCTCTTCTTGCCTCTGAACCTTTACAATTACTTTTATCTGAACCACAAACTAGTATTTGACAAAAGAAACTTGGTACCCGTATGCTTGGTCTCAAGACTGCCAAGAGATACTAAGGTCCTCAAGTTCCTTTTCTAATGTGGTACAGGACTTGCTCACAGCCACCCCCTCCTACTAGACAACTGGAATCATCTTTCAGTACAGGACTTAAGACAATGTAAATACATGCTATGTAGCATTGTATACAGAATCCTTTAGGGAATGATGACAAGAACTTCACACTGTTTAACATAAATCAAATTTTATTTCTCCTATAGAGTATTTCTTGCCCTCCTTCCTTTTCTCCTTCCTTTTTGATATTTCCAGAACAAGGTCAGGCCGAGCTGGCTTTGTACTCATGAATCTAACTCCCGAGTGATGGACTTGCAGGTGTCTACCACAGCAACTGACTTTTTAGTAGTAGCTCTGATGGGCAGAAAATGGAATGCACAGATACAGACCCTGCAGATAGGGAGGGCCATGCAGTGATGAATGAGCATCAACCTGAAAGAAATATAAGAACTTCAAAGGGAGTCTACAGTCTTAGGACTTAGGCACATTTGGGGGCTCATCAGGGATACTCCAAGATCCACTACCAAGCCCTGCTCTTTAACACAGCCAGAATAAAGTTCCAAGTCCCAACAGTTCTCAACCCAGCTACAGTGCTGCCAGATCCTGACCTCAAAGCCCCGCTTCATGACTGTTCTGGAATCCTGGCCCAGGCACACTGCACTCTTCCTGACCTAAAAGACATTCCATTGTGAGACGCAGAGGAGACCTGGTTTATGGATGGGAGCAGCTTTGTGAGGAATGGACTAAGGTATGGGGGGATGACTACAACAGGTGAAGTAGTCTGGGCAGAACCAATGCCAGCAAGAACCTCTGCTCAAAGAGCTGAACTAATAGCACTGATGAAGGCTTTAGAATTGGGACAGGGAAAGAAAATTAACGTTTACACAGATAACTGCTATGCCTTTGCCACATCCCACATACAAAGAAAGGGGCCTCCTACTGCAGAAGGAAGGACTATAAAAAATAAGACTGAGATCTTGGGTCTCCTAAGAACCCTATGGGGGCCTGGAACACTATTATACACTGCCCTGGCCACCAAAAAGGAGATGGGCCGATAAAACAAGGAAAAAAATTGGCTGACAGAATCACTACAGAAGTGGCAATGACTCCTGTCCTGGCACCAGTCTTGGTGGACCCCAGACCACCAGATGAGCCAAAATACACTCAGGAAGATTTGGCATGGATAAAGATTCTTCCCATGGCACATCAGTATAAGGGGTGGTGGAGGTCAGCAAACAATAAAGTAATATTACCCAAACATCTTGGCCTCCAAGTGCTGTGAAAGGTACCCCAAGCTTCCCACATGGAAATCTGCCGAATGCAGGACTTATTAGAGACATTCAGACATAAAGATACAAAATGGAAATCAAATGATTGAATACAATTTCCAGGCCTGCCAGGTAACCAATGCAATCTCTAACCCTAAGAACCTCGGAGACTTGGGTTTGAGGAAAGAAACTGGGTGAGTACTGGGAAGTTGACTTTACAGAGATCAAGCCTGGTAAGTCTGGATACAGGTACCTTCTAGTTTTTATAAACACCTTCACTGGATGGATGGAGGCCTTCCCAACAAAACATGAGACTGTGCACATTGTGGCTAAGAAAATATTAGAAGACTTACTGCCCAGGTATGGATTTCCCACCATGTTGGGATCAGACAATGGGCCATCTTTTATACTGTAGGTAAGCCAGAACCTAGCCACCATCCTGGAGATTGACTGGAAATTACATCGTGCATACAGACCCCAGAGTTCAGGCCAGTAGAGAGAGAGCGAATAGAACTCTAAGAGACCTTGACTAAATCAGCCTTGGAGACTGCGCAGACTGGGTAACGCTCCCTCCCTTTGTCTTATACAGGGTGAGAAATTCCCCTTAATAGATGGGGTTAACATCCTTTGAGATAATGTTTGCCACCCCCGTCCCATTGTTCCCAGCCTGCAGTCTGAACTGCTAGCAGAGATGAATGACCGAGATGTGCTCGACTCCATTAAGAAACTACAATGGACCCATAAGCATATTTGGCCAAAGCTCTGGGCCTTATATGAATCTGCTATTGCCCCCCAACCTCACAGATTTCAACCAGGAGATTGGGTCTTCATCTGGCACCACCCTAAAGCCAAGATGGAAGGGCCCATTCGCCATCCTGATGACAACCCTGAGGGCCCTAAAGGTGGACTGAATGGCAGCCTGGGTTCACTACTCGCATGCCCACCCCAACCATCCAATCACCCTCCAGAAGGACTACAGAGCAGATGGACGGGAGGCCTTGCAACTCCCCACCAGGGACTACAGCGACCCTGCTGATGCCGATTTCATCTCCCCGTACTGGTGGGGTTCGCGGCTGTTCCCTACACCTCACTACAATCCCGTGACTGCCCTGTGGTTTTTGTCTTCATAAGCCCCTAACAATAGTAGGTGGGGTCCTCCTCCCTCCATCTGCTGCTCCAGACTGCGAGGTAGGGTTCCCGAACTAGCCCATATACAATAAACGAAACCTTGTTTTTGCATTAGGAAGAGTGTGCCTCCGGTGTGATCTTCTTGGGGGTCTCAGGACTTAGGCACAACACCCTGATAGCATCATTGGGCCAGTTCCATCTTTACCTGAAAATGATTCTTTTCTCTGTAAATCACGAGGGGCTGTACCAGCAGCCCCAACGCTAAATCCAGTCAGTCCTATCACCTTTGGTTTTCAGTCTAACTTCTCTTCATCTTAAAACTATCTTAGGTTTTTTTTTTTTTTTTTTTGGTTTTTCGAGACAGGGTTTCTCTGTGGCTTTGGAGCCTACGCTGAAACTAGCTCTTGTAGACCAGGCTGGTCTTGAACTCACAAAGATCCGCCTGCCTCTGCCTCCCGAGTGCTGGGATTAAAGGCGTGCACCACCACCGCCTGGCAAAACTATCTTAGTTTTAAGATCACCTCTTAACTATTTTAAGAAAACCCCAAACCTCCTCTCCGATGGTCTCTTAGTCCAGTCCCAAATCATGACCTGGAACGCAGGAGTGGCCGCTGAGTATGAAGGAACAAAGGAAGATATGAACCCTGCCTATAAGAACTGGGGAGAATTTAGCCGCTTAGCCTGTTTCTTCACTGCTGGGAGTATTAGACACTACGAACAGTGCTCTACACTGGAAAAGGGCGGGGTTCTGTATCTGAGATTGGGAAGGGAGAGTACTTAATGATACAATAAGTGCTCTAAAAATCACCAAGGTAAATTCGATGCAAGGGCTGGGAATTTGAGAAAACTACCAAAGCAATGATATTTGAGGCATATAATTTTAAAAACTTGTGTAAATATCATAAAACATGAAATTTCAAAGAAATCATTCTCATCGGGTTTTTCCAGTAATGCCACCTGGACGCTCGGGATTAAAATGCCTCCAATTTCTTACAGTTTCCAACATTTTGGGAAACCATGTGTGCGTCAATAAATGACATTATCATTCACTCATTCTCCTATTAAATCATCGGCAGGATCCCCATTCCCTCAGGCCCAAGTCCAAACAGCGAACAGTGGTGTACAAAGCGGAGTCCTTCACCTCTTCAACCGATTTAATTTACTCCCACATCCACGTTCTCGCAGCTTGCTCGGCCGAAGACTTCTGCTTCCCTCATCGGTGGCTAAAATTGCCGCTATCCTTCCCTTCCTCCTTCCCTCTGGCCACCTCCTTTAGTGCTCAGTCTCGGGTATCATTTCCTCTGGCTAACTTCAATTTCTCTCCGGGCGTCTGTGCGTCCCCAGTATAAAGTCTACCAGCCTCGCCCCACCCTGCCTGCATCTCCCACTAAACGGTAGAACTCTGTAAATGGAAGGGCTGTTGCCTTTTCCTATGAGGATGCTCAAAAGCGTCTTAAATCAACTAAACTCTTGCATTTATCTCTGAATTGGGAAAACGTAAGCGCAAGGACCTTTTTTTGCAAACTCAACTGCAATGGGTTCCACCTCCTCGGACCCTGCCGTCCGCACTATACAGGGCAGGACAACAGAAATAACCACGCACTAACCATCCGCCTCGGAAGACCGCCCGGACGCGAGAGCGGACCCTGGGAGACCAGTTCTGCGCATGCGCATACGCAAAACGCAGAGGGTGGCGGTCACCAGCGCGACGCGGGGAGGCCCGGCCGAAGCAGCTCGGCCCTCTAGGGTGGCGCTGACGTTTCCCTAACCCGCTCACAGGGGATGCGCCTCCGGCAGGGGTGCGGCCGCCGTTCCGGAGCCCTCCGCCTCTTGGTTGCGCGCGCGCGCCTCCTCACCCTCGCTGTCCCGCCGTCCTCTGGAAAGGCCAGCGCGACACCGTCCACACGCCTGACTCGGATGGAGTCCCGACGCTCCGGAAGTCCCGCCCCGCGTCCCAGCGCAGCTCCCGGGGTCTCGGTGCGTCTCCGGAGGTGAAGAGGCAAAGGTCGGCGAACGAACAATGTTTGGGGCCCAGGTTCGCAGGGGAGCCGTCACTTCTGCAATTTCTCAGTGTAGCGCTCCGTACCGCTGCACCATTGCACAAACACTGCTTCCTCCCTCCTTCGCTTCCCCATTTCTCGTCCTTTTCAGAGGCTGCGGACGGCTTCTCTTTTGGCACTTAAAGAGCGTTTTCCTGTGTGTCCCAGTAACTTCAGGCTTCTATATCTTCCCATCATGCCATCCAAAACTGTGCCTTCAGCTTTCCTAGTCTGCTTTTCCTTCCATGAGAGCTCCATGGGCCCTACCTGCTTTTAGGGGAGCAAGATCTTGGTCCATTTGTCTCAGCCTTCCTTACCACCCCTTTCGGCACACATCAGGAGTCACTGCTTGTCTCCTTTTGATGTAAGGGTTAATTTGTCAACTTGACTAGGTTTGAAATCCCCTAGTGACACATCTTTGGGCATGTCGCTGAAGGTGTTTGCAGAGCTTATCCGAGGGAAAGACTCAACCGTAACGTAGGTCGTACCATCTTATGGACAGAGGTCCCAGGCTAATCACAAAGGGGTTGGAGAGAAGTCAGCTGAGCTAACATTGTCTCTTTGTCTTGTGGCCGAATGTGACTAGCAAGCAGCCTTGTGTTTCTGTTGCCGTGCATTTTCCCATTATGATGGACCGTATCCATAAACCAAAATGAATCCATCTTGAGTTGTTTCTGTTAGGTATTTCGTCACAGTAGTGAGAAAAGTAATTAAGACGTGAATTAACGTTCAGGAGCAGTGTGATGGGACGGCTACATGTGAAGGACCCCAGAGACCTGGGTGCCTTCAACCCACTGTCAAGACGCAAGACATCAGAGGCCAGCTGGATGCAAAATGCAAGAGGGTTCATTTTCTCAGACCTGAGGATGCTCAGCATTCGAAAAACTGAGCATGTCTTTACAGACTAGAGGCAAGATTTTATATTCTATAAAAACAGATTACACAGTTTCTATTAGCTATTTGAGGCGAGGGAAAAGTTCAGTCATGTCAGCTTGACCTTGTCTAGGTACATCTGGTGTTCTCTATTCATCCTTTATCTCTTTGTTAGCTAGGCCCGACCTTCAGACTATAGGCCTACTGTTGCCATGGGTCCGAGTGGCCTTGCTTTAAAGATACCAAGGCACCTGGAATCCTGCTTCTGCTAGCAGGGAATCTTGGCTGATGTCCCTATTTTGGGTTAGGAGAAGGGGGGTCGTGGCGTTACCGCTGCTGTTAAGCCATTCCATTTCACGTGTAGGGAACTCTTGTTGGGATTGCTGCTCTGATGCTGGCCCAGAGCTCACATGCTATTAGAGCATCACCTAGCACTTCCTCTACCCAGTGTTGCGGTTGTTAGTGTTATTGAGACGGATGAGGGAGACCCACCTCTCCTCGGGGAACGGGGTGGAAAAGTCTGTTAAGATCACTTAGTGTATTAAACTGCTCTTACTGTGAGAGGGCTCTTACACTCCCTTTGTAGCAAGCAAAGACCCCAGGGAACAGGCATCTGTGAGCAAAAAGGCTGAACCGGCCACCCTGAACTACCCATGCCAGCACCAGTGTTCTGGAACACTCCACAGACACTGTGGTGGTTTGAGAATCCCTTTCCCCCGTGTTTGCCCGCATTGTCTCCAGTGGAGGAACTGTTTGGGAGGGATTAGGATGTGTCTTTGTTGGAGGACGATTGTCACTGGTGGGTGGGTTTTGAGGTTTCAAACACCTGCCAGGCCCAGTTTGTCTCTCTCTGCCTGCAGCCTGTGCATCAGGATGTGAAGCTCTTTGCTGCCGTGCCAGCACCGTGGTTAGAACCAGTGGACCCTCTGAAAGTGTAAGCAAACCATTTTATAAGAGTTGCCAATGCCATGACGTCTCCTCAGAGGTACAGAACAGTGACTAAAAGTCCTGAGATGACAACGCTGGTGGCTGTTACTGGTTATCACCTTCACTACATCAAAACTCAAGCTAGGGACACCTGTGAGGAATTTTTTTTTTCTTTTCAGTTTTTCAAGACAGGGTTTCTGTGTAGCCTTGGCTGTCCTGGAACTCTTGATGTAGACCGTACTTTTTTTTCTTAATTAAATCATTTGAAGTGAGAGGACCGACCTCTAATCCGTACCTTTTGAGGTGGGATGATCCACCTTTAATCTGGGCCACATCTTCTGCTGGCAGCCTACATAAAGACACTGAAGAAGGAAGTTTGTTCTTTTTCCCTGCTTGCTCTTGCTAGCAAGTCCACTCTTCCACTGGCATTAGCCTGCTTCTCTGGGATCTGGCATGCAGTGAAGACCAGCTGAGACATCCAGCCTCGTGGCGTTCTTGGGCTGCCCATTGATAGATGGCCGTTGTTGAACTAGCTGGCCCACAGTCTGAAAGTGACTGGGTTGTAAGCCACTCTAGAGAACCTTGAGGAATACACCGCCCTGTCCTGCCTGAATCCCCTACCTTCTGAAGGTGCAACCTGAGGCGGGTCTGGTGACACATGTGTACTTGGCATTTTGTTAACAAGCCTGGTGCAAAAGTTGTGACTGTGATTGACCCGAAGCACAAGCCTCAGCGGCTGTAGCTGGTAGGAAGGGCAAAGCTGTGGTTGGTCCGAACATCCCTTCTTGGCTCTGGCAGCAGGCCATCTAGGTTCAGTGAGTCAACAGGGAGACACTTTTCCTGTGCTATCTCCCTTGGTACTGCAACATCTGGTGTCATAAAGCGCTTCTCTTAATGGACTTACTTCCTTCAGTTGTGTAGGGTGGGGTGGTAATGCCAAGAAAAGCAGCAGGAGAGGAACGGTGGCATTTATATAGCTCAGCAGGGGGCGAGGTTGAGTTACAGAGGGGCAGCCAGCTGCAGCTAAACAGCCAGGGCAAGAAAAAAAAGGGATGCCGGGCGGTGGTGGCGCACGCCTTTAATCCCAGCACTCAGGAGGCAGAGGCAGGCGGATCTCTGTGAGTT
>JAQHUG010000004.1:13165609-13176280 GCA_028555095.1 Dicrostonyx torquatus
GATGCCATTCCCAGTCACCTCTCTCAGGCTCAGGCATATGGATCAGATGTATAGATGTATGCTCTCAGTCACAGCTTCAGCACCAAACCTGTGCTGCCATGCTCCCTGCCGTGAGCGTCATGGACTCGTCCTCTGAAACTCAGCCTCCATCAAGTGCCTTCCACGGGTCACCTTAGTCATAGTGCTCTGTCATTGCAGTAGAAAAGCAGCTGAGTCACCGGCACTCTAACCCAAGTTTTTAGGGTGGAAGTCTAGACCCTGGCAGCTGCAACAAGTCAGGCCTGGTTAATGGTCCCCTGTGCACCAATTATGAACACCAGAGTAGAGAGCCAGGAAACTTAGTTGGTGGGATTACATTCAGAGCAGCCCTGCTCAAGATGTGGCCCCACCCATCACTGGTTACCTCTCTCTGGTCCATGCTGCAAGCTGGCCTGATAAACTGCTCAGAACGGTGTGAAATCTCTTTTAGTCTGACAAGTTCCTCTCCAGGCTAACACCAGGGCTTCTTTCGCTTCCTTATTTTAGTTCTTTGGACTTCACTGTTTCAATCATCTGAGAGTCAGAGGGAAGGCTATGTGTGTCTTTGTAGAATATATCATTTCCTTTCAGGGTGGGTACAGGGCCACTGAGAAGCAATTAAGTCATGAGGACTCTGCTTGGGACTAGGTTAATGCTGATATTTCAAAAGGCACTACATTGTAAAAGGGTAAATTCACGTCTCTCTGCCTGTCTACCATGGGACGACACAGCGAAAATTTCCTCACCAATTGCTAGCTCTTTAATCTTGGGCTCTCTGGCTCCCAGAAACGTGAGCCAATCTATTTCTCCTCATGAAGGGCAGCATCTGGGTGTTCTAACTGCTCCACCTTCTCATCAACTGACGTCCTGGTTTGAGCTCCCGTCCTCTCTTGTGGACCCCTGTGAGGTTGCTCTCCAAACAAGCTCGTGTGTCCTGGGAAGGTCCTCCCTTCTCTCCATTAATTCTTCCTAGAGCATCCTAAGTACTTCTCAGGAAATCAATGAAAACGAATTCTTTGTTGGGAGAGTTTGGGTCGTCTGTCCCATAGAACTTCCCACATTTTGTATTCTCATAATCCTGTCTGAGCCAAATCACAGAAGAAAAATTAAAATGTTAACTGAAGAAAACAGTCATTATATTTACACCGCCTAAAACCTCCCCCTGGCAATGAAAGCAATGAGGTTATGGTATTTTTTTTCCCCCTAAGTTAGATCTTCGAAGAAGTTTTCCATAAACTTTTTGACTTGGCCCTTTCTCTTTCTGGTTTTGCATCTCAACATCTCTATTTCTGCAGTCATTAAAAAATAGCTCATGGAGAGACATATTATGTGTTTATTTATTAAAAATTTAGACTCAGTGTGAAGTCTGACAAAAATGGATTATTTTCTAGACATTTTTGTCCTGGTCATATAGAGATGTATTTATTTTCTTGTCTATGTCTGCAGTGGGAATCAGTGGTGACTGCAGTAGGTTTGCTTTTAACCCTGTTATTCACAGCAGCAACCCTGAGTTTAATGGGCTTATGGCAGCAGAATTCACCCAAATGGCTTCTATTTGGGTCAGCATTGGACCAAAATAGAAAATGCCACAAGTGAGCTCCATTCACGTTTGTGGACACGTAAAAGCTATTTTTACTATAAGATGCAAATGAAACCATTTGCAAGCTGAAAATTTGTGTGCTATTTCCTTAAAATGGAAAGTTTCTTTAAAAAATAAAAATGAGTCACTGTACCTCTGGTATTAATCCCGAGACATTGAGCTGACTAATTTTAGGTCAAAAAGTACTACTTGAGTAAATAAAATCAGAATTGAAAACAATTAAAGAAACTACTTAAATGTTTATAACTTATTCATTCATCCATTCATTTATTAGTTCATCTTTTTCATTCCTCAAGAACTTATGGAACCTTAGGGGCTGGACAGATGGTTCAGAGGCTAAGAGCATTTGTAACTGTTGCAAAGGATCCAGGTTTGGTTCCCAGCACCCACGTGGTGACTCAAAACCATCCTTAACTCCAGTTCCAGGGTTAGGGGATCTGCTGTCCTCTTCTGACCTGTGTGGGTACCAGGCACACATATGCACAGACGCCCATGGAGGCTAAATTCTCACACATACAAAGTAAATTAATCTGAAAATCATTTAAAGGAATTTATCGAACATTAAAGAAGTATGTTACATCATGCAGGGAGTTGAGGGGTGCAGCAGGGTAAACACAAATAGTCAGGTGTGTTCTTTTGCTGGGGTGGGGGAGGCTGAGTTATAGGCTACAAGCATAAAGTTACAAAGCTGCATCGCTTTTGTCTGGAACTGGAGGTAAGGATGGTTTTGAGTCACCACGTGGGTGCTGGATCCTTTGCAACAGTTACAAGTGCTCTTAGCCTCTGAACCATCTGTCCAGCCCCTAAGGTTCCATAAGTTCTTGAGGAATGAAAAAGATGAACTAATAAATGATTGAATAAGTTATAAACATTTAAGTAGTTTCTTTAATTGTTTTCAATTCTGATTTTATTTACTCAAAAAGTAGTACTTTCTGACCCAAAATTAGTCAGCTCAATGTAGTTACTCGGGATTAATACCAGAGGTACAGTGACTCATTTTTATTTTTTAAAGAAACTTTCCATTTTAAGGAAATAGCACACAAATTTTCAGCTCTCCCATGGTCCCCATGCTCCCAATTTACTCAGGAGGTCCTATCTTTTTCTACATTAGATCTATGTATGTCTCTCTTAGTGTCCTCATTGTTGTCTAGGTTCTCTGGGATTGTGATTGGTAGGCTGATTTTCTTTGCTTTATGTTTAAAAACCACTTATGAGTGAGTATATATGATAACTGTCTTTCTGGATCTGCATATTAGAACTATCTTCATTTGCCCCGTAAGTTTGGGTGTGTTGTGTATTCATTTTTGTTCAATTCTAGAAAGTTTTATTTTTTTCTTAATTTCTATCTTGACCCATTTTTCATTCCATAGTAAATTACTCAGTTTCCATGCGCCTGTGAACTTCCTGTTGCTTCTGTTGCTGTTGCTCCAGCTTCAGCCTTGGTGTTTAGATGGGATGCAGGGTGTTATTTCAATTTTCTTGAATCTGTTGAGACTTGCTTTTTATCCAAGTTTCTGGTCAGTTTTGGAGACAGTTCCATGAGGTGCTTAGAAGAGTGTATATTGTTTCATGTTTGGGTGAAATGTTCTGCAAATATCTGTTAGGTTTATTTGGTTTATGACACTAGTTAGTGCTAGCATTTTTCTGCTTAGTTTTTGGTGACCTGTCTATTGTTGAGAGTGGGGCGCTGAAGCCTTCCACTTAAATATGTGACTTAAACTGTGTTAGTGGTTCCTTTATGAACCTGGGTGCCCTTGTATTTGGCGCATAGATGTTAAGAAATGTAATGTCCTTTTGGTAGATTTTCACTTTGATTAGTATGTAGTATCCTTGGCTATCTCTTTTGATTAGTTTTGGTTTGAAGTCTGCTAGGTATTAAAATGAGCCAGCTGTCTTCTCAGGTTCATTTGCTTAGAATATGTCTAGACTATGTCTTTTCTCTCTTTTACCCTGAGGTGATGTCTATTCTTGAAGTTAAGATGTATATCTTAGATGCAGCAGAAGGATGGATTCTGTTTTCACATCCATTCGGTTAGTCTTTGTCCTTTTATTGGGGAATTGAGACTATTGATGTTGAGAGATATCAATGGGCAGTGTTTGTTGATCACTATTGTTTTGTTGTTGTTATTGTGGTGGTGGTGATGGTGGTGTTATTGTTGGTGGTGTGTGTTTCCCCTCTTTTGATTTCTGGTCTGGGATTATTTATGCACTGTGTTTTCTTGGGCATGGCAAACCTCTTTAGGTTGGAATTTTCCATCTAGAGCCTTGTGAGGGCAGGATTTGTAGATAGCTATTGCTTAAATTTGTTTTCTTTTTAATCATGGAATGTCTTATTTTCTTCACTTATTGTAATTGAAAGTTTTTCTGGGTATAGTAATCTGGTGGTCTCTTATTAGAGTCTGTAGAATACCCCTCAGGTCCTTCTGACTTTAGAGTATCTGTTAGGAAGTCATGTGTTATTCTAATAGATCTGTCTTCATATGCTCCTTGGTCTTTTTCCCTTTCAGCTTTTAATATTCTTTCTTTGTCCTGTATGTTTAGAGTTTTGATTATTATGTGGTGAAGGGACTTTCTCTTCTGGTCCTGTCTAGTTGGCGTTCTGTATGCTTCTTGTACCTTGATAGACATCTCCTTCCTTAGGTCAGGAAAAAAATGTCTTCTATGATTTTGTTGACATTTTCTCTACCTTAGATTTGTTCCCCCCCCTCTATAGTGTTCTAGATGTCTTGCATGTTTTATGGCAGGAGTTTTATGGATTTAAATTTTTCTTTTATGAAAGGGCACTATAGTGCAGAGGTTCCTCCATCTTGTGTTCTTTTTTTCACTTAAAAATAGGATTTATTATTCAATTTCTCTTGTTTTACTCGATGATTAGAAGAAAATGCTTGTATTATTAAAAGAAGTCAATATTTTGCTAATGAAATCTTTAATCTTATTTGAGAATTGTGAGACAAATCAGTGGAAAATGCCTGTGGTGTACAAGGCTGGTAACATTATCACAATCACCATATGAATAGGAGACAAAGCTGTGACCATTTCAGGTTAACTAGAATTCGATCTCCTTGATAGAGAATCCTGTGGAAAATTACCCAAAGTGTACTTTAGGAACCTACCAATGGCTTCATCATCTGGGGGTATATATGAGAAAATATCATCTTACCCAAGGTCTTTTCCTAAGTGTTTGGTGTTGTTAATTCTTTGGTGGTCCATTCTGAGCAGTGTCTTTCTAGAGTATTTATCATTCCAGGAGCATGACACCATAGGCAAAGGAATCATAAGAGTGTTATTTTAGCTTTGAGTGAGTTTGGGAAGGATAGGTTGTTAAAAGGATTCTGTCAGTATCCTTACAAATAAGGTAAGTGTTATGTCATTTCCCCCATTCCCCCCCAAAAGCAAGGACAAACATCTATTCACACAGGCAGGGCATTGATGACAGATCAAAGAAATTATTTAATCTTAGTCTAATTAGGTGAACCAGTCAGTTAGCTGGAGTGACTTAGGGAGCTTCGGCCAGGGGTTATAGATAGGGACACGGATGACTCAAAGGCAGCTGTGTTTCTGAAAAGCCCGCCTGTCTTAGCTAAGGTTTCTATTGCTGTGAAGAGACACCATGACCATGGCAACTCTTAAAAAAATTTTTAAATTGAAATGTGGCTTACAGTTTCAGAGGTTCAGTCCATTTTCATCATGGTGGGGAGTGTGGTGTCATGCAGGCAGACATGGTGCTGGCTACAACAGGAAGTGAACTGAGACACTTGATATCTCCAGCGTAGCTAAGACTTAAAAGCCTGCTTCCACAGTGACACACTTCCTCCACCAAGACCACACCTACTCCAACAACGTCACACCTCCTAATAGTGTCACTCTCCTTGGGAGTCATTTTTTTTCAAACCACCACACCACCCATGCATAGGTGAGGACTCACAGAAGCTGTGTCTCTGGAGCTCCCCACCCAATTTGCAAGCAATCGGCTTACAATTGTCTGGCCGGAGAGTCCCCTTCCCCCCCCCCCCGGATTGTCCCTGCTTTTGCAGCCTTGGGGATGGGCCTTGTGGGGGCTTCATCACCCGTATTTGTTTCCTTCCTGAGCCTTGCAAACTTCATTTGCTTCCTGAGTTTTAAGAAGCCTCCCCTCAGGAGGGAATGCTTCAGTTAGGAGGAAATAGGCACAGAAGACTCATCCTCAGGAATTTTGGTACACACGGTGCAGATGGGGGTCAGCGTGGCTCACTTACCAGTGAGCAGCGGTCTTAAATGGTAAAATTCAAAGATTTCCAAGTGTCCCCAGCTCCAGGTTCAAATCCTTGCTTTGCTACTTAGTAATTTAATATCTTAACCCTGAGGTTCAATTCGACAGGCCCCACTTCGTAGGGTTATTGAGAGGATCGCATGAGTTAATAGACCAGGAGATTCATCACAAGGTTGAGCTTACTGGGAAAACTCAGCTGATGCTCATTGCTGCTACTGTGATTGGCTGTCAAGTAACTGGATGAGAAAACAAGGACATTTAAATTTGCAGTTTCACCAGTAGTAGTGCTGAATTTGAGCAGTATTTAACCGTGTTTTAAAGTACACAATTTGGGGAAATGTTGAGTCTTTGAAAAAGCCATTCTCTAGAGGGCTGTAAAAGCTATTTAAATCACTACAACTAATTACAAGGAAGTATAAATCAATAAACTTTGGTAAATGGTCTAAAATATAATAAAGAAAACCATCATTAACAACCACCCAGGAAGCCACTGTCCTTAGGAGATGATGTAGATGATATAGAAGCGGCTCTTATCATTTGAGAACTGCAGGCCTTGCTTTCAGGGACGCTCTTGCTGTCATGTGGGGAGTCAAGGGGTTTCAGGACGATGACTCGCTGCGGAGAGCGCGAGACTACTATTTCTAAATCGCGCATGTCTCTGTCCTAGAGTAGGAACAGGTGGCCGGCTGGAGAAAGGTGCTTACCAAGCATCCTTCTCAAGTGAAAACCAGTCCACGTTGATGTTCTCCTTAAGACTGCAAATCAGCTTGGACCACGCTGTAGACAGAGCCTCAGCTCCTCTCCCAGGCATGCCTGACAGTTGCTGGCTCATGGTTAGGCATCCCAGGGCTGGGGCCTGCTTTACCAAACTCCACCTGCTACCCTGCTGTTCAGAGAACTAGTTACCGTATGAGGCTTGTTTCTTGACACCCTGTTTTTTCCTAGGTGTTCTTTTATCCAAAGGCTGGAACCTGCCTACCAAAGCCACGTGAACAGCGCCACTGTGAGTGCTGATTGACAATGAACTTGCCTGTGCTACGGAGCTCGGGCCTTGCTGGAACTGGCTATGCACCTGCTTGCATCTCCGCTTGCTTGTGTCGCCGTGAACTTGTGAAGACGTTGCCGAGTGTTCACCTCCATCTCAGTTTCTGACCTAGCAGATCGCATTCAGGTCCAGCTCTGTTCTCTGTTGTTTTCAATGGATGTTTGGCCTGTGTCTGTGCAGCATAGGTGCAGTGCCCATACAGGCCAGAAGAGGGCGTTAGATCCTCTGAAACTGTAGTTAAAATGTCATGAGCCACTGTGTCTGGGCTGGGAATCAAACCTGGGCACTCTAAAAGCCCATCCAGTGTTCTTAACGACTAAGCCAGTTAAGAACAGTTTCTCTGCCCCCTACCTATCTCAATCGCCTACTCACAATGAGAAACTCAAAGAAGGTTACAGCCATTGGCTCAGTGCTATGGTAAGGCCAGGAAACCGACAAGAAAGCTTCTTGTGGAAATAACTGGGTTAGGGTTGACTCTGCAGCTAGCTCACCTCTATACCCATTATCTAAACCAAGGGGCAATGAGTTCACAAATGATTGATAGCATTAATATCTTCTGGAGCATCGTCGCATAAGCGAGCACTGTTGCTGGCTGAGGGTTTGCAATCAGAGACAACAGAAAGCCTAATGTATCTATTGTTAGATAAAGAGTACCCTTCCTCCTTCCCTCCTTCCCTCCTTTCTTTCTTTCCTTCTTCCCTCCCTCCCTTTCCTCCCTCCTTCTTTCCTTCTTTCCTTCCTTCCTTCCTTTGGTCCTAATATTTTTTTTTTTTTGGTTTGGAATAAACTGTTTTCAAAACCACCTGTACATGTAGGTCCTTGAGCCCGTGTGCCCATAGAGCACTATCATGAGAAAGGTAAGTTCTGACTAGTTTGTTCTTCAGTAGTTAGCATTTCTAGAGACACTGCCTAGAAAACAGAATGACCAAGACACAGTCCAGGCTCTTTCATGAGGGTAGCCATAGAGAAAAAAAGGTCCGTCTTATCATTATTGCTTTTAAAACTCAAGTTTACTTTTAAACGGAGATCAATTTTCTCCTGAAATACTTACTTAACCCTTTATATAGCTACAAAACTTGGAGTTTGGAGATGCTCTTTGCTGGTCCACTTAGATCGTTTTAAATGCAACTGGTACTTTCAGACAATCGATGTCCTGGCTTCTGCATAAGTGCTAAAGCATTATGTTCAGATTAAGATTTTCCACATTTTTTTGGAGCCACTTCCCTCCAAAATTAGAATACCTAGCACAGAACACAGGCAGGACATGACTTGACAATTTGTGGCTTTCTGTCTGGTTGAATATCTCATCCTTCAAAATGGCCACCGGTGAAGTTAACTCAGGGTGATCTGCAGTGGAGACCCAGAGTGAGCGCAACATTGCCAGGTGTAAGCTCTTCTGTGTCTTAAAGGACCCACACATGAGCGTATGAGCGAGGGGCTGTAAGGGAGCAGAAAAAAACGCGTTTAGAACTTTGCCTTTGATGACTGCACGTCCAGCCTTGACGCTTGCAATTTAACATCCGTAACAGCCAAGCTCTGCAGTTTGGGTTTATATACGCTTGATGGGAGGAAGTGGTTTTAAATCAGTTGGAGTAAATCTTGGAGAGTAAAGACATCATGTAGCAGGATTAGGACTCAGAGAAACACAAGGCAAAATCAAAGCCCTGCAAGCGATCTACCTCCTCATATCTGGGTTCTGAAGACAATTTCAGAAAGGACTTGAGCATGGACAGTCACTCTGAAGTGGGCAGACCCATCTCGAAGTGACTGATCAGGAGAGGGTACTCATTTGAATGGACGAAAAGCTAACATGCTCGTTTTCTGAGTTTTTAATTCTATGCAGTAAGTTCACACAATATTTTTTAAAGTGTAACTGGGGGTTGTCTAATAACATTATTCTAGTATTAAGCGAATAAAACCTCATTTTTCCTGTTTTCTTTCTGATGTAAAAGAAATCTGGAAATAGGAAGCCCGAAGTTGGAATGGCGGCTCAGTAGTTCCCAAGGACTCAAGCTTTTGTTCCCTTCCTGTGTCCTATTAGTATACTGTTCCCATCTTCAAACACCACGTTGTCCCAAATGGCTTCTCTGGCTTTGTTCACATTACAGACTTCAGGAAAGGAGAAGGGGTCCAATGAGCTAACTGAGTGAGCAGCAAAGCACTTGTCCAAACCTGGTGACCTGAGTTCAAACTCCAGGACCCACGTAAAGGTGGATAGAAGGAACTGACGCTGGGGTTGTCTCTCTGGCCCCACATGTGCACTGTGGCATGTGTGTATGCCCCTCACCTCCCCCACTACGTACACACACACACACACACACACACACACTATCATTTCCTTTTCTGTTGCTGTGTTAGAATACCCTGAAACCCCTCCTTACACGCACATGCACACACACACACATACACACATGCATATGCACACACACACACACACACAATCAGTTCCTTTTCTATTGCTGTGTTAGAATACCCTGAAACTCCTCCTTACACACACATGCATGCACACACACACATACACACATGCATATGCACACACACACATACACACATGCATATGCACGCACACACACACACTATTAGTTCCTTTTCTGTTGCTGTGTTAGAACACCCTGAAACCCCTCCTTACACACACATGCACACACACACATACACACATGCATATGCACNCACACACACACATACACACATGCATATGCACACACACATACACACATGCATATGCACACACACACATACACACATGCATATGCAAACACACACACACTATCAGTTCCTTTTCTGTTGCTGTTAGAATACCCTGAAACCCCTCCTTACACACACATGCACGCACACACACACGATCAGTTCCTTCTCTGTTGCTTTGTTAGAATACCCTGATGAAAAGCAGCGTAGAGGAGAAAGTTTATTTTGACTTACAGTTCCAGGGATTGAGTCCACTGTGGAGGGGGAGGAGTAGCAGTGGGAATGTGAGATCCTCTAGCCAGAAAGCAGAGCAAGAATAGGAAGTGAAGCCAGGCTATAAAACCTCAGGCCTGCTCTCCGCTCATCCCGTGATGGGATTCGTCCAGTGAGGCTCTACCTTCGAAACATAACCTTCCCAAATAGTGTCACCAAGGGTTCAAACACAAGGGGAACTTTAAACTCAAACCACAGTAACAATCTTTCCACAAAAGTGGGCATAATGGAAAGGAGGTTTGGGTGGGTATGGAAAACATGTCGAAGTGGTCAGACCTGGGGCACACAGTCAAGAGGGACAAAGGAACTGTCATTGGACCTTGGAGTCAGCAGGACGACCCCCTAAAGGACATGGTCACATATCTGCCCCACATGACAGAATTCCTTTTCTCTGACTGTCCTCATTTCTGTTGCCATGATAAATATCGTGAGAAAAATCCAGTGAAGGAAGAAAGGACTTTAGTCCCCGGCTGGAGTCCATTCCTGTGGGAGAGTCCGGGAGGGACTTGAAGTGGCTAGCACATCACACACACAGGCGGGGCAGAGAGAATGAACACAGGCATGCCTACACTCAGCTCCTCCTTTCCTCTTTTCCACAGTCCAGGACTCAAACCCAGGGAATGGTGCTGCCCACAGTGGGCTGGGGCTTCCCATTTCAAAGACCAGAATTAAGCCCATCCTCACAGACAGGCCTACAGCCCAACCTGATCTAGACAATCCCTCATGGTAGCGTCCCAGGTGACTCTAGATTGTGTCAAATGGACAAAGTAAACATCACTAACACTCCCTGCTGTCGATCAA
>JAQHUG010000004.1:13179825-13196193 GCA_028555095.1 Dicrostonyx torquatus
GGTCCTATGCAAGAGCGGCAAGCTCTTGTGACTGTTGTGTCTCCAGCCTCATGGAGATGCCTTTTAAGTATCTTTTAAAGTCTGACAAGGGATGTCGATAGCGGTGAGTGTCTCCACGTAGGATGGTCTTTGGCAGCTTCAACAGGTCCTCCACGGGGTCATCTGCAGCCCAGAGCTACCTTAGAAATCATTACTGCAAAGGGTCACGATTTTGGCTCTTCTGCTTATTACATCTAAAAACTTTTTTCTTTATCCAGAAAACTATTATATGGCTTTGAATTTGCCATCACAGCCAGGAGGAAGCCATGGCCCTAACTCTGTCACCGAATGTGGTAGACCGCCCGACAGGAATTTAGAAAGATCATGGAGTAGTTCCCAGATCTGACAGGGTCAAAAGCTAGTCTAACCTTTAATAATCGTCTGTGAAGGAATTCTGTTTTCAAAAATAATTTATTCAAATATTTTATGCCAAAATAACTCTAAAAAGCATAGTTTCTATGAGATGCCCCCAAGTAGGTGCGCATTTAACTACATGAACACATCTATGACGTCATAGTTTTTTATTATAGACTTTTTATCCACATGAATGTTAAAGAAACTACAACAGAGTTAAATACCATTTTTGATAACATGATTATATTCTTAATTACACTCAATATTAAACTGTAAAATATTTCCCGAGGAATACAATCTTCATACAGCAGGCAAAGTACCAGAGAGGACGGGGCCATGTGTGTCTGTCCCAGCTTGCTATGAAAAGTGGGTGTGTCTATACGTAAGTCCCCATTCTTAGAACTGGTTCTCTGTTTTCTTTCCACTACAAGTCACTTCCGTAGAAGCAAAGGACACCTGTGTGGCGCTGCAGAGACCACACGGAACCATCCTGGGTTCCCCGCCCAGCCTGTCGGCCAGCAGCATTTCCTGCACTCTGGATTTAGTTATGCTTCAGAAACACAAACATTCAGACTTTGGTTCCACCAAGAGATGTGACAAGCATCGACGGCTCTGGTTGGCTCCCCCCTCCCCCCACTAATGAATGATGGCCACAGTCTATTTTACAAGGCTGTCCGTGCTGCTGTGAGGCCGCTTGTCCTTGGCGACTCTTGAACCTGCTTTTGATTCCCAAGCCCTTTCAATTCGCAGTTCTTCTGCAGGTCCGAAGCGCTCAGTGGTAGGCTGTACCTTACAAGAGAGTAAATGCATCTGTCACCTGGGATAAGACAAAATAAATAAATAAATAAAATGGCACATGAGAACCTGAGCATGACACAATCAGATAATGAAAACACTTAGTGATAGAGAATTTTTTTTTATTGCAGTTTCAATACATTTCAAATAAATGTGAGTGTGTGTTGTACGCATGTGTGTGTATGCATGCAGGTGCACATGAATGCCCATCAGTGTGCATGTCAAAGCTAGACATACAATGTTGACATCTGGTATATGCATGTGTATAGGTTGTTGTGTGTGTATGCACACGGGTGCACATGCATGACCATCAGTGTGTATGCTGGAGCCAGAGATCAATGTTGATGTCTTCCTAGATCACTCCCCATTCTAATTTTTGATGCAGGGTCTCTCACTGAGCCTGGAGCCTCTGACTTGGCTAGGCTGGATGGTCTGTGAGCTTTGGGGGTGCACCTGTCTCTGCCCTTCCAGTGCTGGGGTTTCCGAAATGCACAGCTGCATGGCTGATGGAGATCCAGACGCAGACGCTTATGCTTGTGTGGGGAGCACTCTGCCAGTGAACCCATCTTCCCAGATCCTTAATATTTTTTTAAAAATGTAAATGCGCTAGTATCTTTGTTTGTATATAGTTGTCTGCTGTGTTAGAGTATGCATCTCTGCTGACACTGAAGCAAATCAGAGCTGTTAAACCCGAGTATGCTGCTTCACTATGCAGTAAAGAATTGCAGTAAAGGTATCTGACTTGCTTTAGAAAACTCCAGTTTCCAGCTGTTGGGCACGTATTAAGCCAGCCTGAAAAGACTACTAATTTAGCAAAGAGGTAGATAGTCTTAACATGGGGGCGGAAATCACGTTGTCAAACTCTCCAGAAGTGTTCAAAGCATCAGTTAGTGATAGAAATAATTCAAAAAAAAAAAGAAATAATTCAAACATTAGGCAAAAATAGGCAGGTCATCATCTGTGGGTCTGTTACACATGGTCCTGATCTGGCTTTAATAAAAATAGCTTCTGGAGAGATGGCTTTAGTGGCAAAGGGCATACGATGCTCTGGTGGAGGACCCAGGTTGGAGTCCCAGCAGCCACACTGGGCTCCAGCTCCAGGGGACCCGATATCTTCCTCTGAACTCTTTGAGCACCTGGACTCTTTTGCACCCCTCACATAATTCAAAACAAACTGATATTGTATAAAATTTAAAAATAAACAAACCAACCCTTCAGGGAAGAGAGAGAAAGCAGCAGAAGGCTGGGATGCAAGAGCCATCCCCAGGGCTACCGAAAAGGAAGAAACTTTGCTTTTTATAATGTCTGGGTAAGAGCAAAGGCAAAGACAAAGACATTGGAAGGAATTACTCCAGGCAACAAAGGCTACGATGTCGTATTTAGAATCCTGTCTGCTCCTCATCAGCCCTAGGATCCAAGGAAGGCAGGAAAGTGGCTAAGTGGCGAGCAGACCAAGGCTGAAAGCTGACGGTATCATTTGTTAACTCTGTGACCTCCCAATGCCTCGGTATTTGGATCTATGAAATGGGGGCTGGAATGTGATGTATCTTCCGGCCCCTTAATATCTACCTTACAAGGTTGTATACCACAAGGGTAAAAGAGCAAAACATTTAGTCCCCAGTGGCACAGTTATTGCTAAAGCAATGATAGGTACTGTCACATCTATCACTAGATAGATACACTGTCTTGGAAAATGGCGTACCACTGTAAATGAGCCTTTTCAAGATTCACTTCCTACTTAGATAAAACAATTTCATTATTTCCTGGTAAAGGCATGGGTGTTTCTACCGATGACATGAACGGCATTTGTAAAATTTTGAAGGTAATTAAAAGAAAATGAACATAAAGTAAAAATTAAATGAATGTAGACACGGTAACATTTTCTATTTGGGGTAGAGATTGCATGCCGGTGACACTGAGGTGTCTTGCAGGAGCTGTTCAAAGCAATAACTACAGACGAGGAACAACATCAGAAGTGACTCCAGACTTGAAAATGGGTCCAGGGGCTGGAGAGAGGGCTCCGTGGTTAAGAGCACTGACTGCTCTTGCAGAGGACCAGGTTCAGCTCCTGGCACTAATGAGGAGGCTCACAACCATCTCTAACTCCAGTTCCAGGATGGCACTTTTGACCTCTGTGAACTCCGGCACATACATGGCACACACACACACACACACACGCAAACATGCACACACAAACACACTAAAATAAAATAAAACAAAATAAAAATGTTTAGAAGGGTCCAGGGAGTACCCACATAACTCTTGGACATGTTTCTCAACTCCTTCCCGTTGCTCTCCTGAGCTCACTATACAACAGACTAGCCAAGCAGAACCATGTCTAACCTAATGGGGCTTGTTTTAGTAGCTGGTTTAGAGATAAATAAACTAAACTACCCTTTACACAGCTGGTTGCTAAACAAATAGAATTCATTGCCCCAAAGGGGACTGTGCCTAGGTTGAAGAAAGACTTTAAATAAATCCACAGATAATGAATATACCAAGGGCGAGTTAAGAGTGCTCGACACACGCGCCTTAACTGTGAGGCTGATGGTAACTTGGCTCTTCCAGTGGATGACAGTTAGTGTGCTGGCCTGGGTAGACATTTTAATTCGACACACCCATGGAATTTCTTATGTTCTTATGTTCTTATGTTCTAACAGAGGGCCAAAGACGACTTGTGGAGCGGTGATATGTGGCAGTACTTGCTCGGCTGATTAAATGGATTGCCTGTGGTTTTGAAAAGCTTCCTCCCCTTAATATTCATATTGGAATCCGCTGGGTGGCATGAACACTACCATGAGGGTCACTCTTGCATAAGATGTTAATGCATCAGGCCCTAATTTGGAAACCTGTGGTCACTCAGCAAGACAGAGCCCGTCTCTCTGCCTTTGCTGTAATGATTTTTATCTCATAATCTCTCTTAGGGTAACTCCCTTGCAGGCTCCACACGTTGAAAGTCAGGGACTGCCTCTAACAACACGGTCCTGATTCTCTGCATGGCTGAGTGAGTGAGCTAAGCAGTTAAGTAACCGCTAATCTTCCGAAAGCACCAGGGTCTACTTAGAGAAATCCCTGTTGTCTGCAAGGATGGAAACAAAATCAGCATGGAGGAAGCGTTAGCTACTAACCATAAATCAATCTCTTTCTCCACCTCACCATATGCTCTGCCATTGTCAGAGACCTCAGGGCAATGCGTCTTCACTACGGAGGTGCGAGATGGGATTTGTGAAGAGCAGGGAGGGTGAGATGGGAGGTGGAAGGAATTAAAGAACTCATTGAAGCTCCTACAGATAAATCAAGCCGCCCTCTACTGCATGAATCTCACAAACACTGAGTCAAACATTCAATACACTGCCTTTGACGTGAGGCTCACAAATATGCAAAAATGAACCCACACTGGGGCAGGAAGTGGGAGAAAGGCTGTGAGCGAGGCAAGACTGCCATCAAGGGCTGGAAACCTAAAAGCGGATTTAGCTTGTCTACAGTGACTCAGCTTTGGTTGCAGACACCACCATGTATGTGATTTCATAATGTGGAGGCTTTGCTGAATGTGTGTTATACAACGTTCTTTTTAAACACCCACGCTAGTGTTTCCTCGATGATTTGGAAGACAATTAGTTTGGCAATTCCAATATTTACCGCAATTCATTTGGGTTAGTCTTGTCTTGATTACCTTGATATCAAGACTGAAATAAACCCCTGATAGAGATGGTGGCAAAGACGGTCATCCACACATGGCGGGTACAGAATATGCGGAAGAGAAGCATGGTTGACAGAAAGGACGATGAGCCTGCTTTGTAAGGACCCCCCCACCCCGCAAAGAGACTCTAGTGAGCTGAAGACAAGTTTCGGAGGGAGGGGCTTCCTGGCTTCCCAGTGTCATCTAGAGGGAATGGATAAAATGCTTCTTGTCTACGAGCAGGAGGGAAGGCACAAGAACCTGAGTTGTCTTCAGTACCCACAGAAAAGCTGGGTCTGATGGCGCATCTCTGTAAGGCAAGCGCTGGGGTTGGGGGATGGGCAAAGACAGGTGGATCGTGGCACCAGCTTGCTGCCCACTAGTCTAGCAGAGGTGGTGAGCTCTGGTTTCAGTGAAGACACAGAATCAAAAAGTAAGACGGAGAGCAATCTAGGAAGACAAGCCAGCATTGACTTCTGACCTCCGAAGGCATGTATGGACAAGTGTACATACACACCTACACACATATACCATAAACGCACACACATACACACCCGGGGAGGGGGGTGTTGCGTCTAGCAGTAGACTTGCAATCCTGATTGTTAGGTCATCCTAACCTAGTCATGTTCTAGTTTTGTAGTCTTACAGTTCTAATGAATATGCGTGTCTTCCTCAATAAATTCTTAGGCATTCTCTGATTATAATTAAAGATTCCATTGCCTGCTTTTTTTTTTTTAAGTTTAGATTTTTTTTTTAAATTGTTGACAGGAATGTGCCCATGAAGCTGGTTTCATTTGAAAGAAAAGGTTTGGCTTAGGGAAAGGCCAGATTACTATTCCCTGAACAGGATCTCCATAGCTTATGTGACTCCTCAGTTGTTCATGTCACCATGTGCAGTGACTCACTGAAAGTCAGACTAGGGGAGACTTCTGGAAACAGCAGAGAGAATGAGACACTGTAGGAATGACTGTTGACGTTTCGGAGGTACAGAACAAAATGATCGTCACTTCTAAAGACCGGAGAGAGAAGTTCTTAAATGTAGGAGTTTGCCGTGACATTTCTTAGAAGCACTTAGCCATTACTTTAGGAAGTCCGAGCCTGGGATAACAAATGCATTGGCATATTGACTTAAACAGAGGATACAACTTTCTCAATCCCTCGGGCCATTACCAACACTTCATTAAGGAACACCCCCAGCATCTGCAGGAAGGATCAGGAAGAACCATCTCCTCTGGTAAGCTCACCTTTTAGCTTTTGCTGAGATGGGCACCAAGCTTCTCTTTCCTGATCAGACTCGCTGCATAGGGGATCTGCAAGACAGAAGCAAACAAGACCATACTTAATGGAGAACCATCATGGCCCCTAACAACTCGAATGCCAGTGGATCTTCCCTGCTGAGAGCCCCTCTGCTCAGATGTGTGAGGCTGCCAAGCTGCCCAGGTACAGCACGGAGTCTGCCTGCAAAGTGTGGCAAGGACAGAACCAGCAATCACACACCGGGTTGTTGCTACAGCTAATCACTTGAAAAGGTTTTAAGGTCTCTGTGTTTAGCAGTATGGTATCATTGTTATTTGAAAACCGAATTACAATGTTGACATCGGTCCAAGGTCACACAAGATGAATGCGATTGCAGACTCGTTCAAGATAATCATGCAGTTTAATTAGAGTGTTTTCTTTATAAAACTGTCATTGTGGAGCACAAAGAAGTCTAAGCATAAATTATTACTTTGGGTAAACTCTCAATTACTGATGAAGGGAATTAGAAACAAGTGCACTGAATGGGAGGCGCGACCCGAGAACTCTGTCCGGATGGACTTGGAAAGCGGTTCTGAATGGTGGATTGTGAATGAAAGCCTACCACATTTGATACGCGACATTTCATTAGAAAGTTCAAATGCCCGAGAGAGACACATGCATTATTTACATTCGCTTTCCTGCTAACCTGGTCAGACAGCTCTGCCATTGCTTTATTCTAACCCTGGCCAAGCATCTCTGTCATTGTGTTACCTGCTTGCATCAATAGGAGGTTAACTTTAGGACTCTAAATTTGCATCTTTGTTACACTTGAGGGAATATATATTCAGCCCTTTTTGATATTTTATTTATTTCTATTTTACTTTATGGTTGTTGTGTCTGTGTTGTATATCTCTAAATCAACTGTATGCAGTGCTGTGGGAGCCGGAAGTGGATGTCAGATCCCCTGGGATTAGGATTGGGTTATGCTGTGACTTGAACCTGGGTCCTTTGGAAGAGCAGCAGTGATCTTAACAGCTGAGCCATCCCTCCGGTCTTTTAGAATGTAACCCAAAATATGACTGTTATACAAAATCAGTAAAGGAAAAAAACAATCATTTTCCTTCAATTAGATAATACTTCTCTCCTCCCCCCTCTTCCTTTCTTCTCTTTCTCCCTCATCTTCTTTTCTTTCATTTGTAGCTCAGGCTGAATTCACACTCGTGATCCTCCTGCCTCAGCCTTCCAAGTGCCAGAAATAGAGGTGTGCACCACTGTGCTTAGCTTTGGAATATTTTAATAATTCTGTGGAATATTTTAATAATTTGGACTTCCACCCCATAATTTTATTGGGTATTTGATTTGCTTTCTTGCTTCACTGGTCCACACATGAGCTTTTATTAACGGAGAGAGCCTGCGAGCTTACACTGACACGGTGGTTAAGACAATAAGCAGATAAAGCTTGTCACTTGAATCAAGCAGGATTTTAATTGACAAAAAGATGAAAACAAGCACCTCACCATGTCGACACACAACATATTGGATAAAGTGAAAGCAGCAGCATTGACATGAACGATTCACACGACAGCAGATAATGCTCGGCACTCTAATCTCATGTTTTAGGACGGGGTTAGGATCGTCTAGATAGCTATGACAAGCAGTTAGGTGGGGACCTATACCAGCTCTTTTTGCGGGAGGTTACATTATATCTGCTATTCACAGAGACAGATGAGGATTTCCCATTCTGCTCTGGCATCGACCAACACAGGTGGCCTCTCTCAGCTGCATGACAGGAGAATCTTCAATGGGATTTTATTATTTAGGGTAGCAAGATCTGATGTAAACCCCTGAGCGTGAGAGTTAATAGTGAGATGTGCTCGTCCTATCTTTCCTGCGCACAAAGGGCATTTAAAATGATGGTTAGCTGCTGCAGGATTTTGTAAGGGTCTGTTACATCCCAGGCACCGTCGGAGAGGCATTCACACTGCCTGGACCACTCACCAAAGTGAGTAAACCACATCCTGACCCGGGGAAAACCGCAGGAGTGATGATCATGCTTTTGCAGCCAAGTCACACGTCTCTCCTCTCACTGTCCCTCCATTCCTTCCCTCCCTTGCTCACATTTTATCTTAGCTAGAAAAATAAAGCGTGGGAGTGTTTCAAATAACTGCACCAGAGTCTTAAAGCTCCAGGTTAGAACTTAAACTGCCACAGAACGTTGTCCTCATACAAATGCTGGGCTCCACCTGTGTTTCCATGGAGCAAGGACGAAATGAAAGGCAGGCAGTAACAACGCAAAGAGCAAAAGCATCTGGGCCAAGCGTTACATGCTTTAGATTCCAATCCCTGAGTCATAAACGGTAAGTAAAGATGATCAAATGGGCCACTTGCTGCCTAGAGCTACGCTATTTTCCTGGTTCCAAGACACACTTTCCCCTGCACATTTTAACGTCTCTGGAATTGGTGGTATCTTAGAAATCGAGTTAGAAGTTTTTTTCTTTTTGAGTCATTAGGCAATGGTGCCTTGTACAATTAATCGATGGCTTCTATAAAACATAACATTACATTTACAGATGTCAGCAAATACTCCTGACTCGGGAGTTTCGTATTCTGGAGACTATGCTTAAGCTAGTCACTCCTGCGGACGTCTACTATAGAACTTACAAAGGCTTTCTTTTCATTTTTACCAGTGTGGAAATCACCAAGGCTTAGAAAACTTTGACATGTTACATTCTTTCTATCTTACCCAGCTGACCCTAATAGCTTCAAAGCAGTGGGGTCTCACCAACAAAGATTTCAGGTTTGTGTGGAGGGAGAGTAGGTTTGAGCTCAGATACTCAGATATCTCAAAGCTAGAAACTTGAGAAGAATGCCCCAGGATGGAAGAACAATGGAGCCATTGTCAGGACACAGGGCACTTGATTACCGGTGGAAAAAAGATGCATAGCATCAAAGTCTGCCTACTGCTTATAGAATCTGGCGGAAGCTTCTGTGGCAGTTCAGAGTTTTCATCAAGCCCAAAGCTTGCAGGGACCTTCTTACCACACGGTTAGTCACGAAAGCGGAGCTGCTTTACTAGCCCTGGAGATCTTTTTGTAAAAACACAAGACAGAAACTGTTCTATTCGCCTTTTAGGAAGAAGATAGGCAATGTAATTTAAAGAAATTTCTGGTTTGAGTCTGTGGACATTTTGTCAAGTTCCCATCTCAAAGAATACTGGACGCTGTCTGAGGAAAGACAGTTATCACTGGGAAGCTGTGTCCCTGCCTCACTGGTGCTCACTAAGGATAAGGGTTTACCGATCCTCCGCGAAGAGCTACCATGTTCCTCTCACAGGGAAGCGGTAAACTAAGTTTACAAGCCCACCACGAATGAATCGTTAATACTAAACTTATTGCTTGAACATTATTTTAATTCAAATCTTTTAATGGGGAAACTTGTGTCTCCTTGGTGGCATGTCACTGCAGCGTCCTGGAACAACAGCAGAGGGCACTTCAAGACTAGCACATCAGTCGTGTCTCTGCGTCTAGCAGGAGCTGCCAGGAAAGCTCAGGTGCTGAGTCTGGGCCTAGCCCTGGAACAGGAGCTCTGGACGGTAGTTGACAGCATCCCTGAGGAGCTCAGGGTTGGAAGAGTGTGCCTTGGGCAACCCTGCAGCGGTTGCATATACAGACGTACTTTCTTCAAGAATGATTGTCCAATTAGCAGTGAAGAAGCAAGCCAAGTTCTCGCTATAAATTATTACAAACTCCAGGACGTAGGTCAGTTTTAGTGGAAAGTTATGTGCTGAGTAAAACATCTTCAGTTTCTTTCCAGCCCTAATAGACGACAGATTTGACTTTTTAAAGCTGAATCGTAATTTACTGAGATGTGAGAAGTTCTTTGCCTTTTGTTATGCTAACACGTTTTTACAAACTTGCTAAATTTGAAAACGTTTGCATTTTATTCTCTGTTTTGTAGAAATAAATCTGGTTTAGTAAAGAAAACACTTAAAGGATTTGAAAGCTCAGATCAGGGAAGCCAGATTCTTCCTCCCTCCCTCCCTCCTTTCCTTCCTTCCTTCCTTCCCCTCTCTCTCTCTCTCTCTCTCTCTCTCTCTCTCTCTCTCTCTCTCTCTCTCTCTTTCCTTCTTCCTTTCGTGCACACAGCTAATAGAAAAATTCAAATTTTAAGTATCGTTTTAAGAGTTAGCTTATGGCCATTTACAAATTGTAAGTAACCTAATTCTGCATGCGTTTTAACATTAGCATTGCAGTAAATGCACATCCACTTCTAAATGCGGAAGGAGGCTCCATCATTTGACTGTACAACCACTGCATGTGTATATTCAACAAACTGGAAAAAGAAGACACAGAAACTGTAGTCAGCGGAGGACCTAAAACTGTAGGAGCCAAAAAAAAAAAAAATTCATGACTTTCCTTTTTTATGGCAATGATACCTAAATGTTTCCCTTGTATGTATTCTGAATAGGAACACTGTGCAGCAATACAGAATAAAGGTGCTGTGCATCTGCATGAACCATCACCAAATATGATGGTTTTAAATATTTTAATTCTCTGGGATTGAAAGACAGGCTAGGTTGTTACTTCACCTAAGGGAAAGAGCGTGCATTCTGCGATTCTAGGCTGTGTAGACTTTGAATATGAAATGGAGCAAGGTGTTTGCTTTGTCTGTTACCAGGGAGCACAGTTCATAGCCACATTGACTGACTGAAGAAGAGACCATCCCACTAACATGCCGTGAGAGCAAACCAAACTGTGCCACTTTGCAGCTCCTCGCTCATCCTCAGAGATCCTCAGGCGCTTCGCAGATATGCAAGGCGGCATAAGGAGCTAGGAAAATAATTGTTCAAACGACATTGCATCTGTTGTCTCCTTTCTAAAAGTAAACAGAAGAATAAAAACAAAACAAAACAAAAAACAGACCCTTCCTGCCCAAAAGCAAGTCTGACACCAGGCTTATTTTGTTCCGCTATTTTGAGAAGGGCCTTGCTATTCCACTGGCCACTCATACTGCAGTTCACGTGACTTTGGATTATAATACAATCCTGTCAGCTCACTTTTGGGAGAGCTGACACTAGGGGAATGGGCCTCGAGTCCAGGTTGGTTGGTAGACCTTCTAGCGTGTCTGCTAGTGCCAGGCAGGAAGTAATAACAGATGAGCGAGCTCTCTGGAATTCCCATCCTTTACTGGGGTGTGGAGAGCATGTGAGGACATTAGGACCAACCCAGGAAACTCTGAGAAAGAATGAAAAAGAATGGCTGTATTGTGCGGGATTGGGCTGGGGTGATTAGTGCAATGAAATGTCCGATTCAAGTGTTGAAGGCTGTACACTATGCCGAGTGTTGGAGGCAGCTCCATAGCCCTGGGTGTCTTATTGTAAGGGACCCAAAATAGAGGGGATAAGGAAAAATAAGTCATGTTTGTTTCATTAATTTTCAAGTTGCTTGCCTACAAATGTCTTTGTGAATTTCAAGAATTATATTGTACCCAAAGGAGTGTGTGTGTGTGTGTGTGTGTGTGTATGTGTGTGTGTGCATGGTTCATGTGTATTGGGGAGGCGTTGGCTCTCCCAAACTGTTTCATTAACCCCAGGAGCCTTTTGCTACCTAGTAGGGCGTGACTAAATAGCATTTGCATGTTTAGTAATAGCAACTTGTATCTTTCTTGAACGCAGTACATAGAAAGATCTGATCCACTTTCTCTTCTAGCAATAGTACAGGCTTGTTATATACCAGTCTTTCCTCTTTTACTAGAGAAACCAACTGTCAAGAGAAACTAAGACATTAAAGTTACATGGGTGGCATTAAAAGGGGGCCCTGGAATAAGGGCCTAACTCCTGTCCTAACGCTCATTTTGTCCTATTCACAGCCACCCTGAAATTTCAATTCTTGTTTGTTTCTTGGATGGCAATTTCTGTTTTAAAAGCCAGAAAAGGAAAAAAAAAAGATACCATAAGCAGATTAACTCAGACCTTAACATCCTGCCCCACCTGCCTCCAGTCTTACACTGACATTCTTCCCCGGAGGGAGAAAATGACCAGCATGTTCACTGTAAAGAATTTTAGCTGTTATTATCCAACATCAATGGCTGAGAATAGTAGATACATTTATTTTTACCCTCTGTGTGGAATATATTATCAATCAAGAATATCCTCAGCTTCCCAGTGGATTTAGGTGTAATCAAAACCAGCACACACACACACACACACACACACACACACACACACAGATGCACACACACACACTCCCACCACCACCACCAAAAACCCACAGGAAGACCCTGCCTAAGCATTATCTGGCATAAAGGTTTTCTAAACCTGGAGCTATTAATGAGAACCCGAGACCAGAGAAACCACAGTGGGGGTGTCACACAGTTATTATAAACCCCACTTTTAGCTGAGACCCTCATTCAGAAAATGTAATGAAATCCAAGGTTGCTTAAAAGTACTCCCAGGAATCTCTGTGGACATGGGCATGCTTCCTCCTTCCATATAAGGAAACAGCACTAACCACTTCTTCAAATAATCCTGACAAAAACTGCATCTGGCTCTTAAGACACTTTAGACATGCTCAGTGGTCTAAGGGTAGAAAGAGATCAGTGAAACACAATATCAAAAACCCAAATTATGACAACCGCATTTCCAGAGATCAGCATCTTTACCCAGGTGTTTAAAAATAATCTCAAAGATATTCTGTATAAATTATTTCCTCTATTGCTTGCTCTTTGGAAAATGAAGGATCTTGGGAGCCTGATTTAAAATCTAGGACTTATACTAGATGTGTCTGCGTGGGACGGAACAGTGAGGCATTTGGAAAACAAAACCTCAAAACCAAATCTTCCTGACTGTTGCTCTTTCCCATTTAAAGAGATCACTTTGCGACAGGATGAGGATAGAGAAGAGCCCTTCGTTTGGAAATGATTTGCTTCTTTTCATCCACCCTTGAGTGCAGGTAATTGGTTAATTGTGTGCATATTCTGCTCTATTGACCATGGAGGGCCTGGCTGGTAGAAGGTGCAGAGGGCAGGAGCTGTGTCCCTTCTGTGAGTTCCTGTTTCGTCCCCACATCGTGCCTGCTAGCTTGCAGCGTGAAAGGGTGCTCCATACCTCTGATTTGCCCATGGAGGCGATGCACACATGGGAGGTAGTTACAGATGGAAGAAACACACTGACACATCTGTTTACTCTGGCTCTACGTAAATCCCTTGGTAATTAGCATCTCAACCAGCGGAGAGGTAAGTGGACCAACAGTGTGGCGTGCATTGAGGGCTTTGAAAACAAACCAGCCACCTTACATGTGTCTATAAGCAGAAACGGCTCTTACAATTTGTAACTGTTGCACCATTTCTTCTCGGTAAGCCAGCTCCCTTTTCATCTGATCCTGGAAGTTATCTGGGGAAGAGAGAAACAGAAAGGAAATTAATGCTAGTGCAGAAGCCACGTTTAGTGTGCAGTTGATCCTCCAAATCCTAGACTCCTGGTGCTGTGGATTGAACCAACCTCAGATCAACAACATGACACTGGATCTGTAACAAGGAGGGTGGAGTAACATCCACCCACATGAGCCTGTATCAGTGATGGAGACATTCAGAGCAGAGTTTCTAAGGCCTTCTCTACTGAGGACCCCGTAGGGCCCCTTTCACCTGAGAAACTTCTGTTGTGACCCAGATATATAGGTATATAAATTAGGTAGACAAGCCAAATACTGATGATATATAAATACATAAACTATAAAGAAGTTTAAATTATATCAACTCTGTGGTATACCTCTAACTTCACAATTTATTAGTGACAAAATCAAACCTGCTCCATATATAGGTGGATCTATATGCTGGTCTAGCTTTATGTACAGTCAAATGCTGGCAGAATATCTGATACTGTATGATATCCTCAGCACTTTTTATTTGACTGACATTCTGATCTCGTAATTATCAATACTGAGAATGTGGTTTTTACATAAACATGGGCCACAAAATGGCAGATGTATGCTTAGGAAGCTGTTGGAAATTCTATCCTAATCCCAAACCAAAATTCATTTATTTATTATTTTAGGAAACCCAGGACAGCAACTCAAACAGCAGTTTTTAAAAACCAAACATCCTTACACAATATAATCAAAAGACACATTAGATTGATCTTCATATGATGGAGAATGATGATAGGGATGTATAAAAAAGATGCCTTCGAGATTAAAGGCACTGACTGCTCTTCCAGAGGCCCTGGGCTCAATTCCTAGCACTCACATGGCAGCTCACAATTGTCTGTAATTTCAGTTCAAGGGGATCGCACATCTTCTGGCCCCCACTGGCATTTGACATGTAGTGCATAGACATATATGTAGATGAAATACCCACATATGTAAAAATAATTTAAATTTCTGTAACTAAACCATTTTGCTTAAAGAGCCAAAGCTTTGTATGGTAAAAATGAAATTCAAACCATGCAGTTCCTGAGCCGAGGTGTTCCTGTAGCGTTCCTTGGCGCTGCATGACTTGGTCCGCGGTAGTGGTTGAGTCGTGCTACATGACAAGGACAAGTCCTGCCCCAAATGCCTTGGATTCATTATGCACTTGATTTTGAATTAGCTTTTGCTCATGTAATGTTCAGAAACCTTTTACTGTTGCTCCCAATTGCGTGACTCCCACGCTCACGCATGTGGCCCCGAGTGAGGGTTGTGACCGACAGTTTGGTGTATCAGGTAAGGTCTAAAGTATGTGGGAGAATGTCCATGGGTTATATGAGAACACTAAGCAATGCTATAGGACACTGGCACCACCATGGACTTTTGTTATCTGCAGAGAGTTCTGGGGTCAATCTGCCATGGGTACGGAAGGATGACCACATCTGAAAAAATATGACTGACAGCGCTCTAGAGTCTGCTACCCCTTTGAGGCCTCTCCTGTCTTTGCCTCTCCTCTCTTGGCCTCTCCCCTCCTGTTTCCTTTTCTTTTTAAGGCAAGATCTCACTGGATAGCCCTGGCTATTCTGGAACTCTCTCAGTAGATCAGGATGACCTTAAACTGTTGCTGATATTTCTGCCTCTCAAGGGCTGGGGTTGCAGACACATGCCACAAGTCTGTTTCTTTTCTTTCCTTGTAAGCAAACGATTTAGTTACTTGAAGATATATTCTCAACACTGTAACTTGATTAGACTGCGCAGGAAATTCTGAGACGTAAGAGCAGGTCATTCCTTTTACAGTACCTCATCCTCCATCGAGTCTATTTCCTTGCATGTAAGAATCACTCAGAAATGAGCAGGGAACTTGGGTTCTCCACTTATGCGAGGCATGGCGTGGAAGGCACCTACAGTCTGCAGCGCTACAGCAGAAGGGATGCAGGTCATAGAGCTAACCACAGAGAACACTGAGAGCTGTGTAAGACATGGAAAATGGTTGCCCTGCTCCCGTGCAACTTAGCGCCCCAGGCTGACTCTACAAACAGCGAGCCTTCTCACCCCATGCCAGCCTTGCTGTGGTCTTCTTTGGTCTCATTAGGGCTATAGTCTTGGCCACAATCTGAGGAAAGGGGAGCTTTAGGAGACACTGCTATAAGTCAGGTGGAGGTGGCACACACTACCATCACACCTTTAATCCCAGCACTGGGAAGGCAGGGGCAGACAGATCTCTATGAGTTTGAGGCCAGCCTGGGCTACAGAGCGAGTTCCAGGACAGCCAGGGCTACACAGAGAAACCCTGTCTCAAAAAGCAAAAAGAAAAGAAGAGAGACTGCTATGTAAAATAGTATCGATAGTCTATGTGTTAGTTATTTTAATTTTACATAAATGACTTCCAAACCTACAGCACAGCATGGCATGCTCTCCACGTGGTGTTTTTTAAAGTGCAGTCTTAAAAACTTAGCTCTTTCCCCTTATAAAAGAAAGGAGCATGGATTCATACTGCACTTGTGACCACAGGCAGAAGCTTGGAGAAACCAGAAACCACCAGCAACTTTTCCTTTCTTCTTTCTTTTGCCTTTTCAGTCAAACAGTGAGCTTCTGTGCTCTCCCTCCTCCACCACCTCCTCCTCCTCTTCCTCTTTCTCTCCCACCTCCTTTTCCTCATCCTCCTCCTCTTTCTCCTCCCCTCCTCTTCCTCCACCTCTTCCTCTTCCTCAGCCTCCTCTTCCTCCACCTCTTCCTCCTCTTTCTCCCCCACCTCCTCTTTCTCCCCCACCTCCTCTTCCTCCTCTACCTCCTTTTCCTCCTCCTCCTCTTTCTCCTTCCCTCCTCTTCCTCCACCTCCTCTCCCTCCTCCACTTCCTCTTCCTC
>JAQHUG010000004.1:13197439-13210269 GCA_028555095.1 Dicrostonyx torquatus
AGGGGTCAGTGTGGGGAGACTTTACAGTATAGGGGTCAGTGTGGGGAGACTTTACAGTATAGGGTAGAGGGATCAGTGTGGATAGATGGTAGGGAGTCTGGAGGGAGGGAGTTCCAGAGCAGAGAGGTAAACAGCACCCTAGAGAGGCTGGGGGGTGGGTGGAGCACCACAGGTGGCTTGGCTGGCTGCAGCAGAGGGCAAGAAGGAAATTTCCAGAATTCTGCTGCCCTGAAACCACTCTCCAGTTTTCAAACAGACATTGTGCTCCCTGTCTCTGGATCCTTGTTCCTGCTGGGGTCTACCCTTACAGCAAGTACCTCCACTGGCCTCCAATCCCAGTTCAAATACCTCCTTCCTGTAAAAGTCTTCCAATTTTCTCCACTCTCCTGCCAGAATCAGTTGCCTTGCTTTTGGACTCTTCCAGGTAGCTGCCCAAACCGCTACTAACATCTCCATAATATGTCTCACCAGTGGGGACGCATCCACCTTCCAGTTCGCTACCTACTGAGTTCGTAGGACAGAAAGGTAAGTTTTAAATTCTTTAAAAATCTCCAGGCCCACAGCAGTCCTCAGCAGGCGTGAGGGCGAGTGATGAAATGGAGCAGAGGACCAGGCTTGGGCACCGACGGTGAACGCCCTGCTCTGGGGCCTTGGGCCTTCCTGGAAGGAACGGGGTGGGGATATGCCACTAAGGAATATTCTTACTCTAGCATTTTAAGATCTGATGACAAAGCAGACTGATTTGTTCAGGGTCCAAGCACCCTTCCTGCCAGGAGGGGTTGATTCTGATACGCTCTGATGACAATTAAAAGTAAGGGCCCTGTGTGAGAAGTCAGGAGCCACCGTCTGGGCACCAGGCAACAAGAGAAGCAGCTCCCACCACAAACCTCCCTGTCTCCATGCCTTCTCCCACAGACGGACCTCCACAGTAGCCACCGTGTTTCCAGACACAGAGTTTCATTCTGACTCTCCTCACAGTAGACCCCTCCTTTCATCAGCCGATCTGCCTAGAGGGGTAAGAGGGAGGGATGAGACTAGGGGGCAGCTAGAAGTTGGTCACCTCTTTCTGTCCAATGATCTCCCTAGAGGAGTAAGTGGGAGGGGCAGGGCTAAGGGGCAGCCAGGAGCTGGTCACCACCTGGGGCATTTCCCTGGATCCTGGGAAGTTCCAGGGGGGTGAGGTGGAACAGTCAAGGGCAATTTAGACCTTCCCTAACTCACAATCAATGCTGACCATGAAGCAATGAATACAGTTCCTTGAAAAACGGGGGCACCAAGGGTTAGAGAAAGGGTGGCTGCTTTTCTTAGATTGGAGTGGGAAAAGTCATCAATGGCAGAAGGTCAAGAGCAAAGTATTTGGTGATCTTTTTGTTTTATTTTGTTTGAAACCAAGTCTAGCAGTTTAGGCTAGCTTTGAAATCATTAAATAGCTGAGGCTAACCTTGGTCTTCTGATCCTCCTGCTTCTAGTGCCCCAGGGCTGAGATTATAAGCACGTGGTACCACACCCAAGACTGATGGATTTGATTAGCCAGAAATTGAAAACTTCAGTTTGAGAACAAATCATACATTGAACTTCCCACAAAACACCATAGTTAACATTTAAAGATAAATTTAAGGACTATTGGTTACAGGTCAGACAACTAATATTTTATTATTTGATGGAATTCTGCATGGAGGAACTGTATGTATCTCAGGGTAGAATGCTTAACTAACAGGCGTTTTTGGTTCCTTCCTTAGTATGGAAAAAAGAAAAAAAAATTCCTACACCCCAATAACAAAGTAACACATTAAAAGAAATGTGGGAAGACGCAGTGTAGCGAAGGTTCACAAGTCACTTAGAAGATGCTGTGGTCAGTGTGCTGGCACGGGAAGATAAGAAGATAAAAAAGAAACATACTGCACGAGGAACCAAGGACAGGAAGACAGACCAGCGCATCCCTTCTGGAAAAGGACTTGAAGATAGATATTAAGAGGCTTCAAGTCCATTCCCATCAGCAGGGCAGTTTATCTGGGAACCTCACAAAGAGATAATCGTGTCCTGTGCAGACTTATCTGCAATGCCACCCCTCATCTGAAACTCCGGACAAGATTTGGTGTCCAATGTATGTTTCACGCTCCTTTAAAAAAAAATCATTTCTTTTTTTATTTTTTTTATCATTTATTTTTTAATTTCAAATATGTGTACTATATTTATATTATTTCCTCTCCAACTCCTCCCACACAGCCTCATCCCCCCAAATTAATTAATTTTCATTAATATATATTACATTCTTTTTTTTTTTTTTGGTTTTTTGAGACAGGGTTTCTCTGTGGCTTTGGAGCCTGTCCTGGAACTAGCTCTTGTAGACCAGCCTGGACTCGAACTCACAGAGATCCGCCTGCCTCTGCCTCCCGAGTGCTGGGATTAAAGGCATGCGCCACCACCGCCCGGCTATATTACATTCTTTAATATATATATTTTTTCTTTAACACATACAATGGATTAATATATAAAACAGCCTGCTGAGTCTATTTAGTGTTACTCACATGTATGTTTTTAGGACTGACCACTTGGTATTAACTAATTAGGGGGTTCATCTCTAAAAAGATATACTATATTTTTAATAGAAAGACTGAAAATACTAAACTGTTAACTTTCTTGGGGGTGACTAGGTAACATGATTATTAGTGACATTCTTCTCTTCCCTTTGTATTTCTGCCTAAATTTTTCCGTGATAAACATGTGTATGACTTCTGAGATTAAAAGATTGCCAGTTTGAAAATGAAGCATGTTTTTAAAATGTTGTTGTTTCTAACCACTGAGGAGGACTAACTGGAGAGGAGAACTCACCAAGCTTACTCCTCCAGTGAGAGGCAGCTGAGAAGGGCACTGTGGAGCTCTGTGCCAGCCAACATGGCGGCAGGGCTCCGCATGAAGGCCGAGAACACCTTGGAAGCGCGGTTTTCCCGACAACAACAGAAAGTGTACGGTGTGCATTCCTGGGACCGTGAGCCAGAAAAGAGCACCATCTGGTACATCTGGTACATCTGGCACATCTGCCTACTGGAAGGCCCTGCTCACAGAGTAGTGGGCATGTGGCTCATTATCTTTACCTTTTGTCACGGTTCGCAAACAACTCTGGGAACTTTTGATCTGCTGGTATTTGGAAGTTCTCTCCTATGCTCACTTTCAGAGGAGACCACAAAAGGAGGGAGGCGTGAAGGTGGGGAATCACTGAGTGCAAAACCAAGCCTCATAAACAAGTCACAGAGAATGTGGACCGTATGATTTATGTAGGAGGCAGTGAGTTTGTTTTCAGTAGGAAATAATCATGGGGCTGTGGGGATGTCCAGTGGCCAATGGTTACCTTGTGACGTGAGTTCAGCCCTCAGAAACCATGTAAAAATGCTAGGCATGGCTTCATAGATATGTAATCCTGTGTTGGGGAGGCAGAGGCAGGAGGATCTCTGGGACTGGCTTGTTAGCCAGTCTGTCTTGTCTAATTGGTGAATTTCAGGCCAATAAGAGACCCTGTTCCAAAGAAAAGAAAGGGCTTTCCCAAGAAATGACAACCAAGATTGTCTTTTGGCTTCCACAGTGTGTGTGTGTGTGTGTGTGTGTGTGTGTGTGTGTATACATATGCTCCTGCTTGCTCATTTGCCTACCCTTCTCACACACACACACACACACACACAAAGAAAAAAGAAAAATAAAAAAAATAAGTAACCAGAAAAATGAACATGAAGAGTGATTCTTTATGAGAATCTAAAATAAGGGCACTCTGGATGAATTCTAACCCCCACAAAACTCTGTTCATTAACACCCCCTAAGGAACTGATCTACCTGCTCACTCTCTTCTCTGAAAGGCTATGAGTTTGTCTTTAAACCCGAAGAAACCAGAACCAGCTCATCAGTCCAGCTGAGCCACCTGGGCTCAACAGCCTTTGCTGAGCCAGTACCTTCCTTCAGGGTCAAAACGTGACTCAACCACGTCCTAAGAGCAGTCTGAACCCACAACACACCAGAGTCGAAGGCAGCCACAGAGGAGAGCTGAGGGGAAAGTCATGAAGAACACCAGAGAGACACACTCAGGACTCCTCTAGGGAAGGGTGTCAGGGTGGGGAGGTGTCCCACTGTGCCACAGACGGGGAGGAGGACCTGAGAGGGGAGGCCAGGGAAAGGAAGAGGAGGGGCCGTCTCCGTGGCCACTGGAGCAGAGAGGGGAAGAGGTGGAAATGTGCCAAGGAAGATGGTGCCAGGTGGGGGCTTTCCCAGGCAGGCGCTACTGTAGACGCTTAAATAAGCAGAGGGATCGAAGACAGCTTCTTGCGTGCAGAACTTGGTGCAGAAGGTGGTGTTTTAGGGAATGAGAGGGTTGGAGTGGAGAAGGAAGGCGGTGGGCACAGAGCATCCATTTACTGCTGTACAATTGGAAAAGAGTCTGAGGAATCGTGCCTCGGGCAAGCAAGAGGGTATGCTGCACCCAAACCTGGACCCTCCCTCGTATCCTGTTCTCAGCCTGCTCTAGTGACCATGTGCCTGGCATTGGGATTCTGTCCTCCTCCAGTGTTTCCCCAGCAGGGCCAGGCAGGTGCGCACATGAATTTCAGTTCTGGAAAGCCCTTCTCAACCCAGGGTGGGATTAGCATGCTACCCCACCCCCAGACTCCTGCTCTCCTCCAAGGATGCAGGCTCCTCCTTCTCCCCCCCTCCCCGTCCTCCTTCTTCACTTCTTTCTTCTCCTTCCTCCCTTTCTTTCTCCCCACCATCTCTTCTTCCTTTTTCTCTTCTCCCGCTGCCTCCTTTCTCGTTCGCTCTCACATCATCTATTCACTCTGCGTCCAGGACTCATTTCTGTGACTCTGCTCAGCCCTCAGAACCACACAAAGACTGCCCAGCCCAACGTTTAGAAACGCTCCACGCGGTCGAGTCTCCCCTCCTCACCCTGCCTCAGCCTCACCACCTGGTACTACAAATGACAGCTATTGAACACCTCACTTGAGTCAAGTGGACGCATAGAACTTTACATGGATTGTGTCATTTAGTTCTTTCATCCCGTGGGGTAGGAATTATCTGCCCCAGTTAGCAGCTTCTAAGGTCAAACAACCTGTGAGGAGAAGCTTGCTCGGGTCTGGTAGATTTTTAGAACCTGCATTCCTAATGGAAACACCCTCCAGATTCCCAGTGCTTTAAAGCACCAAGATATTCTCTCTCTCTCTCTCTCTCTCTCTCTCTCTCTCTCTCTCTCTCTCTCTCTCTCTCCCTCCCTCCCTCCCTCTCTCTCTCTCTCTCTCCTCCCCCCTCAACATAGTTTCTTTGTGTAACCCTAGCTGTCCTGGATCTCACTATATAGACCAGGCTGGTCTCGAACCCGGAGATCTGCCTGCCTTTGCCTCCCGAGTGCTGGGGTTAAAGGCGTGCACCACCAAAGATCTGTCCCCCTTTGGAAAAGGCTTTTCAGACTTCTTGCAGAGTCTCCTGCACTTCCTCCAGGTCTGGCTTTCCAGAGTTTAGATTTTCCCTCCTCACCAGTGAAGGCTGAGTCTGTATGCTGGCCTCACTCAGTTATTCTTAGTTAACAAGCACGTAATACATATTTACTGTTTTCATCGTGCGAAACTACCTTTTATTTTTGGTGTGTCTAAATGATGCATTATTCAAAGTTGGGTACACACACACCACTTTCTTGGGGGAGTGGAGCAGGCTGCAGATTTCCAAAACTGGAAAATGTTGCTTATTGAAATATTTTATATGTGTGGCATTCACAGGCTGACTCACATCAGCTCAGATCAAAACGATGACATCCAGGCCTAGTTTTTTCGTTGTAGGGTTTTTTGCTTTTTGTATGATGGTGGGGACTGAACTCAGGGCTGAGTTATGCCCTAGGCCAGTCTAACATTGTTTTAATGACATGGTTTGTGTTAGAGTAAAGGGCAATGTATAAGTATATACATCACTGTGAGTTACTTAATCCCTTAAATGATTATTAATTAGCTGTTACCCATAGAAGAAATTATGATCACACTGGCCTCATGGGGAATTGCGAAGGTACTCTGGGTCTTCCCTGAACTTGAACTCACTCTGCTAGATTTTAAAGCAGCGATTCCCCAACTCCACACTAGATAAGCCTGGCTGTGTGTGCTGTGGAGACCACGAGTGACATTCTTTCTCAAGCAAGACCCCTAGAGCTTCATGCAGCTTCATGCAGTTTTGTGATGTCCAGATTAACCACAGGAGACATGCTGACATTTTAAAGAATTGTCTCAGAAAAAAAAATTGAAGTTTGCATCATATAAAAAATACTGGGGTTGGAGAGCTGTCTCAGTGGCTAAGAGCATGCACTGCTCTTGCAGAGGACCAGTTTGATCCCTAGTACCCGTGTTGGGCAGCTCACAACTGCCTATTAACTCCAACTGCAGGGGTGTCTGATATCTCTGGCTTCCTACATTCACGTGCACATGCACAGGTACACACACACAAACACACACAGATACACAGACACACAACACACAGAAAGAAACACATACAAAAAAAATAAAATAAATCTTAAAAAAACGTCCGCCTGCCATTTTCTTTCTCACTTTCCTTTCTCTGAAGAGGGGAATCCAACTAAACACAACTTGAGAAACAACTCCCAAGATCACTCCTACTGCTCACGGCAGGTGAAATTTCCAATTTTCCACGCACACCTACCATGAAGCCTTTCTGAGATTCTACGGCTCTGGGAGCAAAGCGGTAACCTGGAGGCTGCCAGGCTTTCTGGTTCCCACTGGAATGGAATTTCGCAGTAAAATGGATTGAGAGTGTAAAAATACTAAAATGATATCGATTTAATTATGGTAGTGCCCTTTAACCCTGGGCTTGCTTTCCTTGGTTTTGCTTATACAAGGTCAAGTGTGGCCTAAAAATATTTACTGGAAAATTCTAGAAATAAACAATTCATGAATTTTAAATAACTTTTATTATAGTATAGATGGTCATAATTGTTCTATCTTTGTCCTTGGTTATTTTTACTAATCTCTCACAGATTAAGCTTTGTCACAAGAACGTGAGCAGCAGGGAAAAAGGGTACAGAGAAGGTTTGCAACTATCTGCGAGTTTCATGCACCCAGTGGGATGCCAGGCGAAGCCCCTCAAAACAAGGGGCAGCTAGTGTGGCCCTGAGATTGTTCAGGTCTTCATGTTTATACATATCACTCACATCAGCTGCTAACCGGGGCTATCTGAGAATGAAGGGTAATTGCCCCCTTTTCTCCTATCCAGAAAGTAACAAATGCCAAGGGATCAATATATGCTAAAATACATAATCTGGACATATTTGAATATGCGAATCCATTTCATACTGAGTCTTTACATACATATTTTAAAATGCACAGACACAGCTACCCATATATCAGAACATAAGTAGCAAATTATTTTGAGTCAATTCAAAGCACAGATAAGGGGTTAACGGGTATGACTATGATCCCAGCACAGCGTGGGAAGGCTGCGTGGGCATTGTACTTAGCCACTTCCGGCTTCCACGCACACTCTTCAAGCTAACCGTAGAGATTCCAGCAAACACCACACATGGAATGAAAGGAAAGGAATTCCTTACTGAACACCGGGAAGGATGTATTTCCTTTCAACACTTGGAACTCTTGCTCCAGTCGTCTCCGTAAGTCTATTTGCTCAAACAAAACCTTCTGGAGTTCTTCTAGCAGAGAAAGGAAGAAGCACAGTTTTACTAATCTTTACAAACAACTCTCCGGAGAACTGTTACACAGGGCAATTTGTTATTATAAGACAAAAATATTTTACCAGTTTAAAAAATGTTGCATAGACACAGGATAGATTTTGTGCAGAAATCCATGAATATAAATCAATGTAATATATTATTTTAAAGTATCATATTACAGTGTCATGTATTGATTGATATGTATGCATTAATCTCAATTATATCCACCCAATGGTCCATATATTATTCATATGTTGCTTGTCAAGCTTAAAATATGGTGCAGAACAAAAATATCTTCTTATTATCTCTGTACTCTTTCAAAGCTAAGAGAAGTATACAACATTCAAACTCGTATTTACCTTTCCCCATATTTTCTACGTCCTTTTTGAGTGAATGAGGTGAATTGGTTTCTTGTGTGTGTTCACCTTTAAAAAAAAACAGGGAAAAATATTAGTTTGCATGGCTTACCTTCCCCCAACTTTTCTTTGTATTTATTTATTTTACATCTAGAGAAAGCGTTTATTTAATATAACCTGACATTAGGACTAATGCTAGTCATAGGACTAAATGCTATTGCTGTGAATGGGCACCACGCCTCTGATTCATAGAAGCCCTCTAGGAAATGAGAGCAGAGCCTATATGGCTCTTGGAGAGTAGGATCGCTGAAGTGAGGACACCTGCTCTCCCTGGAAGGCCCTTGAGAGCACAATGGGCAGAAGCTTCCTAAACTTTTGGGCCCCCTAAATTTGGGACAGCAGAAAAGAAAGCGTGGAGAGTCCTTGACTTGTCTTAGTCCTGTTCCTGGAGGGTTTCCTGGTCATCGGTAGCTGGCTGGAAAGAAATGCATGCTGCAAGCAGAGGTGTGAAGTGTAACCTGTCTGCTAGTTTGCAAATATTTACTTACTTAGCCATAGTCCCTTAACTACTCATTTGGAACCAATAAAAATGATCCCGAGAGCCGTGGGAGCTGAGGGTGGAGCCCAGGAGGGAAGCACAGACTTGTCAGCACCAGGCCTCTGCTTCAACACCTCCCCCCTCCCCCCCAGCTCCTGAGCCAAACTAAATAAGCCAGCCATCTAGATCATGAATGAAGGTTGGACTGTTCGTGATTTGCCATGTGCTAACTGGAACAACGGCAAACTAAATAGTGCATTCGCTACAGTGAGTTGTGTCTTCAAGCATCAGAGAACCCAAATGCATCAGAGGTTTAACCCATTCATTCAGCCAATTAGATAACTGTGTTTTCAAATTCCATGGTAATGTCTGTGACAGCCACATGGCTGATTAAGCTTCTACTTTCGTCTAAAGAGGTGTGCTCAAGCCGGTAATGGTTCTCCAAGAAGGTTTTATGGATCCCCCCACCCCCCGCACTGGTTCCCAGAGGTGAGGCACCTCCCATATGCCTGCAGATCCGGGGCATGGGGTTTTGCCTAACCCCTCTTTTTCTTCACTCACTAGGCCAATGCTGCTGGGGGCAAAGGCCCTGTTTCTTCTCATAAATTCTAAGTCATGGCTCCAGCCAGAATGTATCATTTCAATTCTCTTCTCGCTATTTATTCCCTCAGATAGAAAGGGAGTGTAATGGCCCCCGGGCACGTGTTGGAATACTGGAAGACCTCACTGCCAAGTTAAAATTTCTGTAAAAGACGAACAGGATTTCTTCATAAAGTAGCAACCTATACCATGGATGGACATCTACATTCTACATGCTAACTCTCTGGAGTGTGTGAAGGTGCACACGGATACACTTGCTTCTCTTTAAAGGACTTATATGTAACTGACTCATACATTTAAATTTTTCCAAGAAGACGCATACTTAGGGGTGGGGCCTATTACATCCGTCACACCCCCGTGTTCCTTAATGGAAGGCTTTCTCTAACAATAGAACCTAGTCACACAACTTCATTCCGATACATCTTGAACATGACCTCTCTCTATAGCTTCAGGCGCACCCTGGAACCTTGACAACCTGGTTTCCTTCTCTTTGCGGTGAGGAAAATACCTGTGAAGCATCCTGATTCGAGACCTCAAAAGAATCTCTAGGAAATCCGATCCTCTACTACAAAACTAATAGGTTGATAACAAACCATTAATATGCAAACCGCGCATGATGGTGTTTGAAACAAAGATAAATGCGTGCTAGGCGCAGCTCTGCCTGTTTGCATCAATTGACCAGTACAGAAGTTCCCTCCTGATGCATGCTGAGTCCGCACAGAGAAGAGCTAGCAGGTGCCTGCCTCTGTGCTTGCTCACGTGCGCTGCGACGACACTGTCCCATTCTACAACGTTCTCAATCTAGCTTTCAAAATGTGGCTTCGACGGGACGTGAAACCACATCTAGAAGCCACGTTCTTACCATGTTGTAGACCAGGTTTTTGGTTCCTTGATATATCTCGAGAACTGTTTATCTTGTATTACATTCCAATTGGATGAATACATTTAAAAATTAAGATAGATATAGCTATGTTCCCTTTCCCCTTTGAAATTACTAGCATTATATTCACAGAATACCCCTAAATCAATAGCTAATAAATGGAAAAATACTGACTACAGGAAAATCTACCGGTGTCATTGACCATGGACTGGCCTTTTCATCAGCTCTGTGGAGGTTTTATTAACATTTTGCATTAGTGTCTATTTCAAATAGAGGTTTCACTGCAACTTCTGAGGGAAAAAAAAGAGGCCAATTTAGGGCTTAGATCTAAATGTTCCCTTTCCAGTGAGTTTCTGAGAAGTGTCTAGGTGTTGGGTAAATAAGGACATAGTCTCAGCTGCGCCTTGCGCATCTTTTGCTGGACTGCCACTCTCTGCATTATTGCTAATCTGTGAAAACCAGATTGTTAATGGTGGTTAAAAATGACCTCTGGGAGCCTGGATGTTTGTTTCACTGTTACTGCTAATGTTTTCCATCTGGTTGGGAAAAAAAATGCAGTCTAATACTAGATTAAATAAATGTGATTTAGTTGACAACAGGCCTCCAATTTTTATAAATATTCCATCAGGTTCGATGCATTTCACTTTTCAAAATTAATGAATGGGTTTGGAGGCATCCCCCAAATTAAAATGCTTGCCTTCCTTCCCCCTACACTCGTCTTTTAAGAAGCTATTTACACGCAGCGAAGGTCGGGGGAGCTGAGAGACCTCAGTGCCTTAGAGATAGAGGACAGAACATTGTGCATGGGATGGGTATCTTTCTCAGGGCCCCTGGCCTCAAACATGTCAGACAGTAGAAGACAACCCAAGCAGTGTGAATGAGAAAGGAATGAATCATTAGTGTATAAATGCACTGGTGGAGGGATGAGACCCAAAGTTGCTGCTTAGGGATATGTCACCTTCCTGTGGTACCGTCATGATCCCATGAATGGTGCTCACCACAGCTGAGAGTGAGCCAGGCAGGACCAACCAAATGCAACCTGAAGCCATGGCCTGGGTACATAGTTCCGCTTCCCCATTCTCTCTGGGGCCCTCCAAGCCCAGGTGGCCTCATGTTCTGGGAGATATTTCATCCTGCCCCTGGTTTTGCCCATACTCAGCCATCAGAGAATGGACAAGAGGGATGGATGTGAGGATGTGCCACACTGCAGTTGACATAAATAGTAAACCAAACGCGCAGGGGCTAAAATTCACACACATAGTGTGGCGATTTATCAGAAAATTAGGAAACGACCTTCCTCAAGACCCAGCAATACCACTTTTGGGTATATATAAAAAAGATGCTCAATTGTGTCACAAGGACATGTGTTCAACTATGTTCATAGCCAGAACCTGGAAACAACCTAACTGCCTCTCGACCTAAGAATGGATAAGGAAAATGTGGTACATTTACACAATGGAGTACTATATAGCAGAAAAAAATAACGACATCCTGAAATTTGCAGGCAAATGGATGGAGTTAGAAAACATCATTTTGAGTGAGGTAACACAGACCCAGAAAGACAATTATCATATGTACTCACTCACAAGTGGTTTTTAAACATAAAGCAAAGAAAACCAGCCCACAAATCACAATCACAGAGAACCTAGACAACAATGGGGACACTAAGAGAGACTTACATAGATCTAATCTACATGGGAAGTAGAAAAAGACAAGATCTCCTGAGTAAACTGGGAGCATGGGGACCTTGGAAGAGGGTTGAAGGGTAGGGGAGAGGCAGGGAGGGGGGCAGAGAAAAATGTAGAGCTCAATAAAAATCAATAAAATAAATTCACACGCATATACATGCAAAAAGAATCAGGCAGTGACTACACTGGCACTGACTCAGGAGAAATCACTTCCTCTTCAAGGACCTCTAGTGCATCTGCTGGTCACCAATGGGGAAAAATATCCACTCTACATTCCTCTGGAGTTTCCAGGTCTCCTTATAACCTGTGTTCCTGCCCCCCCCCCCCAGCTCATCTGTCCATACCGCCAACACAGATCCTTCACTGCATCAGGCCTGTTTTTCATTGTGGACTGTTTTTGCCTTGTGCTGTCTGTCTTGCCTAGGGTGCCTGACCCTCTTCCCACTTTCTATCCCAAAGCAAAATTCCATCCAAGTCTCCTTGGCATGGACCGAGGATTTCTAACTCTCTTTGCGAGGACGGTTTGAGGCAGTTCAGCTTATGGGGCTGATTAGATCATCAAGACAGATCCCTTATAAATGGGATCAGGGCCAATTGTCCTGTAGAGCAAGGAAACTCTACAGGACTCTGCGGATCTCCTAAGAAGCCCTCACTAGACACTGTGGTCTGTTGGGACCTAGATCTTGAACTTCACAGTGTCCAGAGCTCTGAGAAATAAATACTGTTTAAAAGTGAGCGAGGTATTTTTGTTACAGCACCCGACAGGACTAAGACACTGCTTCCATGACCCGGTCTCAGAATCTGCAAATGCGGATGATGATCGCACCCTTCCTGGGCCAAAGTTCAAAGTGTCTTCCCTTTACCCTTCTGCTTCCTAACTAGGAGCTTTGCTCTCTGAAGGCAGCAACACCCACCATCCTACCCCAGGGACACTGCGAATGCTTCCCACAAATGCCTGTTGTACTAGTTTATTCCAGTTTGTGAAAGGAACACCAACCAATGCTACTGTAAATCTTCAAATGTCATGGGGACATTTAAACTAATTCTTATAGTTAAACCTCTTTTTTTT